>JAXQQM020085018.1:0-276441 GCA_034641835.2 Pinus albicaulis | reverse complement strand
CGCTAAGCGAGATGTGGAGTTGCCTCGCCCTAAGCCTCCATTGGTGAGTCGACCGTTTCGAGTCGAAACTCTGCGATCAGAGATGGATGTGACTTCTCAAATAAGTCGAGAAGCAAGGGATGTTATGATCGACAATGTTCATAGCGGATTGAGTGGAGTCGATCTTTGTTTAAATCGATAAAGAGCACGTGAAAATGCACGTGCCAATTTTGTTTATTGTACAGATGAGGAGATTTACAACATGAATATTGAAGATCTCCGAACATATGCAATAAATTGTCGCAATGGTTTGCAAGACCTAATTTTTCATGAGGAAGAGGGCACCATAACGGTATGTGTTAGTGACCTTAGGGTTTGAAATTATATTTTCATATACATGTGTACAATTTGTAATAAACACATGTGTATGTACATGTATACATTTATTTGTATGTGTACATTAATCTAACAAAAATGTATGATTCTATGTTAAAACACCATTTGTAGTTCTCAGGCATGATGCGTGATGAAAATGTTAATATTACGTTCGGGACCTCATGTTCAAATGATGCAGATGGGTCTGACCATCATGATATGTTACCACATGTATGTTAGTGTTTTTTAAGTGACTCTAAAATAAATAATTTTTGCCACACATGTACATGTATGTATATATATAATTTGGCAAATGTTTTAATGTACCCCATTCCGTCCGATGTTTTTGGACATGACTTTCTTCTTCCTTGGGAGATGTACCTTCTACTTCCTTGGGAGATGAGCCACAAGTATGGATAATTTTTCGCAAGTTTAAAATTTACGTTTAAAAGTTTTATATATATATATATATATATATATATATATATGTATGTATATTCTACCTCAAAAATTTCCATTAAAAATTGAGATATATATATATATATAGAGAGAGAGAGAGAGAGATCTATATTTTGAGTTATTTAAAAAAATTTGAATTTAGGTTCCTATAGAAGATTTCTTTAATCCGCGGACTCTAATTTCTTAGATGACAGAGAGATAGGAACATCCACAACATTTGAACAAGTTGTCCTTAGTTCCTTTTTTTAATATTATTGAAAATAAGCTTATATATGTATTACGGCATTTTCATTTGAAAGTTTTTAATATATATATATATATATATATATATATATATATATATATATATATATATATATATATATATATATATATAACTGTACATGTATACTATACAGTTTACCACTGCAGATGTTTCTATGAGAGAACCTGTTCATCAAATGGAGAGGGAACCTTACGAGGTATTGCATGATTTTTTTGTTATATTTTGTTTTTTACATGAAGTTCTAGATAGATATATTCTCATTCATTTTTGAAACTTCAAATTTTAATGTTCAAGTACATGTGCATTGTGTATGTAGGTTTCCCATTCACAGGATAGGGCGTGGACTGAGACCCTAGTAGGGAAGACGCTGGATCCTCCATTTGATGGACATGATTTACAATAGATTTGATTTCAAAATTTAGATGGTTTTAAAATTTGTTAAACTTGATACAGTTTGATACTTGTGAGATTTACAATTTTTGGACATATTTTATTACATTGTTATTATATAATTTGTTTTATTTAATTTTTGGATGGTTTTAGTACTTTTGGCATGTAAATATTTAATGTTAAATGTTTTTGTTGGATAGTTGAATTATAATTGGCATGGCATGTGAAGTTTAATATGTAATGCTTTAAATTTAATGTGCATATATATGTAATGCTTTAAATTTAATGTGCAAAGATTAAATTTTTATTAAGAAATATTCATTTTAGGTTTCAAAAATATTATATTTGCAATGTTTATTTCTAGAAATATAACTGTTAATTTACAAATGTAACCATAAATTGATTAGTCCTTGGTGGAATTAAATCTCTAATTTTACTTTTAATTTTCATATACAATTTATATATTTTAAAAAATGAAATTTGATATTCTAGGTAGAAAGGTAATCCATGACATTAAAGGTAGTTTTTCTTGAATATCTATTGTCAAGATAACCAACTTTGATTTTAGAAAATATATAAACTACATCCCTAATAGTGAAGGCAGTCTTTCTTAAATGTATATGGTCAAGATAACCATCCTAATTATAGAAAATATAACCTATTTTTGACCCAAGATAATATATGTGTCCATTAGGGAGGTATATTTTGTTGTTATATTACACTTCAATGGAATCCTTATTCCCTAATAGAGTCCCTTTCTAGTGTATATTACTCAGGAAAGTGTACTTCAACTTGTTCTAAACAAAATTGCAATAGCAATGAGCATAGTGATGATTCCAAAATAAATTTGAAATGGTCTCTAGTTGTCCATATGAAGGACATGCATCCTTTGTGAAACTTTTTCTTAGAAAATTATAATCTAATAAAAACATTCATATTACATAAGAGTTTGTAATATCATACAAAGAAAATTGAATTATCTATTTTGTTTAAGGGTCAATATGGCCCCATCCCTTATCCTAATTGAGAAAGGGGATATAGGGAATTCATATGAGCAGTTGGGCCTTTAAATCCAAACAAGTTTATCGTATCTCCATAACCTATCTCTCAAGCTCCACTTAGACTTTGTGTATTAAACTTGAACAAGTCCTCTAATAGAATTAAATTTTTGAATCATATTTGTATTACATTGCTTGTGCTATGACCTCTTATGCCATTTCATGTGTTGGGTTGACATGATGCAAATTAATGCTTCTGTGTCATGATTCTTTAGTTGTAATGGAAATATAGAAAACAACAATATGTTGACTAGGACTTATTATGTGTACTTGCACAACTTATTAGGATATGGCGTGAAAAATAGTTTTGTTTATGGAATATAATCACTTTCATTTATGAAAATTTGATAAACTAAAAAAATACATTCTTCTAATTGTGGTATGTTACGTTTTATTCTATATTCTCATATATTTTGAATTGAAATGACCAAATATCTTTTATCTTCTTACAAATATTTAAAGAGTGCACAATTTCATCCCTAACAAACATGTAGATTATATCTAAAATACTTGGTTGACAATAGAAATAAGAATAGGGTGTTAAAAAAATGGATTTGTTTTTGTTTATGCAACTCAAACAAAAATGTTTGCTAATTTGAAGCTAGAAACAAAGTATCTAACTCATCTAACACATATAGTAAAAGAGGCAAGGCCATAATTTTTTGAATTTACAAGAATGTATGTGCATTAATAATAATTCTCATGTGTTTTATTACATAAATTCATAACTATGTGAGGCTTCCTTTCACTTTATTATTATGACTTATGTTTCAAACATAAATCTTAAGCATTAGGACCTACTTTTCTCTCGTAGGCATAGTCAATACCCTAGGCTCATCCCTGCTATGACTAGTCACACAAGGAATACTACTTGGGTGTTAGAGACTATATAGAGAGGACATGTGTCATGGTTTAATTCCATGTTCATAATACTTGCAACCTAGAACGTTTATTTTTTCATATAACTAATTTGTATGCCTTGTTGACCATGATCTGGGTTCGTAGATCCATCATTAATTCCCAAAACTAAATAATGATCTAACCATATCTTACTGAGAGACCAAACATCCCATAGAAAGGTCCTATGTCGTGTGCCATTGCATATCTCACCATGCTTGAGCCCAATAATCTTTGTTAAATTCCCAATTCCCTTCTTATACTTTCTGTTAGAGTCGGTCTAGTCAGCCCTCCGTCAGAGATCAAAACTCCTCTTTTTTCATTTCATTTGTAGGTGTCTCGCTTGATTCACTCAGTTGCATTCCGATAGGAGCATGCCATAATCTGACAGAAGGGTATTTTCACTAGTTTCCCTCATGTTTGTACCTGTTGGGTTGGTCGAAATTTATCAAAGTTCATCAAAGTTGATTTCATATCATTTACAGTCATAGGTGGTGTTTTGGTCAAAAATAGTCTTTCAGTTTCTAGGTCTAGGCTTTGGTCTTTAGAAATGTTGAATAGTGCCCGCAGGCCATGAGGATGGTTTCCAATAAGTTCTCAGTTCAAAATTTTGGAAACAAACATACTCAAGGACATTTCTTGTTCAAAACTTTGTTTTGAATAAGAAATTGTCAAAATTTGTTTTTGTAATAATATGTATTTTTCCACCATGAAATTATTCACCATGCAAACTCTGGTCCTCCTTTGCCAAGGATCAAACGCCAACATCCCTGCAAACATCAATCAAGAAAACATCATTTCAAGCTCAGAAAATCAATGAGGAAACAAAAAGACAGAGTTGTATTAAATGCAAAAAGTGCCATAGCCAGAAACATTACAAAGTGGGTTTGTGAGAAATAAAACTTGAATCCACCACTATAAGATATTTCTCAAAGTCATTTATCCATTTGCATCAGAATATGTTCAAAAATCCAAAGGAGAAATCGAGTTGATGTTTGGAAGAACAAAGCTGTGATATTAAAGTCGTGACTGTGTGTGAAGATTGCGCGCGACGCATAGGAAAGAGGCGCGGCGCACAAAATCAACGCGGCGCATTGGGTCGAAATTGATAGTGCATTTTTCCACAGGCGCGACACACCCACAAAGCGCGGCACACTGGGTGTGCGCGCGACGCATCAAGCCCCATCGTTTATTTTTTATTGAGATTAACCCGGAGAGAGCCCTCTCCTGTCCTCGTAGGGCTAGCTACGAGGCTGAGCGTGGTTTGGTGTTGTCCTTATTCTGCCTTATTTCAGCCTAAGGTGGATTTGGGAACTTAACACTTTCCTCACCATTATCAAGATGGAAAGACCCATTAATATCATTGAAAACACAAAAGTTTCCAATAGGAAGAACATAGCTTTTGATGCAAGCTAACCATACTATCAATTGAGCTCTAATTGAAAATAGAGTTTAAAGAAGTAAGATATATGTACAAATTATCCCTTTAATTTTGATTGGAAATATAAGTCTCTAGTACATATATATGTTTGTTGAATTTGGGTCAATGTCGTTAATGCACTCAAATAGGTGGTCTTGTCGATTTATTTACATTGTTGAAACTTTTTACCAAAAAAATCCAACTAGTTTTTCATCAATGCACATAGAAAAACTACTTGGAACAATTAATTGTGCATTCTAGAACATATCTATCCAAGACAAGTAACATTTTTCATCAATGCACATTGAACATATCCGACCATTGAACTGAGCGAGATTTTTGTACGAGATTTTCAATCGGGATTAGAGATGTGTGTCAAATCCCACCAAAATTCGGAGAAGTGCTTCGATTCTCTTGTATGAAAGGAATTTTTCGTACAAAACTATCTTTAGAGATGATTTATTTACATTGTGTCCATACTTTTTACCGAGAAAATCCGACTAGTTTTTCATTAATGCACATAGAAAAACTAGTTCAGATTAATTGCACTCTAGAACATATATATTGAGTACGTAAATAATTTTTCATCAATGCACATAGTAAAACTAGAGCAATTAATTTCATTCTATAACATATATATATATATATATATATATATATTCAATAAATATAACATTTTTCATCAATGCACATGTATGTATGTAAAACTACTTTCGGGTGATACTAGAGCACGTGCTTGTACCCAAACAATTTGTACATGTGCAAACACTTGCACAAATAACATATAGCGACTCAATTTTTAGTTGAGTGTTGGAAGTTCTAAAACATATTTAATCCAAAGATAATAAGTTGTTGGACAATTCACTCAAAAAAATTCTAATGGAGATTCCATCCTCAATAATCCGTTCATGATCGGATTTTGACATTTTCCATCTCTTAATTTTTTATTTTTTTCTTTGATTGAACTTCTATCAACTTTATGTGTCTTGCACACACCAAGTGACTATATTGACAACTTACTGGAATTAGGTTCATAGTCTTCAAAGTAAACAAAGTCTCCACTTTGATGAGTTTGTTTGAAAAAATAACCTTTTCGGTATAATAGACCCTCTGTCATCTGAAATCCGTGATCATCATAGTTACGTAATAATTTCATTTTTACGTTCGGTGCAACGCATCAAATAATACTTCACATTTTCATCAGTTGTCAATAGGTACAATTAGAGCGAAAACATCTCTTTGCACAATAAAATGAATTTAACAAAATTATGCATATTTAAATTTATTTTTTAGATCTTTAAATCATTAGAAAGTAATTCAAATGTTACCTTCTCTAACAAGATCGAAACTCGATCACCATCGGATGATATTGTAGTTTCCTTTGATTTCATTTCTTCAAACATTACAACGAGACATTTTTGCCCTTTGTATTTAGCTCTGTATGTTTCCAATCGTTCACATACATTTTGTTTTCACAAACGTCATTGGATTTTTGTGTTGTCTATGCAAACATCACAAAAACAAGAATATTTTCTTTTATCAATGCAAACACATTTACGGACGACTTTGTTTGAATTGAATGCAATTTTCAAGTCCCTTTTATTGTTGCAACGTCATTTCCAATTGATCTATCTACGTCTTCGATTCCAATATGCTAGAAAAAACCTTTATATGGAAAATTAGAAGAAGAATTTGTAAATATGATATCAAAAATACAATCAAAGATAATCATTGCATGATAAATGTACAATGTTTAAAATTAGATTTCCAATATCAATTAAATTGAATGTACCTTTGCACTTCTCTTGATGGGTTTCTCTCATGGCTTAGAAGCGGCGATGCACCATTGAACAACTTCTTGAGGCGTTCATAAGTCGGCTTATGAGTGGTTCATTTGATATCTTAGAAGTACTCGTTTTATGCATGCTCTTTGCACCGTCATGTTCTTCTTTTCCATGGCCGGTTTCAAAAGAAATTCCAACAATGTTTAATGCAGGTTTTCTTATGAAGACAACACAGCAAAAGAATGATCGTGCGATTTGAATTGACTGCAGCATCCGTCGACCATATCCAATGTTCATTGAATCGTTATTCCCACGATTTTTCAATGAATCATAATTTTTTCCAAAACAATGTTGTACAAAACATGTATCATGTGTACGATCGTCAACTGATATAAAAGTGATATTCTTTAATGATATGTCGATTTTCACTCGTGCTTTTCTATATGATCGACATTTTTGTTCAACATGTCTATATAGAATATGGATGAGCATGGAGAATTGAGTCGGAATGATAGTATTCACTCGAATTTCTTTTTGTGGAACAAATGTGTAGTTTTCTGCCCAAAAATCAATCAACGACAAAAATGGTCCCTGGTGGAAAAAAATTCACGAGATTTTTTTGAATTGCAAGTCTTGCCATCGAAGCTCTATGGGAATGCTTGGTATATTTGTAAATTTCTGCCTCAAACTTTCTCAAAAAAGTCTATCGAGAAAAATTTAGTCTTCTAGTAATTCAATTCTTTTAACGAGTATTTGCACCTTGAATCAATGTATCGATATATTCATATCTCTTCCATTTCACTTTCATGTTGGACAATGATTGATCATTTATATCAATATGATATTTGTTTTTGAAATTTAGTCAAATGTCCATAATCATCGCATTTTTTACCACACAACACATTTCTTTTTTGTAAAATAGTTCATCGCTTTCTCTTTCACATAGAATTTGAGATATGAAATCACGGATAGTGGAAGGAGGAGGTGAATCCTTCCATAATGTTCTACTGAAATCAAGGAATGTATCATAATATAACTCAAAATTCCACATGATAACGGCAGCAACAAGTGTCGCGTACGGTGATAGGTTTTACATACCATGGTTTTTGTTGAACAAAATCCTTTGAGTGAAACATGAATTTGACAGATTCTCTTCTTTGAACTTGTTGAATAACTCTATCGAGTGGTTTCCAAGAGATGTTTTTCATGTTCTTCGTGCTGATTTCGTCTTATTCTTCTTCGCATCACATGCCTTACGGTTGAGTGAAAGCTCACGCGAATTTTTCTTCCAATATTCATATATTATTTTTTTAACATTTTCTCTAAGTCTATCTTTGTATGGTTGCCTACAAATAGCTCTCCAACAAGCGAGTTCATCATTTACATCTATTTGCAACTGAAATTTCCGATGTTTGTGCAAAGTTATTCGCGAGGTTCCCATTGCTCGTGCCATAGATGTTACCAAAAAATTATCTTGAGTACTTGAGGAAACCATTGCCATCTGTATTCCTCTACGTACAATTGAAACATCTTTCTCTCTAGATCTCTTAATTGACTTTATAGCACTACTCATATTTTTTATCACTTCTTCCTTCATTTTATTATCTTTGGTTGATTTTGGAATACCCAATAGTGTCGTAGCTTATTTTTAATTTCCTTGATGATAGGAGACCTTTCAACATTTGAGCTACTGAGCTGTCACTAGTTCATTTAAGAAAATACTTTTCAAAAATGCGATTAACATGATATCGTATAACATGAGTCGGTTTTTTTATCTCCATATGTGTGAGTGTCAACATTTTCTAACATCTCATTATCGATAGTGATTTCTTCTATACATATTCGAAAAAATAGTACATATTCAATAAATAACTAAATTAATAAATGTATCTAAAATTTCAAATATTTTTCAAATTAGTTCATCGAATAAAAATTAAGCTTCACATTTTACATTAAGAAAATTTTAAATATATCAATAGATCATAATATTTACATTTACATACACCTTCAATTCTGCTTGAGGTTGATTTTTTTTCTTCAATATTTTGTGGAATATCTCTGTCTACATTTACATTAAACAAAATATTTTTCAAACTTGTTCATCAAATAAAAAATTAAGCTTCACATTTTATATTAGGAAAATTTTAAATATATCAATAGATCATAATATTTACATTTACATACACTTCAATTTTCTACTTGAGGTTGATTTTCTTCTTCAATATTTTGAGGAATATCTCTGTCTGTTTACATTAAACAAAACTAGTTCATCAAATAAAAATTAAGCTTCACATTTTACATTAGGAAAATTTTAAATATATCAATAGATCATAATATTTACATTTACATACTTGCTTCAATTTCTGCTTGAGGTTGATTTTCTTCTTCAATATTTTGAGAAATATCTCTGTCTGTTTACATTAAACAAAATATTTTTTAAATTAGTTCATCAAATAAAAATTAAGCTTCACATTTTACATAAGGAAAATTTTAAATATATCAATAGATCATAATATTTACATTTACATACCTGCTTCAATTTCTGCTTGAGGTTGATTTTCCTTTTCAATATTTGAGAGGGCTTCTAACTTTATTTTGCGAGATTGTCTTGTCTCTTCTCTACATTCCTCAGGGTCTCTTTTTCGATCATATTTTCTCGTACACTTTTTGCCCTTTTTTGAGAAAAAAATTTCATTTTTTTCGGTTCTTCAACTTTCTGCAAACTATAACAATTTTTCTGTGTAGAATTTCATTTTGCGATAAAAATAAAAGTTGTGAGAAATTTTGTTAGCTTTCTATTACTTATTTTTTGAAATTTTTTATGCAGATTTGATATGTCAACTTAGCGTTTCTTTGAGTGTGTGTTTCTTAACAATCAAAGAATTCATAAGAAGTCATGTTATGTGGCAACGTTGTATTCATTGAAATTTGTGTTTTTGAAAAAACAAAATGTGTTACAACAATCTAGACAGAGTCTACTTTGGTTTCGTCATATTTACAAAGCCAATGGATGCATATCATAATTACTAGAATTTTTTGAACTGGTCCAATACGAAAAACTGCGTATTTTGGATATGTTTCGCGTCGCACGAAATTTCTTAACATATAAGTTATAAAATAAAAATCTAAAAGCTACCCATTAGAGACGACGGACCAATGTAATGCCCCATAATTTTTTCAATTTTTTTACAATGTATTTTGGGAGATACAAAATTTTGATTTCACTGAATCACAATGACCCTCAGAAATTGTTTGCACCCATTTTATTAGAAAAATAATTAAAATTAGTAAACGTTTATGAAATTCCATAAAAGTTATATTTCCTGAAAGTAGATTCAATTCTGAAAATGCTTGTCTTGGTTCCGACAGTTAATTAACAACTTTTCATGGAGTTTAATCAGTGAAAAGTTGCAGAACCGTATTCAGAACTTGGTTTTGCGTAATTGGTGATGCGTTGGTTCGGCCGAACTTTTAATCTAAGTTCGGCCGAACTATGTTTTCCGTCGTACACTCGTTAAATCTGACATCTTAATAGTTCGGCCGAACTTTTAATAAAAAGTTCGGTCAAACTATTGTATAACTTTCTGTCGGCCGGAAATTTTTGCGGAGCCCCTACTAAAAACACATTTCGCGGCAATATAAATTGCCGCGAAATGATTTACAATTTTCGCACATTTCGCACATTTCATCTCATTTTATAAAGATCTTGGTTTGGGTCAAAGTTTGGGTTTAAAAGCATTTGTTGGAAGCAAATTCATTTTACAAAGAATTTTTTTGGAAGACATTTCTTGGAGGCGGCCTGATTTTGGCAAAAATTGTTTTGAACTTAAAAAAATTTCTTGGATGTACATTCAAAAGACATTTCTTGGAGGTATGTACGTGTTTTGAGTTGAAGTAAATCTTTTGAGCTTCGTTTCATTTTTATAAGACATTTTTCTCTCGAATTTTTTAAAGTGTTTTGGATTGGAGTATGTATTTTTTGCAAAAAAATTACACTGAATTTTTTGAAATAAATCTTCTGTGATATTTTTTGTAATTGAGTTATTGTCTAATTTTTATGATCAAAAACTTTGATTGGTTAAAAAAAATTGTTGTAATTGTTTGATGAGTATAGAAAAAGTGTTTCAATAAATATGGGACTAAAACTTTAGATTAAAGATTTTGATTTACATTGTATGAAAATATTTCAAAAATAAAATCATTTTCCAATTGTCATTGATGCCTTCACGTAGGTACTAATAATAGCATAGGAAGTATGTAATTTTGGCACAATGTTTACTTTTACATCATGTACTATCCATTCTAGGTAAGAACAAATGGTTAATTATTGATACACATGAAATTTAAACATAGTGAATATTCAAACTAATTAGTGCACTTGTGTACATAGAATTTAATAATTCAATAATAAAAACTAAAAAAAATAATGACTTGATGTGATATGTTTTCCACTTTATAATAAATGATCATGAACAACTCACATAATTTTTAAAATTGAAATGGCTTTTGTTGCCTTGTGCTAAAAAGTGGGAAGTATAATAGATGGATGTTCAAGCCCCAAATAATTTAATGTTTAATGAGAAATTTTTTCCATTCAAATAAAATGTGCTGGTGGAATGTTCTCAAGAATGGTTTAAATGATATTCTATTACAATTTTCATTATTGTGTCTTGGACATTTTTCCACCCTTGACTTGTTCTAAGCACGAGTTGTTATGACAAAATGAAGACATGAGGAAAATATAATATAAAAGCAAGTACCTCTTAATGGAAATCTGGGTTTGGATCCTGGCCTCTCTAGGGAAAATTAAAAAATGTTTTCATGATGTATTATAAATACATATTACTTCGGAAAATTTTGTAGAATCTATGCTAAGTCTTAGCCTAATAGGATAAATAAGCATGCTCGTGACAATAGGAATCTCAAAGAAAGGCTAGTATGGTTTTTGAGAAAGGTTGATGGAAACTGTTATTGTAAATGATGATTGCCATGATTTTCCAACCTTTTAATACAAAATCTAGATACTCGTTCTGTTTAAAAAATAATAATCTTTCTCAAAATATTTAAATGGTAACGTAATGGTTTATGGAATGAATATTAAAATACTTTTACAAAGTCATTGAAGTTGTATCTTAAATTATTTTTAAGAACATTATTTATTTGTTAAAAAATAGATAGATTTGGTCTATCATGGGTGGTTTGAGCGTCACCCATTAATATATAAACTCAAACCTTCATCCTCAAATATAGTTTAGACATTATTATATTTACCCTACCACTATGATACAATCTCTAATGACTTAGATCATAGTGTGCTTTAATTATCACTTCCAAAAAAATGAATTAAAGTGAACAATCTAACAATTTTATTAGTAAAGAAATAAATTGATTAATTAAAAATTACTTATATTTTATTTTGATATATTAACCTCTAATCATATGTATTAGTTAATTAAAAAATGATTATATTTTATTTTGATACATGAATCTCTCCAAATTATTTATGTGATGTTTTTTGGGAAAATAAAAATAATAAATTAGTTTGAAATTGTGAGTATATATATATTTTCCTCTCACATGCTCCTTTTTCCATGTTATAAAGTTAAAAACACAAATCTACAAATAAATATTTTTATTAATTTATAAATTAATAATATTCCTTTTACCAATTATATATATTATATTGTTTTTAGTAATTCGATGTATATTTCAATTTAATCATTTTTAAAAAGGTGATTAGCGAAAATAATTCTTTTGTTGTTGTATAATTTGTCCAGATTACTTATGTGATGTTTTATCAAAAAAAATAATAATAAATTAGATTAAAATTGTGTGTTTATATATTTTTCCTCAAATACTCTTTTTTTTATATTATAAAGTTAAAACATTAATATAAAAATTAATTTATAAATTAAAAAATATTCTTTTAAAAATATTTAAAGCTAATTATATATTATTTGTTAATAATCCCATTTATATTTCAATTTAATCATCTTTAAAAAAAATATACATAATTCTGATGTTATGGTTCTTTAGTATTTGTTTGGAATTCATCCTTATTATGTTGCAAGTAACAATTTTGTTGGACGAATGTACAATATAATATCGATTTGGGAAGCAACAAGTGTTGTGCAAGGGTTGTTTTAATAATTATTTTTATAAAATTGGAGTTAGTTGTATGATTTTTTTTCTAACAAAATCTATTTTGAAGAGATTTTAAAGGTACGAATTTGAAGAGTGAAACAATAAGTCCAAAAGAATCTTACATCACCATAACTTTTATATATATTACTTAGTAGACCTTACATGGCAGACCTTACATGGCAGGTTTTTAAAAAAGATTGCCGCTTCAAAAGTCAAGTCTTCACCGTAACTCACATGCAGATAGAGATATAAACTTGGTTAAATTAATCACGTGAATTTATTTAAATTTGGAGAGTTTCCGCTCTCCAGACATTCAAGAAGCACCCAATCCCAAAATGCGGTGATCTTTTCCGTCCAAATCTCTTCGCCATCATTGCCGCATTCCGCTTCCGAAGGTAGCTGCAATTCTACCTTCGGCGGCGATAAAGAAGAGGCGCAGGGGATTTCCGGCGCGGGAAAATTAAGTTTGGCTTTTGATCCTCTCAGGCAATACGCCGCAAAATTGTAGGCGTGCGTAGCCTTTTCTGGGGTGTCGTAGGAACCCAGTCAAATTCTTCCCGTGCAATTGGGCATTCTTATTTCCGACACCCATTTTCCCCATTTCCTCTGTTGGATTCCCTTGAACTGCCGCGACTTCAGTGAGTGGCTTTGGGGTTTTTTGCGGGCGTTCTGGTTTTGCGAGGGTTTAGCCATGTGGGTTTGTTGCTCTGCTATTCCTGAGTCAAACTCAAGAAGTGCTTGAGAAGCTCCAAGTCTTTAAAACGAGGGAGTGAATTGTGAAGCCTAGAGGGTTTGAACTCAGGACGCATAAAGGTGCTACTACAGTATTGCAAGTGATAAGAGTGTTAGCTGCAGGGCAGCATATAGAGAGAAAGGGATTTATGCGTAGTAGTACACGTGGCCACTTTAAAACAGCGTTGTGGGAAGCTTCTTAGGCGAGCAATGAATGGAAAGTGGAATTGTTGAGGTAGACTTTCGCGCATCAAATGGATACACTTTCCATAAGTAGATAACGTCCCCACATTACGTATTTGTTTGGACATATTGTGTATAGAATTAATTTTGCGATGCCGAAAGTGACCACTTATTAAACTAAAATGTGTGTTCTAAAATAACATACATTATATCATACTTATACCAAGGATTTTTTTGTCTTAAAATTAAAATTCCTAATTCATCCCTGGTTACTCCTGCTACAACAGATTTAGTTATCCTAGAGAAAGTATCCCTTATTCCTTTACCATTCTCAGCAAAACCTGTTAAATTCAACAAATCTGAATATTCATCTAGTATTTCTCTCAAAAACAATCTTAATTGCATCATCACTACGAGTACTGAGTTACCGGGTTTAGTTATATAAGAATATTTCAAGATATTCCTCTAGGCTCTCATCTTCCTACTACAACATCTTAAATATATCATGTGTGTCTTTGGATCTACCACAGTCTTGCTATTTTTTAAGAAAAATAGTGTTCATGTCATCCAAGTATCTTATTATTTTCTCTTAATCCCATGAACCATCTCAATGCATAATCTTTTAAAGTTGTAAGAAATAATTTCACTTTATGAGTATCATCCATATAGTTGTAACTACACAACTCAAAACGTTAAATTCAAACAAAAATGCATCAGGGTCTTTTATGGCCATACCTAGAAAATTGGGTAGGATAGAAGGAAACATGTTTCTCATGTTGACGTTTGGTGCTTTCTCAAGGATAGGAAATCCAAAAGTGGTTTTTCTCCCAACTTCCTCATTTTGTGCTCTTATGCCATATTACCAAATAAACTATACACAATGTGAGTTGGTGATGGCGATGGCTCAATGATTAGATTGTGGTGAGTCAGGAAGTTGTTTTCAACTCATGCCTCAGGTATTTCTACTACAACAATAGCCTTTATTTGTGATACAACAACACCTCTGGGAGTCTCAAGGAGCCTAGTAACGCGTTCTAGAGATACATCTTGATATAATGCCAAATGAAGAATAATTTCCTCTACTTGTTGATATTTAACTTCTTTATTGTTTTTATATTTCTATCTTTTGTCTATTTTGGATTTAGACCAAGGTATGATAGTGTCACCAATTGATTGACATGTGGAAGGTTCTCCCTTTTGATTTTTACTTGCGTATTCATAAGATGAATTAGTATGGGGGGATTTTTGGCCACCAAATAAATCAACTAGAACTTAAAAAGTTTATTTAAGAAACCTACCTTTACTATCTCTTGGTTTAACCATTTAACCACATACCAGGGAGTGTTTGGGAAGACCCACTAAAGTGGTTGTGGTATGATAGAACCTTCCTTGCATCTTACTGTCTCTCCTCTACCAAACTAAAAAGTGTTCAAAGTTAAATAAATGAAACTAATTAACTATTGTTACCTTTTTAGAGTTCCCCGACAACGAAACCGAAAATGTTGGGCTATTTTAATGTCACAATAAAAACCCTTCACAATTCAATCCACGATGTAAACTACTAATCTATAAACAATGTATGTGCAAACAATGTGAGAACTATTTTTCTCTTTAAAAACAACTAAATAATGATATTCTATTATAATCTTAAAAATAAATTGAAATCTACTTCTAATGTTAAAAAAATCAACAATACTGAAATGAAATGTGCATGAATATAATACTCCTCTAGATAGTATTTTACTTCAAATCCCCGGGCTTGGCTCCAGAATACACTCTTTCATTGCTCATGAAAAATTTCATGTATTTGATTGCAAGTTGGAATTGAAAGTAAAATATTATAGTTGTAAAACTTAGCCTCTTGAAACCAAATATAGAAATCAAAAGTAAAGCATGTACACGAAATGCCAAAATGAAATCTAATCCAAAACAATCCTATGATAATCTACCAATGTATGTCATTGTTTTCTCGAGTAAGAGTTCCAATGTATATCCTTGAACTAATCTAAATCCCTTAGAATATAGAGCATCAATTAAGTACATGAATACTAAATCAATCATTATCAATACAATCACTTATTATTTGACCAAACACACATTACAAATAAATTGTTCATGAAGTAGCTCAAAATTTAACTAATATACCATAGTAACCATATTGAATGTACAAAATCTTTGTGCGAAAGTAAATATGCTTGTAGATAAAGTTTGGGCACAAATAATATGATATCACAAAATAAAGATTATTTAGTCAGATTGAATATACTTCCAAATCGTATGATAACAAGGTGAAATAGGTTCTTGAGCTTCAATTTCTTTACAAAATCAAACCAGAAGAATGATTATCATGTATAAACTCATATCATTGTATTGATGCAAGGGTATTTGCCACAAAGCAAAACATAACACTCAATTTCATGTCCCAATGTTGTATCAATCATAAAGTGAAGAGCTTCAAATTATCACAAGCGAAAATAAGATTGTTAATGGTGATTTCATATCTAAAAGAACCATAGATTTAGTCTTAACTTTAAAACATGAATGAAATCTTAGATAATCACAAATAAATAGAAATGGGTTGGTTCATTAATAATATTCCTTTAGAATAAAATTGAAACCTTAGATTCAAAATGGTTGACACAATATTATAAACAATGGTGATCATCAAGGGTTAAACTTGGCCTGTATAAAAGTTATCCTTTATATAATGCTACTCTACATGTGATCTACACTCTAGAAACAATGATAAACATCTATATGTTAACCACACAAAAACTATATAAAACAATTATATGCATAAAATAGTAAATCAAAAGTGATATGAACAAAAACAACATAGAATACTTTGTAATCAAGAACGTGGTTGTGAGGGCCCCTTACCACAATGGTGCCTTACTAAACTACAATCGCAGAAGGAGAGAAGTCACGATGAAACAATAGATGAAGGATTGAGTCTCATATTAACCAAGATTAGGTTACATAAAGTCCATCGTTATTTAGCTCAGACATATTTGAGCTTAAAAAATATAAAGCTTGATCAAAATGACAGAATGGATTGACTGACTAGCTAGCCTAGCATTGAAATGTCTCGACATATTTATACATATTACATTGAGTATTACATGAAATCATGTCTTTGAGAGGTCGTGACATGGAGATAATACCCAATCCCTAGATTTAAGGATAAAGCTCCTTGTAATAGATGAAACATCATCCATAAGATCTTCCACATCTTTTTGAACTTCACCAAACCTATTCTAGACAAGATGCAGTTGAATGGATCCCAAGTATGTTATAGATGTGATAAAAAAATATGGTTTTTTATGGTTGGATATAACATAGAACCATCGATGGCCCATTTTGACTTTGCAATATAAAAAAGGATGTAAATGTGCGCCAGAAGGGTAGTTGTCCTACTTTTGAGTGCTTGAAAAATTTGAAGAGTGAACCCTTTGTGTGGATGGCCATGAATGCACAAACATTGGTCCCTTGGTTTCACTATTACCAAAACCCTTATATTGGTATTTAAAAATGAACTATTATTCCATCATTAATAAAAAACCTTAAAAATACACTTTATCCTAGTTAAAAATATGGGATTTTAAGAAATTTGGCAAAGAGTACCTAGTCACACTATTTGTGGGTATGGAGGATCAATATTATAGGTTTTGAAGGAAAAAAAAAGGTATAACAAGTAAGAGAATAGTGTAAATAAATGGTAATTAGGGATGACAATGTTAAGGGCTAGCAATGATACATATAAAAAAGACAATCTCTTAGCACCATCTACTCCTAGAATGGACATGGATACAACACTATATTTCTATGACTCTACTTGTGTGTCTACATTAATTTGTGCATATTTTTCAATCTATTTTATGTGAGTTTTTGCTTCTTTTCTCAAGTTATTTTGTGATGTTATCATTTGTCATATCTTCAACATATACTAATTAATGAATATAGATCTAGACAATATGCTTGATCAAAGTATAATTATGATCATTCTTACATATGTTGATTTTAGCATGGTTTGTGAAACTAGGAAGAACCAAAGGGAAAAAATTTACAACAACAAGAAAGGGGGTTAGCCTCAATGGCCTTCAAGCTCTAGAGGTTGAAACAAGATGTAAATAACTGAGAATACTCTATCAGTCTGTGGAATATTTTTTGAGTTCCCCTCATGGCTTGGGATAATATTCATTGGGTCAAAGGCAATGAGCAATGAAATCCCTATATGTTTTGACTCTGAAAAATTTGATTTCCATAGGTCTTAGCTACCAAGAACTAATTAGCAGATCCTTGCATGTACACCATATGGTGTGGTATGATGACTCATGCACAAAAATGATGTGTCCACATTAGATATGGCCTATGATATGTTATACATTTTAAACTTTTAATGTTAGCAAAGAATGCTAGAGCTAGAGCTAGTTCTAGCATTAGTTGACTTGACCAACAGTATAATAGAATGAACTCATTTTAACCTAAGATGATATGTGATTGTGCCATAGTAAGAGGCCAAATATGGACTAAAATTTGAACTATCTTACAAACATGAAAATCAAGTTTAAAAATTATATGAATCTACAAAACTCTAGCTTGAAAAATATGTTTTTATTTTGTGTAAAACTAATTGGAAAATGAAAAATGGATTACTATAGTCCCAACATCTCAAAGGGTGGGGACCAAGAAGTACTTAGGATTTATGTCATTTTTGCACAAAGTTTAATTTTATACCATGTACTATCCATTCTAAGTAAAAACAAAATGGTAAATGAAATATAATTATTAGAGTTAAAGATAGGAAGTATTTAAACTAGCTAGTGCAATTATGTAGAAAGAATTAAATTGTCAATAATAAAACTTGAAAAAGTAATGTCTTGATGTTGTAGTTGTCATGCTTTTGAGTGCTTGAAAATTTTGAAGAGTGAACCCTTTGCGTGGATGGCCATGAATGCACAAACATTGGTCCCATGGTTTCACTATTACCAAAACCCTTCTATTGGAATTTAAAAATGAATTATTATTCCATCATTAATAAAAAAACCTTAAAAATACACTTTATCCTAGTTAAAAACATGGGATTTTAAGAAATTCGGCAAAGAGTACCTAGTCACACTATTTGTGGGTATGGAGGATCAATATTATAGGTTTTGAAGGAAAAAAAAGTATAATAAGTAAGAGAATAGTGTAAATAAATGGTAATTAGGGATGACAATGTTAAGGGTTGGCAATGATACATATAAAAAATATAATCTCTTAGCACCGTCTACTCCTTGAATGGAAATGGATAAAACGCTATATTTCTACGACTCTAGTTGTGTATCTACATTAATCTGTGCATATTTGTAAATATATTTTATGTGAGTTTGTGCTTCTTTTCTCAAGTTATTTTGCAATGTTATCATTTATCATATCTTCAACATATACTAATTAATGCATATAGGTCTAGAGATTATGCATGATCAAAGCATAATTATGATCATTCTTATATATGTTGATTTTACCATGGTTTGTGAAACCGGGAAGAACCAAAGGGAAAAAATTTACAGCAACAAGAAAGGAGGTTAGCCTCAATAGCCTTCAAGCTCTAGAGGTTGAAATACGATGTAAATAACTAAGAATACTCTATCAATCTGTGGAATATTTTTTGAGTTCCCTTCATGGCTTCGGATAATATTCATTGGGTCAAAGGCAATGAGCAATGAAATCCCTATATGTTTTGACTCTGAAAAATTTGATTTCCATAGGTCTTAGCTCCCAGGAACTAATTAGCCGATCCTTTCATGCACACCATATGGTGTGGTATGATGACTCATGCACAAAAATGATGTATCGACATTAGATATGGCTTATGATATGTTATACATTTTAAACATGTAATGTTAGCAAAGAATGCTAGAGCTAGAGCTAGTTCTAGCATTAGTTGACTTGACCAACAGTATAATAGAATGAACTCCTTTTAACCTAAGATGATATGTGATTGTGCCACAGGAAGAGGCAAAATACACACTAAAATTTGAAACCATCTTACAAACATGAAAATCAAGTTAAAAAATTATATGAATCTACAAAACTCTAGCTTGAAAAAAAATGTTTTGATTTTTGTGTAACACTAGTTGGAAAATAAAAAATGCATTACTATAGTCCCAATCTCAAAGGGTGGGGACCAAGAAGTACTTAGGAAGTATGCCATTTTTTCACACAGTTTAATTTTATACCATCCACTATCCATTCTAAGTAAGAACAAAATGGTAAATTAAATATAATTATTAGAGTTAAAGATAGGAAGTATTTAAACTAGCTAGTGCAATTATATAGATAGAATTAAATTGTCAATAATAAAAGCTGAAAAAGTAATGCCTTGATGTTGTAGTTGTCATGCGTTTGAGTGCTTTAAAATTAAGAACCTTTTATGGGATTAACATGAATGCACAAACATTGGTACCATGGTTTCACTATTACCAAAACCCATCAATTGGTATTTAAAAATGAAAAATTATTCCATCATTAATAAAAAAAACCTCAAAAATACACTTTATCCTAGTTAAAAACATGGGATTTTAAGAAATTAGGCAAAGAGTACCTAGTCGTACTATTTGTGGGTATGGGGGATCAATATTATAGGTTTTGAAAGGAAAAAGAGTATAATAAGTAAGAGACTAGTGTAAAGAAAGGGTAATTAGGGATGACAATGTTAAGGGCCAGCAATGATACATATAACAAATACAATCTCTTAGCATTGTCTACTCTTGGAATGGAAATTGATACAACACTTTATTTCTATGACTCTAGTTGTCTATCTAAATTAATTTGTGCATATTTGTCAATCTATTTTATGTGATTTTGTGCTCCTTTTCTCAAGCTATTTTGTGATGTTATCAATTATAATATCTTCAGCATATACTAATTAAGGCATATAGGTCTAGAGAATATGCATGATCAAAGTATAATTATGATCATTCTTACATATGTTGATTTTACCATGGTTTGTGAAACTGGGAAGAGCCAAAGGGAAAAAATTTACAGCAACAAGAAAGGGGGTTAGCCTCAATAGCGTTCAAGCTCTAGAGGTTGAAAAAAGATGTAAATAACTGAGAATACTCTATCAATATGTGGAAATTTTTTTGAGTTCCCTTCATTGCTTGGGATAATATTCATTGGGTCAAAGGCAATGAGAAATGAAATCCCTAGTTGTTTTGACTCTGAAAATTTGATTTCCATGGGTCTTAACTCCCAAGGACTAATTAGCAGATCCTTGCATGCACATCATATGGTGTGGCATGATGACTCATGCACAAAAATGATGTATCCACATTAGATATGGCTTATGATATGTTATACATTTTAAACATTTAATGTTAGAAAAGAATGCTAGAGCTAGAGCTAGTTCTAGCATTAGTTGACTTGATCAACAGTATAATAGAATGAAGTCATTTAAACCTAAGATGATATGTGATTGTGCCACAAGAAGAGGCCAAATACAGACTAAAATTTGAAACTATCTTACAAACATGAAAATCAAGTTAAAAAATTATATGAATCTACAAAAATCTAGCTTGAAAAAAAATGTTTTGATTTTTGTGTAACACTAATTGGAAAATGAAAAATGCATTACTAAAGTCCCAACATCTCAAAGGGTGGGGACCAAGAAGTACTTAGGAAGTATGCCATTTTTGCACAAAGTTTAATTTTATACCATGTACTATCCATTCTAAGTAAGAACAAAATGGCAAATTAAGTATAATTATTAGAGTTAAAGATAGGAAGTATTTAAACTAGCTAGTGCAATTATGTAGATAGAATTAAATTGTCAATAATAAAAGTTGAAAAAGTAATGTCTTGATGTTATATGTTTTCCAAGTTACAATCAATCATCATGAACAACTTACATATATTTTTAAAATTGAAATGACTTATGTAGCATAGAGTTATAAACTAATAAATATAATAGTTTGGAATGAAAACCTCAAACAATTTAATGTTTATCCAACATTTTTTTCCATTTAGATCAAATAAAAAATTTCAAATAATTTCCAGGATTGTGTTTTGGACACTTTTCCACACTTTACTTGTTCCAAACACAATTGAACTAGTGTGACAAAATGAATATACTAGGCAAATGTAACACCTCACTATTAGCCTTGAAGAAGAATATGGCCCTTGAATTTATTGAATTCTCAAAAGAAATGTCCCATTAAATCATTTAACTAATCAAATATGTATAATTTGAAGAATATTCAAAGTCGTGTATCAATGTGCCTTTCAATTGATTGCATCACACTAAACGTTTTTGCACTTTAATTGAATTTATTTTCCAATGAAAGGACAACTAAGACATCTCCCCTAACTAGATAAGAAACATGGTTCCAATCCTTTTTATCATAGCCTCTTAATTTTTCATCTCTAAACCAATCACATTTCCAAATGGTGGTAATTATCTCAGTTCTACATGTCTCGACTGTTGAAAAAAAATGTTATTTTGGTTTTGGGAGTCATCACTCGACTCCCCATCATCAATAGAATGAAGAAAACCAAGAATATTTATGTTTATAAAATCAATATACATTTTCCATTTCCTCACTCTTAGTGGATTGCAAATCTGTCATTCCAAGTACTCCAACACAATTACATGATTACTTTATCTATTATTATCCTTTCCAATCACATTATTCCAAAAGTGAGTTAGAGTTTGTGGGTCAAATTTCACAAACATGTAATTAATTCAATATAAAAGTACATGAATTTAATTAATTATGAACTTTAATGTCATCCAAACTTACCTATGCACATGAACCAACATTAGGTTGAAGTTGAATGTATGGATCATCAAATACAATACAAGGTTGTAGCATTATGAATAATGTCATCTCTCGCTGCATTTTTTTAAGAAAAAAAATTAAGTTCAAACAATCAACACACAATGCTAATGGGTGTATTGTGATTTTTGTCAACTTTGCATCAATTTTATGTTATGTTTTGTTACGTCCATTCTAGAAGGCATCTTACTAATGATGGAAATGCGAGTTGAAAAAGTAGTTTTTTCTTTTTCCCTCTATAATTTGATGATGTAATCTAATCTTATTTAAATATTTCCATTATTATTTTATAATAATCCTTAGGAGGCTCATTTTGCAACCTCAAAATTTCTCTAATGATATATGCATACAATAGTAAATCGAAAGTGATATGAACACAAACAACATAGAATATTTTTTAATTAAGAACATGGCTGTGAGGGGCCCTTACCACAATGGTTCCTTACTAAACTACAATCGTAGCAGGAGAGAAGTCATGATGAAATAATAGATCAAGGATTGAGCCTCATATTAACCAAGATTAGGTTACTTATATTTTTTCGTTATATAGCTAAGACATAAAGCTTACAAAATATAAAGCTTGATCAAAATCATTGACTGGATTAACTGACTAGCTAACCTAGCGTTGAAATTCCTGGTCATATTTATACATATTACATTGAGTATTACATCAAATCATGCCTTTGATAGGCCGTGACATAGAGATAATACTTAATCCTTGTATTTGAGGGTAAAGCTCCTTGTAATAGATGAAAAGTTAGCCATGAGATCTTCTTCATCTTTGTGAACTTCACCAAACCTATTGCAGACATGATGCGACTGACTGGATCACAAGTATGTTGTAAATGTAATAAAAAATAGGGTTTTGTTATGGCTAGATATATCATAGAACTATCGATGCCCCATTTTGACTTTGTACTATAAAAAAGGATGCAAACATGCACCAGAAGGGTAATTTCCATGTTTTTAGTACTTGACAAATTTGAAGAGTGAACCCTTTGCGTGGATGGCCATGAATGCAAAAAAATTGGTCCCATGGTTTCACTGTTACCAAAACCCTTCTATTGGTAATTGAAAATGAACTGTGATTCCATCATTAATAAAACAACCTCAAAAATACAATTTATCCTAGTTAAAAACATAGGATTTTAATAAATTAAGAAAAGAGTACATGATCACACTATTTGTCAGTATGGTGGATCAATATTAAATGTTTTGAAGGCAAAAAGAGTATAACAAGTAAGAGAATAGTGTAAAGGAAGGGTAATTAGAAATGACAATGTTGAGGGTCGACAATGATACATATAAAAAAGACAATCTCTTACCATTGTCTACTCTTGGAATGGAAATGGATACACCACTCTATTTCTATGACTGTAGTTGTGTGTCTACTTTAATTTGCACATATATGTCAATGAATTTGTGTAAGTTATTTTCTCAAGTTATTTTGTGATGTTATCATTTATCATATCTTCAGCATATACTAATTAAAACATATAGGTCTAGAGAATATGCATGGTCAAAGTCTAATCATGATATCTCTTACAGATGATGATTTTACCATGGTTTGTGGAACTGGGAAGAACCAAGGCAAAAAATTTATAGCAACAAGAAAGGGGGTTGCCCTCTATAGCCTTAAAGCTATAGAGGTTGCAACAAGATGTAGATAAATGTGAATAATCTATCAATATATGGAATATTATTTGAGTTCCCTTCATGGCTTGGGATATTCTTCATTGGGTCAAAGGCAGTGAGTAGTGAAATCCCTAGATGTTTTGACTCTAAAAATATTATTTCTAGAGGTCTTAGCTCTCAAGAACTGACTATGATATCCTTTCATGCATTCCATATTGTGTGTTATGATGACTCATGAAAAAAAGCATTTATCGCATTAGATATGTCTTATGTTATGTTATACATTTTAAACATTTAATGTTAGAAGGAATGCTAGAGTTAGTTCTAGCATTAGTTGACTTGGCCAACAATATAATAGAATGAACTCCTTTTAACCTAAGATTATATGGGCATGTGCCACAGGAAGAGGCCAAATAAGGACTTAAATTTTAAACGTATCTTAAAAAAATGAAAATCAAGTTAAAAAAATTATATGAATCTACAGAACTTAAGCTTGAGAAAAAATGTTTTTAGTTTGTGAGTAAAACAAATTGGAAAATTAAAAATGGATTACTATAGTCGTAACATCTCGAAGGGTGGGGACCAATAAGTACTTAGGAAGTATGTCATTTTAGCATGAAGTTTAATTTTATACCATGTACCGTCCATTCTAAGTAAGAACAAAATAGTAAATTAAATATAGTTATTAGAGTTAAAGATATGCAACATTTAAGCTAGCTAGTGCAAATATGTAGATAGCATTTTACAAGTCAATAATAAAAGCTAAAAAAGTAATGACTTGATATTATATGTTTTCCAAGTTATAATCAATCATAATGAACAACTTGCATATATTTTTAAAATTGAAATGGCTTATGTAGCATACTGTTATAAATTAGGAAATATAGTAGTTTGGAACTCAAACCCCAAACAATTTAATGTTTATCCAACAAATTTTTCCATTTATATAAAATAAAAAATTTCAAACAATTTCCATTATTGTGATTTGGACACTTTTCCACCCTTTACTTGTTCCAAGCACAATTGAACTACTATGAAAAAATGAATATACTAGGAAAATATAACACCTCACTATTAGTCTTGAAAAATCATGTGGTCCTTGAATTTATTGAATTCTTAAAAGAAATTTCCCATTAAATCATTGAACTAATCACACGTGTATAATTTGAATAATATTAAAATTCTTGTATTAGTGTGCCTTTCAACTGATTGCATCACACTAAATATTTATGACTTTAATTGAGATAAAATTACTTTCGGATAAATCACATCATTAGGATTAGGTCGACGTTTCGAACCAACTAATGTGGTTCATGGTTCGAAACGTCGACCTAATCCTAATGATGTGATTTATCCAAAAGTACTTTTATCTACATTATGGATCACAAAAGTCTTAGATCTAACATGACTTTAATTGAATTTATTTTCCAATGAAAGGCACTAAATATTTGTGACTTTAATTGAATTTATTTTCCAATGAAAGGCCAACTAAGATGTCTCCTCTAACTAGATAAGAAACATGGTTGCAATCCTTTTTTATCATGGCCTCTTAATTTTCCATCTCTAGATCAATCACATTTCCAAATGGTGGTAATTATCTCAGTTCTACATGTCTCCACGGTTGTAAAAAAAAATGTTATTTTGGTTTTGGGAGTCACTCAACTCCCCATCATCAATACAAGCAAGCCAACCAATAACATCTATGTTTTTAAAATCAATATACATTTTCTATTTTCTCACTCTTAACTTGCATCGTACTAATGATGAAGAATATATGATGTAAAACGCTTTCCTATATCATTGTTAAAGTTGTCTTGTGTTGCATATTATTGTAAGGAAAAGGTCTAAAAATCACATTTTCATCTTGTTTGTGTCAAATTCATGCTTCTTATGCCTTGTTAGTGTCATAGAGTATCATGTTAACATCATAGTGAGTTGTGCTAGAATTGAAATAAGGAACTTTTTATGAATTCAATTCCTAATATATAAGTATCAAATTTTTGATAGTACCACATCCTTGGTGATTGCTTTAACCCATATACAAACTTTTTCAACCTACATACCTACTCTTTCTTTCCTTTAATAGAAAAACTTTTATGATTGTTTCATGTCAATTTATTCTTCTAGATTTTCGTGGATGAATGTTGTATTCACACCCATCTATTCTACTTCTAATTAAAAGGTAGAAACAACATATAAAATAAATCCAATAGAATTTAACTTGGAAATAGGAGAAAAAATCTCACCAAAGTTAATTATCTATACCCAAGAATAACCTTTTGCTAGTATGGAGCTTTTCATTTCTCCACTTTTCCTTTTGCATTCAACTTCGTGTTAAATACACATTTGTTTACAACGAGATTTCTTCTAGCCGACAACTCTACTACATCTCATGCCTCAATTTTGTCTACGGTTGTAATTTCTTCATCGAACACGTTTTTCAAAATTTTTCCATCCTCTAAATATATTTCCTCCCTAATACTTATAAGATCATCATCGATAATAAAAAAATAAAAAAATTGAGAAATTAGGTGGAGTATTGATCTACATGTAGATCTAAAAAGATTTAGAAAGGATAGGATAACATAGATGTCCTGGAAAACAATATCACCATCTTATTATGAGGGAGAGATGATCATTTTATAATCAATGCAAACATTTTCCTTATTAATTTTTAATTATAAAATATATGAGATAAAAATCAATTACATTATTAGATAAAACAACTATAGAGATGTTTCCATCTTTACTAGTTTTTTTTTTATGTTTCTTTCTTTTTGAGTTTTAGATGTTGCCAAGAAGTAAATTTGTTTTTCCTTGTTTCCCAATCAAAGAGATGTTTCTGATTGGTGATCCTTTCTTGGTTTCCAAATTCCTCTATGTTTAGAGTGGGAAGCATCCCAACTTCCTTCACCAAATGAGGGAAGGTGTGCTTCAATGTTTCTATTGTCATCCATTTTGTATGCACAGGTGTGTATCCCTTTTGACTGAAAATATATGATAATTCAGGGGCCACATTAGAACCCCTAACCAATGTCATTATGCTAAATTAGAATTTCCCCTATGAAACATCTGATCTCTTTACAAGCTTTCCCATAAGAAGCGGTGAGTAGTGAGTTGTTGAAATTATTCCTGCATAGAAAGTAGTATGAATTTTAAAACAAGAAAAAGGTTGCTTGTATACCACAAAATATTCCACAACAAGGCCCTTCAAATATTTGGCAATGGGGCCCTCTATTCACTGTCATTCTTCAACCATTTTCTTGTTGTGGAATATAGTTTCCACACTTTGCCCAAAGGTTGCTGACAGTGGCTTTGCCCCAACCTATGTGGCACTATTGCTACTATAATTTGAACTTGAGCTTTCATCCATTGCTACCATTGATGACTTTATTTGAACCCCATTATTACCACCATTGGAGGTTGCATTTCCCTTTGCGACCCACAAATTTTTGTGTCGAGACTGACCTTTAGAAACAACATGTTTCTTTGATGAATCAAATCCAATAGATGGTTTTCCAACAAGGAAAAAAGTATGGGCCATTGGATAAGGAAGCACATGGAATATGATCGATTTGGTGTTCAATAGAGCATGGGGAATGCAACCCCATCGGATGGGCGAAGAAATTTTCGAATTTTGGTTGTAGTGGAGCCATGGCAGGAGGTATTGGGTTGGTGTTGTTTTTCCCTTGATAGACTGAACCAAACAAAAAGAAATGCATTGGTTTATATTGACTTTCTTAATGGGAGCTTTGCTAGTAAGAGGTTGAGTTGATGTGAGGGTTGAGTTGCAAAAGGTACTTGTGATCTTTAACATGATAAATAGTGTGTCAGAAATGTTGGTATGGAATTACTAGTAACAAATTGCAATCGAGAGGAGAAACATCACATACCATGATATCTCAAAAAAGGCCAATAGCAAAGATGAAGACACAACTTTGGGAGATAGTAAGATGAGGGCCTTCCTTCTGGACCCAGCCTAACTGATATGGACTGGGGTGTGGAGTGGTGGTAAGGCTAAGGTGGTGAACCAAGTCTTGTGCCAGAAGATTCTTTTGACTCCCATTATCAAGGATAAGAGTCAGCAACTCATGTTTGATTTGACAATTATAGGTAAATATAGGTTTCAACATCATTAACAGTCATGAGGATGAGAGAGGGGTCTAATTTGGTAGGATTTACAAGAGAAACAACTGCAACTGAGGTAGAGAAATATGGTTACTCTACCTATGTAAAAAGAGTCTTGTTAGGGTGCATATTTTGAAGTACTCGACAGCCTGCTGAAGCATGTGATTTGGTCTTATGAAATGTACAGTCGGGGGATGAGGCGGGGGCCACACTAGATGGACCATTTTTTGTTTGAGGAGATTAGGTTTGAGGAGCCACTTTAATTTCTACATCCAAGGCTCGAATAAATTCCTTATCCAAGGAAATACTATCAAACAACTCAACTTCTCGATGAAAAACCATTATCAAACCAGAGTTAAATTTAATAATTAATTCCTCTTCTAGATCAGAGATATAGATTTGAATGTGAAATTTTCATAAGACATCAATTTATGCTTGCACTGATTGATTTGGTTGTTTCCATAGTTGAAACAATTTGGAAAGGTGATTCTGGAGATAATCTAGCAGATAAAAAATGCTCTTAAGGCTTGGTAGAATTCATCACAATATGTGATATGTGTGGATCTAGTCTCTGTTGGTTCCCCGAGCTCGACGACCAATGACATATTTTCAAGTGGAGTATCCCACCATGTTTACGCCGGGCCCTCCAACTGTAAACTGGATATTTGAAGCTTCATCTCCTCTTCCGTCGTGGGACATGTTTTGAAATAGGTAGAGATATTGCGGAGCCAAGAATAAATGACCTCTCCATTCATTTGGCCTGAGAATTTGGGCAGTTTAAAGTGTGTATCTAGTTGCATTTTCCCAGGATGGTGTCTTTGTTGTTGCAGCGTAATTATATCTTGAAGAGCCATGGATAAATCATGGATTGGTGAGTCCTCAATTGAGGTTTCTTGACGGGGCGTAGGATTTTCATCCACCAAAGGAATATATGATGGGAATCTGCAGCAAGGGGGGCGCACTAAGAAGGGCGTTGAATTGTTAAGACAAAAAACCCAAAAATGAATTCTTTGAACAGGTGGATGGATTCCAAAATCTTATGCTCTGATACCAATTGATCTACATGTAGATCTAAAAATATTTAGAAAGGAGAGAGTAAAACAGATGTTCTGCAAAAAAATACCACCATCTTATTATGAGGTTGATATGAGCATTTTATAAACAATGGAAACATTCTCCTTATAAATTTTTAATTCCAAAATATATGAGATAAAAATCAATTACATTATTAGATAAAACAACTATAGAGGTGTTTCCATAGTTACTAGTTTTTTTTTATGTTTCCTTCTTTCTAAATTTTAGATGTTGCCAAGAAATTAGAGTGCTTTTTCCTTGTTTTCGAATTAGTTAGATGTTTTTGATTGGTGAGCCTTTCATGGTTGTCCAAGTATACCTCTCTAGTTTCCTTCTTTCCTGAACTAATCTCATGAACACTGGATATGTGGTTCTTGTTCTTCCTATTCATGTTCTTATCTAGAGTCCGATTCAAATCCTTCAATTCAAACTCTATCTTTTCTAGTTCTTTCTCCCAGTTGGTAGGACTTCATGTTTGAAAACATCTTTAATTTATTTAAAAACAATATCTCTGCTATATATAAAATTCTTTGTTTCTAGGTTCCAAAGCTTATAACCTTTTAGACCATGTTTACATCCAATAAAGATACACTTTTCAACTTTCTCATCCAACTTACTCCTATTCTCCTTTGGAACATGTTTAGAAGCATCACATCCAAATACACTTAAATGTTTAAGAGAGGTTTTCTTGCCACTAAATACAATCATTCGTGTGCCTAGAAGTAAAAATCATATTGCAAATGCATTAGCTAATTATGCATTGGATTGGAATTTTTTTCATTCACAACAATGAAAGCATCATAATTATACAATCATTCACCTTATTTTTTGATATTTCTTACTCTTCTAATTGGTTACTCTTCAAATCATATGGAGATTTTACTCTTATCAACTATGACAATTGCTTTGAGAGTTTGGCCTAGAGTAGCACCTTGGACTTATTTTCATCACTAATAGGTGACCTTGTGCTCAACAGTGACCTTCATTGTTGGTCATTGACTTAGTGGTTCTATTCAAACATTAGGAGTCATGCCATAACTTAGCATTCCATTTTCATCATTGGTGAAATTCCTTGCCTCCATTATCACATTTCATTATTGTTTGTTGCTCAGAGGCTATCCTCCATGTGCTATTCCATTTAGTTCACGTAGGGGATGCACTCTATGGTGGTCCTTAAAATTCTCTTTTGAATTCCTTTCGAATAATTGGCCCTTTAGTTACACGCATGTTAGTTGATGGGTGATGCCTCATTTCCCACCTTACATAAGATATTTTCTCATCAAATTCAACTCATTTTATCTACAAATAATATCTAGAGTCTCATTCAATATCTCGTGGTTTTCAATAATTAGTGGTATATTCCCTCACTATTGATAGTGGGAATACATTAGTTTCCCCTAACCAATAGATTCTACAAATATTTTTAATTCAACTCATTCATTCACACCTGTTAAAATGTACTAGGTAACTTGACTCCCATTATCATCAATAGTGTGTTGACTTGTGCTTGTTAAAAATATACATTAATGATTGGTAATCAAATAATTTCTCCCATGTATTATTCAAACTCATTTATCCACATGATGTATATTTCTACCTTCGAAAATTGGTTTGAATACCTTGGCATTATAATAGAATTTTTATTTGACTAGTAGCATCATTGGTTTCAACTTGTGGCATCCACATTGTTATGTTTCTCTCCATTTCAGTAGCATATTTTATGTTGTTTCCCGAGTTATCGGATAACACCACTCCTATTCACATGATTTTGGTACTTGGGGGAGGATGAGTTTGTTCACTTTATTTCTCTAAATATCCTCCAACCTTCTATACTAAGAAAAATCTCCACTATGTCTTATTCATGGTTATGATGTTTTAACATGTTTCCCTTGTCACTACAAGGAAAAGACCCTCTAGTGGATGTTTTTGAGGAACCCCTTATAAAAATACCCCAGACATCTGTTTCTAGCAGAGGTTACTAGAGGAGGTTGGAAGGTGGAGGTTTTTGCAGATGTTTTTCGCCCGACGCGCTTATCATCTTCAACCACACTAGTGTTGAAACCGCCCGGTGCGGTCTTAAGAAACCGCACCAGTGTGCCTATAAACCCCACGCACCAGAACAGGGTTAAAAAAAAAAAATCGGCCAAAAAACCGCATTTTTCACTTTTCTCAGTGCTCCAGAGCTCTCAAGAACCAGTGCAATTTATCCTTGTCTGAGCCACCTTCACATCGGTGCTCCCATTGCACCCATTGCACGCACTGCTACTGTGCATTGCCCACCAATCTCCAGCTTGAATTTTGCAAAACGGTGGGCAAATTTTCTTTTGAAAATTCTACAGGAAATATGCCTCCTCAACGGCCAAATATACAGGTATTTTTCTTGTTTTTCCATAATTAAGCCTTTTAGCGGATTAGAATTTCAAATTACCTTAAAATTACCCATTTAAAAGAAAAAAAAATTTGTCGTGCGGTGCGATTGAGCCGTTAAACTCGCATCGGTTCGTGGTGCTGCCTATAAATTTACAGCCGCACCGCAACCGGTGCTAATGGTATCTGCACCGGTTCTGAGGTGGTACAGAAAGGCACACTGTGTTATTTTAAAAAAATTTAAAAAGTGTGGTGCGATCGGTTACCCAGCCGCACCGTTGACCATGTGGAATAGCAACAATGCAGTGTGTTGACTTAAATATCCACCCCGGGGCGGGTATTTTTTTTAGCGCATCGCATTCCACATTTCAACAGGGTCAATGGTGCGGCATTGTAATTGACTATGTAATGATGTCAGGAGGTCGGTGCGCTGACCGAACTATACGCCCTAAGGCGTAGAGTTTAGTTAGCGCACCGCACTCGCTGAAAATTTTTAGGTGCACCGCCACCGATGCGTTGAATATTATCTGGTGCTTTGCCACCGATGCACAATAAAAAAAGATGCACCGGTACCAGTGCATGCCTATTTTTTGTGGCGCACCGTCTGTTTTTTTTTTTCAAAAATAATTATATATGTATATTACTAAATACATGTCTCATTTAATAAAAAAATTGTATTTAATATGTCAATCATTCAGAGACATGAAAGGAGAGAAGAGGGGGAACAACATCAACAAAAAGCGGACCAGTATAACATGGTACACTTGTGGGAGGCACGAGAGAGGGAGAGAGATGCGTACCCTCACCCTATTACAGCAGCTACCCAAGGGCTCCTAAGGCACGTAGGCCTCCTCAAGTTCTATGAGGAGGCTACTTCCCTAAAGGGCCATGGTGTGTTTTTGAGACGTCTTATCCGCAGGTGGAATACCCACCGACAGGCTTTCTGGGTTGGCCCTAACCAATGGTACGCGCCCACTGAGGAGGACATATATTTCATTACAGGGCTATCAAGGAGAGGGGTGGATTTTCCCTCGTTCCCATAGGTTCCAGTTGGCTATACAATAGGGAGTCAGCTGGTGTACTCCCAGAGATACATTAGCGCAGATATACTGTCTCCTTCAGATTTTCAGGTCTCTGGAGGTCAGTTATGTATTGGTGCATTTGGTAGTCAAGAGGTGAGGTGCCTCTCACTTCTGATTTCGACCATTTCACACAATACCAATGATGGGAAACACATTAGTTGCTCGCTTCTATATCATGTTGATTCCTTAGTACAGGAGCCACGACTTATCAAGTGGTCTGCCATTTTTTTGTGGTAGTTCTGTGTAGCCTTAGATAGATGTCGTGCTCATGCATAAGGGAGGGTCAACTTCCCTTTTTCTTCAGAGCTTTTTTGTTTATTTTTTGAGAGGTTTCTAGAGACGAGGCCTAATTTTTTTCGGCAGCCTTGTAGGCCAATGTTGGAGGCACGGATGCACATGTGGGGACAAATGATGCCCAAGAGGGGCGAGACTACGTTTTCCGTGAGGATATCGCATGATGCATTGGAGTTTCTAGCCAGTGTTGAGAGCATCCCTTCGTTATGGTCCCCTGTCCTTACGCTAGTTTGGATTGGCAAGGGTGTGCCAACATCCTCTTCACAGATGATGAGTCGCTGGATGATAGAGGTAATATTACTGTTTTATTTAAATATATTCTAACATGTTCTTTAACTTGTTTTTATTAAATTATGTAATGAAATTTTCTAATTATTGTTCTATACTTGTATATATTTTGCAGACATTGGGTCTTTTGATGGCGAGGACATGCCAGCACCACCACATGATCCAGGTGTGGATCCTGGTGACGATTAGGATATGCCAGATGCCAAGGATCATCAGGAGGTCGGGGCAGAGAGACTTGCTCCTGTTGGTATGCCAGTATCGCCTTTTGATAGATGCAGTAGGCTTGATAATAGATTGAAGATAGAGTTGGGCGACCAAATCTATGCATTGATTATTGAGGCGGGAGCCAAGCCCACTACTATGAGAGACATACAGGCTGATGGTAGGATGGTACATATGTGGAGAGGCATGTCACATGACATGTATAGCCTGATGTGGCATGTCGTAGGAGCTACGGCCTTAGTTACGTGGCTGAGGAGGACCCTTGCACGTTATAGGCGTGGTCGAGACATAGCATGTGATCGATAATCCGCGAGCAGTGCCAACGCATCATCTGATGATCACGATCAGGGGATTGATCATCGTTCACCTAGCACCACACTAGTTGAGCAGCCTCCGCTAGCATCGAGCAGCAGTCATCATGGAGAGCAGACTGGACCATCGACCATGTCCAATCATCACGATGATCATGATCAGGGTGGACCATTGACCATTTCCAGTCATCACTATGAGCAACCGACAGTTGATCTTGATGAACATGAGGCACTAGTACTAGATCAGTAGGCACGTGATGATCAACATGTATCGACTGCGCTTGTCAAGGCTGCACCATTGACTGAGCAGGCCTCGAAAAGTACTACTATTGATGATGTACCACTAGCTGATAGATGACATTTATATTACAATTGTATATTTTTGATATTATTCAGTTATATATATATATATATATAGATATATGGTCCATGTATTTTATGTTAATGTTGCAGTTGTACTTAATTTACATGTCGGTGATCATCATGATGTGTATATTGTTAGGTCATGTTAGATATGCTCATTTAATGTGTATCTTGCAGATAGATGTGTATGTGATAGCAGTTATTTCACATGAGATGTATATTTGATGTTTGTGTTGTGATGATGTTATATAATGCTAATTTTGTTTTGTTAGATTATCATGATCACGATGATGTTAGCAAATTTCAATGTGTTTTTCAGTCAAATATGATGTTTGTACGATGGTTATCATGATCGTGATGTTTATGAATTAATTTAATATTAAATGATCATGATATTGTAAAATTGTAATATTTGTAATTCTAATTGTATGTAAAACTCTAAAATTGTAATTGTATTTGTATTAATTCTAATTTTAATTGTAATTGTTATATGTAAAATATTTGTAAAATTTTAATTGTAATTATAATATTTAATTTATTGTGAAATGATTGTAATTGTAGTTTTAATTGTAATTGTATATATGTAAAATTGTAAAATTGACATAATTGTAATTCTAATTGTATGTAAAAGTATAAAATTGTAATTCTATGTAAAATTCTAAAATTGTAATTGTAATGGTATACATGTAAATTTGTAAAATTGTAATTGTAATTGTAAATTTTAAAATTGTAAAATTGTAATTGTATATATGTAAAATTCTAAAATTGTAATTGTAATTCTAATTCTAATTCTACTTCTAATTCTATGTAAAATATTTGTAAATTTTTAATTGTATTACTGTGAAATGATTGTAATTGTAATTGTAATTGTATGTAAAATTCTAAAATTGTAATTTTAATTTTAATTGTAATCGTATGTGAAATTGTAAAATTGTAACCGTAATTGTAATTCTAATTCTAATTCTAATTAAAATTGTAATTGTAATTGTATTTTATTATGATCTTACATAAATAAATAAAAAAGAACTTTATACAAGATGTTAGGTCCTCGTAATTTGTCGCCTTGGCAAGACCAAATAGACAAGGGTAACATGAAACCAAATTTGGAGTCCTAGGACCTAGCCTTCCTGGATTCAGAGACGGCTCTCTCTATATTTGTAAAAAATATATGACTTGCTTGATTTTAGGATGCTGATTTTAGGCTAGTTATAATGATAGGGTTTGTTTGTTTTGTTTTGTTTGGTTGGGTTGCTTGTCAAGAAGAACATATAGAATAAGAGAAATTCAAACCATTAGGCTATGGGGTCTGTGAAAGGCTTGAAAAGTACAATAATGAATCAAGGGTGTTTCATAGGGAAAGTTGACAAAGCCAAATGGATCTTAATAGCTTATGTGGGAGTGAAATGAACATTAAATTTATGAATTTATTAGGTTTAAAGGGAAATTAAGAATCCTTTAACATATAATATAACAAGAAGAGTCTTTAAGAGCACTATGCTTAGGAAAGAATCAAAGGACAGGGCGCACCATAAAATTCTTTGACCTAGCTTTATCAAGTAAACTTTGAGACAATAATCTAGCAAACCCTAGAGAGCAGGGAACTCCTAAATTCTCTAGCTATTTACCTTCAGAGAAAGAAAACATTCAAGATAAAAAACAAGTGATGATTAAAGAGCAGGGAACTCCTAAATATCTTCAATCTGAATTCTGAAGACCTTCATAGTGACTATTCAAGATGGACTAAAGGACAGAGCAACCCATAAACTTCTTTATCCAAACCCTAATTAGTAAACTTCAAAGAAAAGGTCTTAAAAACAATGTTTCAAGCTACACCAAAGGACAGGGCATACCATAAACTTCTTTGGCTTGAATCCATTAAATCATTTTCAAGACAAAAAGCTAAGTGGAACTAGAGAGCAACCAAGAATTCTCTAATCAGACTCAGCAGAGGAAAACATTTGAACAATAGAAGGCAGACAGGCTTAAGGTGCCTCTAGCAACATATCTTAACCTAAATTTTCTGCTCTATTGCAAGAGAAAAGATGAAAAATATGGGAAACATAAGGAAACAATAACTAAATTGGAATAGCATAACCATTTGAAAAAGTCCATGAATCCTGCAAATGTGCTTGCTCCATTATCATTCAGTCCAAGAGAATTACAAAGCTCCAAAGCAAAAAAACTCTTTATCACTCAAAGTCTATGTGATTTTCATCTCAACAATCAACCAACAACATTATGAAGCCTCCATGCAGTATTTATCTACCAAGTGAGGAGTTAAACCATAGCTAGGGTTTCAAAATGTCATTATTACACATTTAAGGCACTTTGACCTTTAAGCCATGCAAGGCCCAAGGCACAATATCCAAAACTCATTAAATCCAAAAATAATTTCTAACATAACTTCTAAGCTAACTTTGGAGATATTTGTCATTAAAGCTCGAAATATATTTTTCAATAAATTCTAATGTCTTTTTTTGAATTTTTCAAAAGGGTGTAGTGCCAAGGTTCAAGGGCGTAGCACCAAGCCAAATGTGCAATGCAGAAGTGAAAAGTGCATGTTTGCGGTGACTTTTTGGAGGCCTTCCCGGTGTCCAAATGAGCTCCATGATAGCTCATTGAAAATCCTGTCCTGTCTAGTTTCTAGATCTTCCTTTATTTTGAAAAATGGTGCCCAATTTCCCTGTCAAAAATCCATTCTCCCAAGACTGATAATCGTGCAGCGCCAATGCTGAAAAGAGGGCAGAAAGGTGATTTTTTTGTAGTTTTTGGCCTTTTTGAGAGACTAGTTTTGCTCCAAATGGTCTGAAATTTTCTAAGGATGATGTCCTTGGCATGAGGAACATGAATATGTTGAGTTTTTTCCATTTGAGTGTCCCAAAAAAGAGCGCAGCGCCAGTGGTGTTGCGCATTCAGACCTATTTTCCGCAAGCCAAACTATCAAAAATTCAAAATTTGCAAAAAGATGTCAAAATTGGAATTTGATTTGTTGATAATGGTTGGGAGGCTTAGAGGGACACCTTAGCAAGAATATTTAGCTTCTCCTTATCCTTTTTCTTGGCTAGGTTTTCCTTCAATTTTTTCTTCAACTGCCTGAGCTTGATGTTGCATACCTTCTTTCTAGTGATGTACTTGTTAGACATGTGTCTGAGCATCTCATTATCTTTTTTTTCCTTAGGGAGGAGCTTCTCAAGGTGTAGGTTAACTATGTCTATCCATACCTCTCTGTTATCTTCAACTTCCTTAGCAATATTTTACTCAAAACTAAGTTTCTTTGCCTCATGTTTTTCCTACTCTAAAGCTCTTGTAAGACCTCTTCTTTTTTGTCTTGACATGATGGTTTGAGAATCATAATGGTCAAAGTCATCAGGTGCCATCATTTCCTTACCCTTGATGTCTTGTCTTTTTGCCTTTAGTAGCTCTAACTCCATGAGAACTTGCTTTTCCTTTAGCTGCTTATTCTCCTGTTCTAAGAATGATATGAAAAATTGGGCTTTTGCCATGTTGTCCTACAGTTCTTTGATCATGGCATCCTTCTCTTTGATGATCATCTTTGAGGCCTCATGATCATCTTGGTCATCCAAGTCCACCTATTAAACTCTCTCTCTCTTGCTCATGATGAAGGTCTTCCTTGGAATTTGTGCCTCCATACCACTATCTTCTTCCTTAGACATGTTAAACTCTGTTTTATAGAACCCTAGGGCTGATGTGAAATGAGATGAAGGGAGGGTAATGAAAAGGCAGCTTTGCAAATGAAGGGAATGAGTGAGTGGGTATAAGTGTAGGAAATGAGTGAGGAGGCAAACTAACTCAATGACAACCCTTAAGCAATGTAATCACTCTTGTTTATGACTGATTTTCTTTAAGGAGGACGGAGTAATGGTAAAACAATGATTTCAAGCTTAAATCTTAGGGTTTCTTCTAGGGTTTCACTTCAATTGATAAAGAATTCACCAAATGGCATAAAAAATGGGGCTTATGGTATGCACTTAACTCTTATAAGTGGTTGGAAGACTTTGGAAAATACTTGAAGGCAATTTTATGTGATTTGAGTGGTTGGAAAGCTCAGAAACCCTCTTTGGCAAGGGCACATCACCAAGCTCTAGGTGCACAGTGCTGGTACAAACGCGCAGCGCCAAGTGTTGAACGTGCAGCGCCAGGATGAAAAAACGTAGCACTATTTTGCAGACCACTTTTTGAGGTCTTCCTAGTGTCCAAATTCTGCCCAGGATAGCTCGTTGGAAATTTCTTGAAGTATACTTTCCAAATATACCTTTTTCTTCTAATTGGAGTTGTTTTGACCTATCAAAAGTTGATTCTCCCAACACTGGTCAAAAAGTGTTGAATGATGATGCATAAATGCAGAGTGATGGTGCAGGCAACCTTTGGAGGCCTTCCTCAACTCCAAATTGAGCTCATGATAGCTCGTTGGAAAGCTATTCTAGTCTAGTTGTTATTTGACTCATTAAGCAAGTCATTTGGACACCCAAACTATGAGAAAACATGATTTTCCAAAGGTCACTCCAGAAGTGCAACAAACCACTTGTAGCACCTATAAATTTAACATTTCTCCCAAACCATGATACCTATGTAAAATATGAAGGAGATTTTTCTTCATTTACCTATTATTGAAAGAAACCTCTCTTACTTTTGTCAAATTTATCTTTGTTTGTCCAGAAACACAATTTGAAGAGAAACTAGCCTTGTGTGCTTCCTCCATGTCATTTTCCTGCAAGTAATCACTAATTTGGCACTCAAGTGGACTTAACAAGTTTACAAACCCTAGTCATATACAAGGCCAAGTTTTTCCTCTTTCCCTTGTTGTAAGTTGTTTTCATTCCGGGGTAGGCAATCTACATCAACAGTACCTTCTGTTGACAAATATTTCAACACTCCTGCAGAAGTGCTAAACTTTGTCCATTTTTCTCATTTGCAAGTGTTGAACGAAGAAGATAATCCTCTTTGGAAATTTTAGGTCCTTCTTGAATAACCATGTCTTGACATTCTATTACATCTGAGCCAGATTCTAGAAAAGGAAAAGCAGTGCCTAAAACATCCAAGGACGACCTTAAACAATGTAAAACCCTAATGACCTAGTGGGAGTGTCCTTTGACCTGATTTTGACTGAAATTTGACTTGGAGATTTTCATGTGAAAACAAAGTATTCTTATAGGTTATTATGCCCAAAGGGACATGGGAATGAGTTGGAAACAGGAAACCCTAGATGGAGGGTGGAGTTTATTGACAGGAGAAAATAGGGCAATGAAGTCTGAGGTAGGAAAGAAGGATGAAAATGAGAAGTATAAGCCCATAAGGAGTCTTTTAGGAGCAACAGGCTGAATTTGAGAAGACCGAATAAAGAATAGTGAAAATAGGTTTATAAGGATAATGAAGGTAGTGAGATTTCTGAAACTCAAGATATTCAAGGAATATTGTTTTTAGAAAGATATAACCATTGTATAGTCATCTAAAGATAGTGAAAAATACTGAGTAAGAGAGATTAAAACCATGGGCTATGGGATCTGTGAAAGGCTTGAAAAGTGCAATAAAGAATTAAGGGTGTTTCATAGGGCAAGTTGACAAAGCCAAATGGATCTTAATAGCTTCTGTGGGAGTGAAATGAACATTAAATTATGAACTTAGTAGGTTTAAAGGGAAATTAAGAATCCTTAAACATGTACTATAACAAGAAGATTCTTTAAGAGAACTATGCTTATGAAAGAATCAAAGGACAAGGCACACCATAAACTTCTTTGACCAGACTTCACCAAGTAAACTTCAAAACAACAATCTAGCAAACCTTGGAGAGCAGGGAACTCCTATATTCTCTAGCTATTTACCTTCAGAGAAAGAAAACATTCAAGAGAACAAACAAGTGATGATTAAAGAGAAGGGAACTCCTAAATCTCTTCAATCAGACTTTCAAAGACTTTCAAAGTGACTATTCAAGATGGACTAAAGGATAGGGAAAACCATAAACTTCTTTAGCCAAACCCTAATTAGTAAATTTCAAATAAAAGGCCTTAAAAACAATGTTTCAAACTACACCAAAGGACAGTGCATACCATAAACTTCTTTGGCTTGACTCCATTAAATCATTTTCAAGACAAAAATCTAAGTCGAACTAGAGAGCAACTAAGAATTCTCTAATCAGACTCAGCAAAGGAAAACATTTGAACGATAGAAGGCAGATAGGCTTAAGGTGCCTCTAGCAGCATATCTTAACCTAAATTTTATGTTCTATTGCAAGAGAAAAGATGAACAATATGGGAAACATAAGGGAACAATAAATAAATTGGAATAACATCACCATTTGACAAAGTCCATGAATCCTGCAAATGTGCTTACTCCATTATCATTCAGTCCAAGACAATTACAAAGCTCCAAAGCCAAAAACTCTTTATCACTCAAAGTCTATGTGATTTTCATCTCAACAATCAACCAACAAAATTATGAAGCATACATTCAGTATTTAACTATAAAATGAGGACGTGAAAACCTAGCTAGGGTTTGAGAAGTCATTTATTACATATTTAAGAAAATTTGACCTTTGAGACCATGCAAGGCCCAAGGCAAAATATCCAAAACTCATTTAAGACAAAAATAACTTCTAATATAACTCCTCAACTAATTTTGGAGATATTTATCCTTAAAGGCTTAAAAATATATTTTTCAATAACTTCTAATGTCTTTTGATGACTTTCTAGTAAGGGCGCAGCGCCAAGCCAAACGCGCAGTGCCAAGACTGGAAACATTGCCTGTTTTGCAGCTGACTTTTGGAGGCCTTCCCGGTTTCCAAATGCACTCCATGATAGCTCATTGGAAAGCCTATCCTATCTAGTTTCCAGATATGTCTTTATTTTGTGACATGATTCCCATTTTCCCTGTCAAAAATCCATTCTCCCAATACTTCCAAACGTGTAGCGCCAGTGCTGAAAAGAGGGCAGAAAGGTGATTTTTTGGTAGTTTTTGGCCTTTTTGAGGGACCATTTTTGCTCCAAATTGTCTGAAATGTTCTGAGGATGATGTCCTTGGCATGAGGAACATGAATATGTTTATTTTTTTTCATTTGAGTGCCCCAAAAAATAGCACAAAAAACTGGTGGTGCACGTTTGGCCCTATTTTCTGCAAGCCAAACAGTCAAAAACTCAAAATTTGCAAAAAGATGTCAAAATTGGAATTTTATTTGTTGATCATGGTTGGGAGGCTTAGAGGGACAACTCAACAAGAATATTTTGCTTCTCCTTCTCCTTTTTCTTGGCTAGGGTTTCCTTCAATTTTTTCTTCAACTGCATGAGCTTGATGTTGCAGACCTTGTTTCTAGTGATGTACTTGTTAGACATGTGTCTGAGCATCTCATTGTCCTTGTTTGCCTTATGGAGGAGATTCTGAAGATGTAGTTTAACTATGTATATCCATACCTCTCTATCATCTTCAGCTTCCTTATCAATCTTTTCCTCAAAACTAAGTTTCTTTGCCTCATGTTTTTCCTGCTCTAAAGCTCTCATAAGACCTCTTCTCTTTGGTCTTGACTTGATGGTTTGAGAATAATAATGGTCAAATTCATTAGGTGCCATCATTTCCTTACCCTTGATGTCTTGCCTTTTTTCCTTTAGTATCTCTAACTCCATGAGAACTTGCTTGTCCTTTAGCTGCTTGTTCTCCTGTTCTAAGAATGATATGATAATTGGGCTTTTGCCATGTTGTCCTACAGTTCTTTGATCATGGCATCCTTCTCTTTGATGATCAGCTTTGAGGCCTCATGATCATCTTGGTCATTCAAGTCCATCTGTTAAACTCTCTCTCTCTCTTGCTCATGATGAAGGTCTTCCTTGGAATTTGTGCCTCCATACCACTATCTTCTTCCTTAGACATGTTAAGCTCTATTTTATAGAACCCTAGGGCTGATGTGAAATAAGATGAAGGGAGGGTAATGAAAAGGCAACTTTGCAAATGAAGGGAATGAGTGAGTGGGTATAAGTGTAGGAAATGACTGAGGAGGCAAACTAACTCAATGACAACCCTTAAGAAATGTAATCACTCTTGTTTATGACTAATTTTCTTTAAGGAGGATGTAGTAATGGTAAAACAGTGATTTCAAGCTTAAAACTTAGTGTTTCTTCTAGGTTTTCACTTCTATTGATTAAGAATTCACCAAATGGCATCAAAAATGGGTCTTATGGTATGCATTTACCTCTTATCAGTGCTTGGAAGACTTTGGAAAAGACTTAAAGGAAATTTGATGTGATTTGAGTGGTTGGAAAGCTTAGAAACCCTCTCTGGCAAGGGCGCAGCGCCATGCTCCAGGCGCGTAGCGCCGGTGCAAACGCACAATGCCAAGATGACAAAACTCAACACTGTTTTTCAAACCACTTTGGATTTCTTCTCAGTGTCTAAATTTCTCCCAGGATATCTTGTTGGAATAATATTGAAGTCTACTTTCCAAATATACCTTTTGTTTGTTGATTAGAGTTTTTTTGACCTGTCAAAAGTTGATTTTCCCAAGACTGGTCAAAAATTGCAGAATGATGGTGCAGAAATGCAGAGTGCTAGTGCATGCAACTTTTGGAAGCCATCCTCAACTCCAAATTAAGCTCAGATAGCTCATTGGAAATCTCTTCCAGTCTAGTTGTCATTTGACTCATCAAGCGAGTTATTTGACACTCCAGCTATGAGAAAACTTGATTTTCCCAAGGTCACTCCAGAAGTGCAACAAACCTCTTGTAGCACCTATAAATTTAACATTTCTCCTAAACCATGATACTTGTGTAAAATATTAAGTAGGTTTTTATTCCTTTACCTATGATTGACAAAAACCTCTCTTACATTTGTCAAATTTATCTTTGTTTGTTCAGAAACACAATTTTAAGCAAAATTGGCCTTGTGTGCTTCCTCCGTGTCATTTTCCTGCAAGTAATCACTACTTTGGCACTCAAGTGGACTTAAAAAGTTTACAAACCCTATTCATCTACAAGACCAAGTTTTTCCTCTTTCCCTTTCTCTAAGTTTTTTTCATTCAGGGGTAGGCAGTCTACATCATCAGTACCTTCTACTGACAAATCTTTCAACACTCCTGCAAAATTTGTCCATTTTTCTCATTTGCAGGTGCTGAACTGAGAAGATAATCCTGTTTGGAAATTTTAGGTCCTTCTTGAATAACCATGTCTTGACATTCTATTACATCTGAGCCAAATTCTAGCAAAGGATAAGAAGTGCCTGAAACATCCAAGGATAACCTTAAACAATGTAAAAACCTTAATGACCTAGTGGGGGTGTCCTTTGACCTGATTTTGACTGAAATTTGACTTGGATATTTTCAGATGAAAACGAAGTATTGATATAGGTTTTTATGCCCAAAGGGACATGGGAATGGGTTGGCAACAAGAAACCCTAGAGGGAGGATGGAGTCTATTGACAGGGGGAAATAGGGCAATGAGGTCTCAGTTAGGAAAGAAGGATGAAAACGAGAAGTATAAGCCCATAATGAGCTCTTAAGGGCAACAGGGTGACTTTGAGATGGCCAACTGATGAATAGTGAAATAAGTTTATAAGGATAATGAAGGCAGTAATATTTCTGAAACTCAAGATAGATAGTGAAAAATACTAATGACTAACACAGTATGCCATTGTTTTTGAGATCAACATAATTGCAAATTATCAAGTGAAATATTGATTTTAACATTAACACAATGCAAATTACCAATTAATTCAAAATATGTATTATGATGTTTCGGAAAACCCATCTTAATATAAATATTGATGATCAAATAACACATGTACCATATCACTCTCAGTTCTCATGATCACCCTCATTATCTTCCAGCTCGCATGGCATGATAACACTATTGTTCTCAAAAATATGTTTTGATCTAGGGTCATGTCTCAATACGAACCACCAATCCCTATCCAACATATCTGGGTAAAAAAACACCTAGTCGTAGTGTTTGGGGAAAACATAGGGCTCCTTCGCTTCATCCCACATCTTTCTAGAGTTGATACATATCAGCCTACTATCGTGATCTTCCTTTACATTATTCAGATCAAAAGTGTCCCACCACTTGCACCTAGAAGTAACACATTGGAAAGAAGAGAAATCAACTTCAATGATCCCTTGTATCTTTCCCACATAACCTAACGTCCCTCGTACTAGGTTTTGATCATGGTGGCTAGATCGACTAGATTTATTGAACTTGAATTCCACTCCACATTCTTGTGTGATGTTTCCAACATCAGCATTTTCTGTGCGAAAATGGTGTCCATATGCCCACATAGATGGGAACAAATGCACCTATTATAAAAAAGTTTAAAAAATCATAGTGTCATGTTTCTTATAATAACCCAACAGTTAAAATACGAAATATAGATGTCTTATAAGTTTCAAATGTACATATAAATTAAATATATTATTACCGAGTTACTTCACCCAATCCCTACGTTTAGTGCATCCTCTTCAGCACGCGAGTAACTACCCGTTGCACCATATTTCTCTCTAACTTAGTTAGTAACCCAACTATTGGGGCATATTTTTGGCATATTTTCTTTTAAATTATTGGGATGAGGCACACTTCTACCATTCAACCATCTGAATTCTTTCCTGTCACTATCCCATTTCATCCTCTTTTGTTCGTACAATGCGACCCATGATTGTGTCGCTTCAGAATTGTAAAGAAAGAATTTATTGATTGCTTCAATTTCAGAATTCGCTGATGAAATAAAACCGACATTATATATTACATAGATATCAAAATATACATTATATCTAATTTCAACATAAAAATTTACTTTGTGTAAATTTGAGAAAATATAACTCGCTTACTCTTTATCAAGCGATTTTTCCGCTTGTTTGGAGCAACTCCCCTTCTCTTTTGTCTTCATCCCTTTCATCATCCCAAATCACCACACCTAGTCTGTTTTCGATCTGCTTGATGTACTCACTGGCATAATAGAAAGACTCATATGATATGTACCCCTCTGCCATAGACTCCTCGGGTTTTTCCCTTTTTCAAACAAAACCTCTCAATTTCTTCATGTACCTCTCTAAGAATAACATCCAACGACAAGAAACCACCTAGCTAATTCAACCTCATCTACTAGGTGGATTAGAAGATGAACCTCCAAGTCCATGAAACTCGTCGGCAGTTCCTTCTCAAACATACAAACAATCTCAGCTATCTCTTGATGCCACAGTGGAATGCTAGCCACATGAATCTCCTTTGACGTGATCCAACGTACAAATGCAGATAATTTAGATATGGCACATCCTATGTCTTAAGGGAATTCATGTTTCACACACCCACACACGAACAAAGGATAATGACACTGCAAAGTTATATATACGTGCAATAATATAAAAAAATAGTTATGTTTTATGATCCCTGCATGGGATAAAATTTAGTAATATAAAATATAATAAAATCATGCTTTTGACATTATACGTACTCTTAGAAGATTCAAATGGTCATGTGTTTTCAACCCCGCCAAATGATCTTCCACGGTGAAGCAGCACCGTAGTGAAGACTCGTATGAAGTTGGCACCCTCAAACCCATTATAACTTCCTTTGCCAAAGAAATATCATATTTTTAAAATCCATGGGACATCACCTTATTTGAAATACCATGAATTAGAGGGACCAACGCCTACCTCTGATCCTGTACTTTCTAATCGTCTTGGCCAATGTTTATGTTTAGTTTTTGAAGTAATAAGATCTTTCCTAACATCCAATGTGTCACTTTGTTTCGATGATATGTGCCTCCATAAAGAAGATGAAACATTTTTAAATATATGCATGGGATCTAATAAGTGGGTAATCTTAAGATGCTCCCAATATGGGAGGTTATAAAAGATAGATTTCCTTTTCATCCCAATGGGCAATTTCTCAACATAGGTGTCAAAGAATTCTGGATCATCGAACATAGGCTGCCCATTTGAATCAAACATTCCTATGAACTCCTTCTCCTTCTCTCTCTCATATGCTCTAAGCCATTCAGCTGGTGTCGTTATTGGAGGCCTTTGGGTTCTCTCTCATTTTTTCTCTTAATTCAGTCTTCTCTCGATTTGACATTGTCATGGGGTGCAACGGAATATGGTAGGTAGGTCGCTCATCATCACTAGAATCCTAATAATTTAAAAAAAATATTTGAACATGATTAGTACAAAATATATGATATCAATTGTAATCATGTTGACAATATTGCATGATTAATTGGTTTGACATTGAAATAATTGCAATAATCAATATACCAAAAAATTATATTTATTACCATCATTAATGTCCCAAGATTGTGGCTAGAAGATACAATATTGTTACAATTGGCAGGGTGAAGCGGCTATCCATTTTCATCTACCAAATGCGCTTTGCGGTATGTTGCTCCTGATAAGAGCTTCTAATGTTTTGGAGTTGACGTTTGAATATTTTGTGCATTTGAACTGAATTTTGGATCTGCATGAATCTGCAAATTTGTATACATTATAAATTTAATTAAGTTGTGCATGATTGACATGGATAAAAAACATAAATTCAATTAGATAATGAAATTATAAATAAAATCTGAAGTAAATATTACATCTCGAGATGGATAGGGAGAACTCCATGATGGAATTTGAGAAATATTATGAAACGAGTTGGATTTTGAAGAATTGTCCATTCGATATAATTATGATATTTTCTCCCTACATTTGAGCAAAATCAACAATAAATTTTGGTTCACACACTTAAAAGTAATTTCGGTGAATTAAAAATGGACTTCTTGTTATCGGTGCTAATATACAAATCACCACACCAATGCGTTTTCGTTAATGCACACCAGTGCCATGATATAAATGGATGCATCGGTGCGGTGATAATAAGTGACGCACCGACGACGAATAACTGCAAATAAAAAAAGCGCAACTCCATTTTCTTTAAGTGAAAAAAAAAATGCGGTAAATTGAAAAATGGGCAGCAAAATATTTTTGAAAATCTAATTTCATAAAACAATTCTTTTAAATGCTAAACATTTTTCATTATTTCACTATTTTTACAAAAAACTTTCAGCCCGAGATTTGCAGGAGATATACCTGGAGCAACAGAGCATGAGAGCACTGTGGAGTAGCGAAATACATTCGAACAAAAGTATTCAGACAATCAAAATTCCAAACCTCTGGTGATTCAAACCCTGTAGCATAGAATTTCAAACGATCTCATGATTAAAGTATATTATTTTTTTAAATTTTTCTGTAGTATTTTTTACGCGGTAAGAAAAATATTTCAATTTCTTTTTCATTTTCAGAAACAAAATAAATAAATAAACAATCCATTTTTACCCTAAACCCTACATTCTTCTTGTTTCTGCCCTTTCTTCTCCCAGTTTCTGTAATTTCAGAATTAGGGATTTTCATTTTAGATTTATAGAGTTTTTGTATTGCTATATATAGGCCTAAGACATTCAACCCATGGGATGACTTACATAGCCAGATTCCAATCCATGTCGGCCCTTGCGTGAATTTTTGAAAAAAATATTTTTTTTATCGGTGTGCCCTACATAACCTAGCGCATCGGTGCGCTATATTATCCCAACGCACCGCGAAAGTACTATGATAAAAAATTTAAAAAAAAAATTAATCAGTGCGCCATATGTAAAAGAGGGCACCGGTTCGCTATTTCATTATGGCGCATCGCGAACATGTTAATTCACAAAAAAATATTTTATTGTGTTAATCGGTGCACCATGTAACATATAATGCACCACACCGTGTCTCCTAGTTGACAGAGAGCACCGTATGGTGGTCCCTTGTTTGCGCGGAGTGTTTATGCTACAAAAACTAACACTGGACGATTTTTATTGTTTTCTCTATGTTAACCAGTGTTGTGGTTAACATGTAACGCACTAATTCTCCTAGTTGACATAGAGCACCGTACAGTCTATTATACTGTTTGTGCGGTGCGTTTATAAGACGCCATGCACTGACGTCGGTGCATACACCATGAATGGCGCACTGGTTTGTTGAGATTTTTTTTTTTTACTTGAAAAGTTGATAATTTATTTATAAAATATATTAATTAATGATATGGTACAGATTTCATATTGATAAAGAAATGGCTGACAAGTGATCAAGTAACAAAAATACTGATAACACATCAAGAAAAGAAAAAAAGGAAAGTTCTTTGTAAATTCTTTACAAAAAAAAATATTTTTGAACTATATGTAAGTTTAACTAATATGTATTGTTTATTGTGTATCATGTAGAGCCACAAAATGATGAAGCTCAATAAGATTATTTTTGATCTAGGACCAGAAGAGCGTAAAATCTTGATGGAAATTTTTCAAAAGGATGAATCAGGTGAATGAAAAAATACTAGCGATCCAATATGAGTTTCTTTTTTTAATTTTCATTAATAATATGCTTAAAATTATTAGATAACATGTGTCAAACAATATATTAACTCACATTTGTTTAATGTTGTACAGGGACCAGCAACTCAGAAAATGAATGTTGTTCTAAGAAAAGAAAAAAATAGAACATGCAAATGAAAATGAATTGCTCCTTAGCTCATCTGGGGTGGTGCTGGAGGTTACTGAAAGGGGGAAAACTTTTACAAAAGTTAGAGGGATCTAGTGGAACGAATGTATAGACGTTCTTTCCACTTACAATACAAAAATCAATCCAATGATTCCAACAACCAAATTTTATTTAAACTACAGGAATAATCTCCAGAGAATTGGTCAATGATACATGTCAGGCTTTTAATAGCAAAAACGTACAACAACAAAAAAGAAGAAACGAAAAAGTAATATTCCTTTAAATGTTTGTCTAGAATTATTTATAAATATCACTTTTGTTATATTTAATTTTCATATATCAATATAAAAATTAAATATTTTATTGTCATGTTACATTTTCAGGAAGATTATGAAAGTTTCAAAAGATGAACGACCTGAAATCAAAAATATGCCAGTACGAATGTCCAAAAAGGTGTACAAGGAGATGGTCAAAGAAATGGACAAAATTGCATCGTAGGAGGAGCCATCTCAACAAAAACGTGCTTCAAATGTAATATGTAATCATTGAATTTTTTGATCATTAGCTACAATAAACAAATAATTTAGCATTAAATATTAATTTTCACGTATTTTCTTGCAGAAAAGAAAAGAAAATGGAACCCATTCGATGCATAAAATAGGACGACAAGGAAGAAAAGGGTTGATATCTAAGTTTGTGAGTAATTGTTACCTCCTTATAACAACTTAACTAGATTTCATTTTTGTAATTTTTAAGTTGTTTTACAAAAATCATCATTGAATGTCTTCAAACAGGTGCTAACATACAAAGACGAACCATGAGACAAATTGATTGACATTGGGTTACATATGGGTTGTGAGTATACGTTGGCATATCAGAAACTAATTATGGAATTTGTAAGAATCTATCGATCTTGTTTTACTTAGCTCCGTCTATATTTAATAGAACAAAAAAAATATTTTATATTAAATATATGATTTGTTATGGGGTATAAAACTTGCAGGAAACAAAGTATGGAACTGTGCCAACAAATGAAATCTTAAAAGATAGCATACTACATGGTTTTGAAACAATGTGTATAGTTCGTGAGTCAATTGTTGCTACGGTATGTCATTTCTTTTCGATTTACATTGATGTATATTATTTAATATTGCAATTTTCATTATTCTCACCAATGTATATACACTCATTACAGTTTATTTTTATGTTTGTAGATGGAAGGTGAAGAAGATCAAGAAAACAATCAACACCGTGAACAAAAAATTCCTGAAAATAACCTAAGTCATGGAAGTAGCTCTAGCAGTGACAGTAGTTCAAGCGAAGAATGATGATCACTATGTTTGGATATCAAAGAAAGGCGTTGTATTTTATGAAATATTTGTCTGTAAAATCAAACATTTTGTTTAATGTAATGAACATAGTGTCCCAATTGAAAGACAAGGGATACAAATAACTGTCCCATTTTGTATGAAAAAGGTTGTCTTATATATATATATATATATATATATATATATATATATATATATATATATATATATATAATATGTTTTAATTTATTCTATTGCGTTCTCCATTGTCGTTGTGAAATGTAACAACACTGATTAACTTTATGGATGATTAAATATTATAATGAAGAGATGTGAAATTGACGATATAATATAACAAATTAATTCAAACATCACATTCAAATGCACTAATAAAAATTTAATTCATATGAATACTGTTATAAGATATGTGTCGTCTTTTGATGAATAATGAATTTTAAAAAATCACAATAATTATAATATGATATAAAAAATTAATCCAAACATCACATTCAAATGCATTAATAAAAAGTTAATTAATATGACTACTGTTATAATATATGTCGACTTTTGATGAATAATGAATTTGAAGAAATCACAATAATTGCACTTTCATAGGTCGATGTTTCTAAAAAATACAAAATGAACACCGATGCGTGTCAGTTACTGTACAATGGTGCGTTTGTATGATACATCGTACCGGTGCGTTTCTACGACCTATATGCATTGCACAAATACCAATACCAATTTTTAATCTTGTGCGTTTGTGAGGTACTGCGCACCGGTGCGTTTATGTGAGTCTACGCATCAGGGCAATTGTACGACCTATGGGTACCGCACAAATAACAATACGAATTAGAACAAATAGTGCGTTTGTCGGATACTGGGAAACGGTGCGTTTCTATAATTCGACGTACCGGTGAGTTTAGACGACCTATGGGCACAACACAAATCCCAAGACCAATTAGAACAGCCCCGTGCATTGTATCACAAACATTGTGCCCCGGTGCCGACCTGGTGCATGCACCTTCAACCACCCCAGGCCACCTTCTAGATAACACGCACCAGTGCATTAACACCTTTATAGCATACCAATGAAAAAACATCCGTAATAACCTCTGGCCACCTAGATTTTTTAGTTGCGTTGAAATTCCGTTAAAAGCTCCGCCAAGCCTCCTTAACCATAAACGGATGTTGTAGCAAATGTTTTTTTTGACAATTTTGGCCAATTTTATAACACTAAAACCCTCCTTTATAACCTTCGCTAGAGGGTATTTTCCTTTTAGTGTGTGTACGTTCTTCATGTTCATGCTTGTCGCTCTTATATATTTTCATGGATTCTTAGTATGCTTGATTTAGTGGCCATGCTTTTCTATATCTAAGCATGGGTATACCTGCCTCAGGAAATTAGTTATCTTGACTTGGTTTCTTTTTGCAATGTTGTTTTGTTCTATTCGTTGGTGAGTTTTTCCTAAGTCCACTTGAAAATGTCCCCTATTTTTTTATAATGTATTTTGGACATCATATACTTTTTTGATCTCACACATTAGGGGGCATCTATTATAACATTTTATTTTATTTTATTTTATTTATTTATTTTTATTTTTATTTTTTATTTTATTTATTTTATTTTTATTTTATTTTATTTTTATTTTTTTTCAGATTCAATATAAGATACATGTTTTGTCTTCAAGATATCATCCTCTTCCCTTTTGCAGACATGCTCCCTTTGGAGAAATATTTAAAAAAAAAAAAAAAATTGAGTTCACATATTCACCCTTCATTTTCAAACAATGTGTACATGTGTGATTCTTATTAAAGAAGCACACACACACACACACATACACATGTTAATCTCCTTCATGCAACTAGCATATGTCTTCAATTGCACCAAGAACAAATCTGCATTATTGCATGATTTGGGGTGGGGTTTATGGGTTTTATTGAGGTTGTACCTCTTATAGCCCATCCCCAATAACCCAGCTAATTTCAAAGAGTATTTAATGAAGCCTTGGGTGTAGGATAGGGAGAGTACCCTTATGTTGGTCATTTACATCCTTGACTATGTCTACAATTCCCTAATATTTTAAGAAATCTATTAGTCTCTAGAAACCTCTATTTCCTTGCCCTTCCATTATTATTCAAACATCAGAAAGAGACTCCTTCTCTTTCACTATCTTTGACCTAAATAGAAAGACATCCTGGAGGAGATATTTAGTGGATTTGGTTAAAGGGACCCAGAGGATGGTTTTAAGTAGTATCTACAACAAAATATTAGGTTTATTATAGCCTTGTATTGTTTCTTATTCAATTATTAAGAAAATCATTCCATTCTACCTGTCTTTTTAATATAGATTATGATAATGAATTATTTCTTGTATTTTATCATGATGATTACTTAAGTTTCCTTTGCATATGATAATTTCACCTATGTTTGTTTCCTTTGAATGCAGGTTATCAAAGAAGATTTTCAAATAGGGAGACTCAGTTGGTAGATCTATTTTAGTATTTGATTTTTTGAGTAAGTTACCAAACTTGTTGTAACCCAAGATTTACCTTGTTAAATTTTTTTAAAAGTTATGCAAGTCTGGTCTTACTTTTTTATATCTAAAATGTATCGATCTCATTTTGAAGTTTCTATTTAAGCCTGTGTTCTTATCTTTGTCTAATTACCCAAAATGTTGAATAGTGAGTCTCTCCCAAAGTCTTACACAATCATAACAACTTTTTTGTTATAAAATCTTTCCAAGTTTAAAATATTCATAACTATAATATCAATGTCAATTCTAATTCAAAACCATTTCCAACTGTTGAAAGTATAAATCCAAAAGATTGTTCCCATTATCTCTAAACCAAAATAATTCTTATTTATTCTGGTCATTTTGAAGGTTAGGAAACCATTTCTGTTGGTGGTTTTAGAAGCTTTAAAATAAAGGTAGTAATTCCAAGTTATTTGTTCAAATTTATGGCAAAATGTTTGGGCTCTTTCACACTAAACTTATACTAGTTGTCTTTTAGTGAGACTTTTTGGAAGTTTTTCTCTAAAATCCAAGTAGAATTTATTGAACTCACAAGCTTGATGGGCAACCCCTGCACAATCAAAGTGCCCTAGGTTTTTTCAGGGTGCTGAATCCATATATACAGTCAAAAAACCAGTTTAAATATCAAAAATCAAGATTTCACCTTTGCACAGATTCTGACACCGAAAAGGCCAAAATATCTCACTAAAAACAACTCCAAACATATATATATTTTTTAAACCTCACACTTATGGTCTTTATGTAAACATATGACACATGTTTATTTCCAACTCAATTTGACCACAAGGTCTAAGATTGAAGACTAGCGTATGCAATTTCAGTGCAGCAATAGGAACAAAAGTTATAGTGGGAGAATCAATGGAGTGAAACATCTTGGTTTCTCTCCAAAAAGTCACATGATTCTCTTTTATTCATTTAAAAATGTGTAACATTGACGCACAATTTATACAGTAAAGTATAGTGGGTAATTAAAAGTCACATCTGGTAATTGAAACACAGGAATGTGAGATTTCATGGATCCAATCTTGTGAGGAGTAAGAAAATGGTTCTTTATCCTTGCTTCTTCTCCATGCTAAATAACCCCATAAAAATATTCAACCCAAGAAACTAACAACAATGGGACTAAGCACACAAGCCCAAGAAGCAGTACACAATATCAGTGGAATAATAACACAGAAGATGAGAGATGCTTTTGTTCCATTACTATTACTATTTGTTGTACAAAAAATAGTAATGGAGGGAATTGAAATTACAAATGTCTTGGCGAGATTGTTAGCCTACCAAAAGTGACCACGAAGAGATGGTAGAAGAATCCATAATACCTGCTCAACAACACTTATGCCCGCTTCAACACGCATTACATAACTAAAACTAATGGCATTCAAAGTGCTTGATTTATAAAGTTCGGAAAATATGATTGTAAATATTATATTTGATTTTCCTCATGCCTCTTCAAAATTCAAGAATATTATTGTAAATATTATATTTGATTTCCCTCATGCCTCTTCAAAAGTCAATACTTCACCATAACTCATATACATGGATATCTTTGTAAGAATATATATATCGTACTTGGGTAGACATTACATTTCGGGTTTTTTTGGAAAAGATTGCCTCTTCAAAATTCAAGACCTCACCATAACTCATTTACAAATACAGATAGATATCTCCTTAATATTCTTAAACTTCATTAAATTTTAACTAATTAATGTCCATATCCAAAAGATCATACCAAATAAACGCGGGAACCCCAAAATACTCCATTGACTCATCCAACAGTGGGAATTCATTTAAATTTGGAGACATGCTGCTCTCCGGGATCTTTTTTGCCCAAACATCCTAGCCGTCAATGTCACATTCCGCTTCCCAAAAGGAGGATGAAAGTGCTATAAGGAAGCTGCAATTCTTCTACGGTGAATTTGGCGGCAAAGGCTTGAATTTGGGGCGGCAATAAAGAAGAGGCGCATGGGGTTTCCCACGGAGACAAGGGAAAATTGAGCTTCGATTTTGATCCGCGAAATCGTACAGGCGGGCAACCTTTTCCAGGGTGTCGTAGGATCCGAGCCAAATTCTAATACTAATTAGTATCTAATACTAATTTCCATTGCCTTGGATGTTAAGATGTTTATGTTATCATATTTTGATGAGTGTTTTTATTAATCAAGCTAATACTAATAATAAATTTCTATAAACCAATTTATATGTTTAATTAGTTTATATCATGGAAATTTGAAACCTCTAATGATCATCCACTAGGAAAAAAAGATACCATCTGCTTGGTCAATTTAGTGTGTCCTAAATTTATACATTAATTTTTCAATCCGGGATTCGTAAGCTGACGAAGTGTGGCGCACTATATGTGCAAGATAACCTATCTCTTACTTTTTGTCATTTTTGGGTTTTTTATTTATCTTGGGGGTTTTTATCTTGGTTGGTTTCCTAATGTGAGATGGAAATTCTAAAAGACAAGTATGGATATAAATGTTCATGGCAATGATGTCCTTTATAATGATTTCCCAAACTTCAAACTTCAAAAGGGTTTTAAAACATGCAATGACAAAATTAATTCCTAAAAGAAAATGAAAATGTGCCACTATACTAGTCAAACAAATAGTGAACTATTGATCATGAAACCCATTACCCTTGCTGCTGTCTAAATACAAAAGAAACCGTGCTCAAAGAAATCCAAGAATTGCAAGCAAAGTAAAGCTAAAATCAAATTACATCAACTCATATTCTGACCCCTCACCATTAGTCTCGCTATGGCTTTCGGAGGTAATCATTAACAACTTGAGCAATCTGATATCTAATTTGCAGAAAAATAAACTAATATCAAATTACACACTCATACTTCAATCCCTCACCATTAGTCTCGCTATGGCTTTCGGAGGTAACTGATAATGACATGAGAAATTTAATATCTAACTTGTAGAAAAATAAAATAATATCAAACTACACACTCATACTTCAATCCCTCACCATTAGTCTCGCTATGGCTTTCGGAGGTAACTGATAATGACATGAGTAATTTAATATCTAATCTAACTAATAAAGAAAATGTACAAAACTGAAATAAATAAAACAGTGCTGGAATTAAAAGATAAGAAAAATAAATCAGTAGAAGGACAAGACTGATTCCATGTCATTAGTCATTGTAAAACTATGTGCAAATGCCCGGGCTGCCTACTGTAATCTGGAACAAAAACACTGATTAGTTAACAAAAGTATAAAGCATGAAGAATTATGGATAGAAATAAAACGTTAATACCATAAGAGATGTAATATATACACGTGAATAACTATGGCATAATGAACGTAAGGAAATAAAGCATGAAACTATACAGCAATAAACAAAACCTCGGCGTGTGCAGGGGCCCTCTGCACAATCCTCGGGGAACAGCTATCAACCACGAATTATGCTTATGAACAAAGTCTTCTCATGTATTCAAAACGCAGTCATAACAAGGAAATAATGTCACGGCACAGTGGGCTTTCTTTACAGCAAAATTACATTACAAAAGCTAGCTACTATGCGTATGAGAATGCATTATTTATAACAGAGGATGACATAACTACTTTCCTACAATCTGCGCTGATAAAAGACACGTGAACAACCACGTCCAGAAATCTAGCATTATGGCTGCCATGAAGATTAAATCTATGGAGGGTGGCCATTGGATTCGGCTTATGGAGCAGTTCACAGGTGTTGATATGTCCCCTGAGATTTAGGAACAACCACGCAAGTCTTCACGTGGTGAAAAACGGAGTTTTGTCACCGTAGGACTCTTAGGTTGACCACCGCTTGACTACCTTTGACCACAGCCTTCTTTGGTGAATTCGACTGAGCCAATAGGACTCGATCCATATCCATGTCATTTCCAACTTGCCCATGTGGCTTGATTTGCCTGAAGACACCTGCAATATAGACTTTAACAAAATGGCTGCGGAAAGTTGAAGCAGCTGCGGAAAGTGACAAGATTCCACAACTCAATGAGCAAAAATCTAATTCAAACAACAGACACAAAACATAGTTAAAAACCACTTTAAATGCTCTTTTATGATTAATATGCAATGCTGTTGATGACTTAGGAGGTCCAGGTAAATGGAAAAAGTCTAGAAAGGTGTATAGGAAAGATGCAAGTTTGGGACTCAACATACCCCCACTGTGAAGGTGTTGCATGTCCCCATGCAACCAAAATTTTGATCATCCTCCTTCAATTCATATGCCCTAATACCTCTGCCAGTACATCCAGTCCTCTTCTCCTCTTTCTTGGTGCTGCTAACATCTTGGGCTTCTTCATCAAGCATCTGAATTTGAGATTAATCAGTGCTCTACTTATCTTCTTGCATTTCTTCTTCAATTTCCTATTCTTTTTGTGCCACAGTCCCAGATGTAGCATAGTGTTGTCATGAATGATCTTGTCCAATCTACTTTGCTCCTTTAATGCTTCATTTTCATTTTTAATATGTCTATTTAAAACCTCCAACTCAAAGACTTCTTGTTTCAACGATTGGACTAGAGCTTCTTGCGCTGTGTGAAGCTGAGTGGATGAAGTGTTGGGACCCGTGGCTATTCTTTCTAAGGATTCTATGTAATCATACACCTCTTGCTGCTTTGGATCTATCTCGGGTGTCGTTTTCCTTGGGTTGTCCCCAAAATGCTGTGGAGGAGAATTGACTTCAAAATCTGGCCGAAAAGGACTCATGTCAACATCTTGAGGACTAGTTTCAACGTTTGGCTGAGAATGAGGTGGACTACGGCCAGCTGGATTTTGTTCAGGTGTTCCTTCTCCCAAATCAATAAAATGGGGTCCTTTTGTTTGTGCTTTTCTCCACTTTCCTTTAAGCCCGGTGCTTCTTCTTACATGCTGTGGACTACTGTCTTTTTCCTTCTGTTTTTCTTTTCCTTTCTTTTTGGCCATAGCTGACTGTTCCTGAAGGTGAACTAGTCTCTCAGACAATACTTGATGGTCTTCTTCTGAGGAAGGGGTTTGATGCATAGCCTCAATGCTTCTTTTCTCTTTTGATTTTGTTGGCTTTTTACCCTCAGTCTTTTCCTTCCTCCTTTTAGACAGTCTTTCTTCTCTACTAGTTCTTTCAACTGTGTTAGTAGGAGTGCTTTGAGTTTTATCACCTGTTCTCTTTCTTCTACTTCTTTTTGATGTACCGCCTTCAGGGGTTTCTTGGGGTTCTTCAAAGAAATTTCTAATTAAAAACTGCTCCCAGGTGTCCTTTTTCTCTTTTAATTGTTTTTCTATCAAGATTTTCACGAGACCATGGTGATACAAATGTGGTTCTACATCCCCCAGATGCTTTTGGACGGTTACAGACATCTTTTTCAAACTGTTTAGTAAAAAGTATGGCAGATTGAGGGTCTAGTTGTCTAGGAAATTCATCAACAGTCGGGTATGATACATGTACATTGATCCAAAACGTCCCTCACAGGTGATAAACTTTTGAATAACCAACAGTAAACTGGCCCACTCTTCTTTTAAAGCATGGACAAGAATTCCCTTTTTGAAAATGGTGACATCCATACCTGGGTTACGTAGGATCACTCTCCAGGCTTCCTCGCCAATGCTCTTGTTCTTGAACCAACGTTCACCTTCTTGAGGGAGTTCTGTAGCAGCTGCTATGGATGCCTCAGTCACTGTAAATTTGAGGTCCCCAATTTCCACCTCCAGACCGTTGAAAGACCTCGCAAAATCTTTTGTTACCTCCTTATTGTAGCCTTTAAACTTTTGAATAAACCGAAGCCATTTTGCCTTTTTCAATATGTCTTTGACTTGCGGGTATCCTTCCATAAATTTGGGTCCCTCTGGTTCTACCCTCAACAACCGACCCATCCTTCCTTCTGTTCTTTAAAACTCATCTGCGTGAGGAGGGTTTAGCGGAGGTAAGACGGCTGAATTAGCGGAAATGAACAGGGTTTATGAAGGAGACCAGTGACTGTAAGCGGATATCAGAGAATAGGTACACGGAATGAAGCGGAACAAAGAACAAAATGGGGTGAAGGCTTATGTGAACACGGTGGAAATGCAGCCGTGAGGTCAATAGAACAGTAGGGGGAGTAAAGTGCATCCGACAGTATTTAAAATTGGGTGGCTGCAGAGTAGACGCAAGCACGTTTATGAAACGGCTGCGGATTTTGTGCGGCTGAGAGAAGCCGTAGTCAAATCAACCACGTTCCATAATTATAGGTGGAGTATCAAAGTATAGCCGAACACGAGTGAAGACCGGAGGCTTGATTATGAGGCCGTTTAAAAATGAATGCAAGGATTGTGGGGGAATCGTATAGAGATCGTGGAACGGTTATGGAGTTATCAACGCAATCATTGCATATAATGGAGCTATGGTTTATAACTATGTAAAAATGTGCTTGAATGCCATTTGAAATAAATTTCTACTCATACCTTGGAATTCTTGCCATTTTTCATTAGTCTTCAATTAGTTGCTCCTCGTTGATGCTTTTGAATGCCTCATGTCTTCATAATATGTCCTCATACCTGCATTTGATTTCATGATTGTTGAACTAACATCTGACTGTAAATTTTTGAAAAACAGAGTGGTGGCTGCAGAAACTGCTTCTGGCTGCGGAAACTGGTGTCAGCTGCGAAAACTGACACAACAATTATTTGGGTGAATGGAGATGGATAGATGATAACTGACTGAATGAAAATGGTCATGAAAGAAAATTTTTATTGGTGAAATGAAATTAAATAGATGAAATGGAGTGAAATGAAATGAAGTGGAGTGGAATGAAGTGGAATGAAATGGAGTGGGTTGTCATAAAACTTGTGAAATGAGAGAGAGAGAATTTTTTGGAAAATATAGGGTGTCAGGTGTTCCTGATTTTCACCCTACATTTTCTATATAAGACTGCCAATCAGTGATTGGTTTTCAGGCTTATACAATTTTTTATTTTTTTTTGAAACTGAAAAGAACAAAGGCTAGGCTGGTGGAGAAGAAGGATTTTCTTCACCAGCCTTATTGCAGAATTATCTTGAAACATTTTGACAAATTCCTCTTTTGAGAGTGGCTTATAATAGATCTTTGTCCTTCAGCCAAGTCCTGATAAGAGGAGTGTTTGGTCTCAATCTAGTCTCCTAAATTGAGCTCATTTAATTGTCAACCAGGGTTGGTAAACTGCTGAAGTGAAGTGTACTGTATGTACCTAGGTGCTTGTTTCCTAATGCGTTGTGTGTAGTGTTTTGTGATGTTTTTGGTATTTTGTGATGATTTATGATGTTTTTGGTCTTTTGGTGGTTTTATGTTTGCAGGAAAAATGCCTAGAAAGCTAGTGGAAAGAAGCTGGTGATTAAAACAGTGTTAAGCCTAATTGATGGAATGTCAAATGACAAATGCAATTGGAAACACTGAAGCAAAATTAAATCTAAACTATGACTAAATAAAAGCAAAGCTTGATAATGACTTTTAAGAAAATGATTAAAAACACAAACTAAACTTGAGAAATGTTCACTAAATATGCAAATCCTCTAACTAAACAGTGAAACAACTAACTTACAATGATACAATATTTTGTCCTTGATTAGAGATTTGAAACATATTTAGAGGAAAAACATTGTTATCATCATAAGATCTTCTATTCTAGAACTAGTTCCTATCTCTATTCTGCAATTTAATTGAATGTCACAAAACCTTTACTCAAGAGTTATTGATTTCTTTCCAAAGTAGTCTTTTGAGGAAGAGCTCTGTTTATAAAATGATCAGGAAATTGCAGAGGTACTTCAGGCCTTAAAATGATGTTGTCTTTTGTTCATATGGTTATAGATCAATTATGGATTTTAGAACAAGAAGAGGTTTGTGAATAATGAAGGTTGTCTTGTTAATCCTAACAACTGAAGTAATCTATTGTGCAATGGATGACAATTTGAATATGAAGTGCAAGTGCAATGAGTTAATCTAAGAATGAACTTAAGATGCCACTAATCTAGAACAATGCTGAACTATAAGTCATCATCAAACTCAAAACAAGGTAACTGAACATGAGTTAAGTGCAATTAAACTCCGGAGTATTCTAACTATGCTATCATGCATTATTCTATGAAGTTACACAATCTGTTTGTTCATCATTAGTAATATTTTGGAAGAGTTCCTTCTTTTGGAAGAGGTAGAACAATTCTGACTGTGTAATTGAGTGCAATTGTAAGCAAATAGACTGAAAGCAAATGAAAAACTAAGATATCATATCCATGTCCTACTCGTCATTATGATGTCTTGGGAAAGCATTTAAGAGCAAGAACGGAGATGATACTTAGTACAAACACACAACTAAATCATTCATTATCACGGTCATGTCTTGAACTTCTTAAGAGTTTCTTGGAAGAGTTTCTTCTTGTGGAAGAGTGATTAGAACAAGTGTAACTGTGATAGTGAACAAAAAAAACTACAACTAAATCCTACAGTACTATAGCCATTCATCATTCATCATTATAATCTTTTGGAAGAATTTCTTCTTGTGGAAGAGTTAGAATGAATATAACTACAGTAGCTAATTAAAAACAACTATGAATTCAACTCCTAATCCTACAATACTATAGTCATTTCCCCATTCATCATTATAGTCTTTTGGAAGAGCGTCTTCTTGTGGAAGAGTTAGAATGAGTACGACTACAGTAGCTAATTAAAACAACTATTAATTCAAATTCAAAACGTAAAGGCGGCTAGAAGACTTATCTAATTTACGCAAAATAAATCCGTGCAAGAGGCAGGGGCCCTCTACCACCTGACGGAATTCAACTCCAAATTAAATCACACTTTCAAAACAACACGATCTGCTCCATTAAAGATGAAATAGTTTGAACATAACACTCTGCGTCTTCAGAAATGTAGCACAGAGTCTAAACAAAATCTAGCATCAAATCTAACATAAAATCTCTAACATAGCTCTCGGTTTCCCAAGTGTTTATAAAGCAAATGCATATAACAAAACTTGCAACAATTCAGGAACACTGTCTTTCCTTATCGGAATCACGTTAGGACTCTTTGAAGTGGCTGCGTGAAGAGGAAAAGACATCTGGACTGAGACAGTCCTAATAGAAGTCTTCCTTCCTAAATGTGTTCCCCACGTTCAAAACCATACCCAAAATTCGTTTCTTCCTCCATGATGAGCAACGAACCATGTAGACATGACGTGGATCATGCCCATATGCGGTTTTTCTCAAGAGGCCACCTGGAACATACTTAAACATGAAGGCAGCTGCAGAATCGCCGGTTAGCTACGGAATGTCTGCATTCTGCAGCTAGTTCCGGTCAAAATGCTTTACAATGGCAAAAATCACAAAATTTAACAAGTCAGTCATGTAAATCATTCTAGAAGTAATTTTAACTATATTCATTGATCAATTGGGTCTAAGATAGCAATGGACAAGGGAAAATGAGGTAAAATGAGGTGAAGGAAAGCACAATTTTGAGGCTCAACATACCCCCATTGCTGTCTCTTTGCATGTCCTCATGCAAATTATCCTATGAACTCAGAGGCTTCTGCAAGGACATCTAATCCTCTTCTTCTCCTTTGTCTGGAAGCTAGAGGTCTTCTGGGTTTTCTGATAACAAGTTTGAACCTTAGGTTGGTGAGTGCCCTGATTAACTTTTTGTTCCTTGTCTTCAACTTCTCATTGGTCTTCTCCACTTTGTCTATATGCAAGGATAAGGTTGAGTTCATATCAGTTTTGAGCTTGACTTGATCCTTGAGAATTTCATTCTCATTTTTGATGTGTCTATTCAGTAATTCCAACTCATACCTATTCCTTCTTAATATATCTATTTCAGACAGTGGAGGACTAGGGGTTCTCTCTCTGCTTTCTGAAGCTCTTCTCTCCAAATTTTCCACATAGTCATAAATTTCCTGTTGAGCAGGGTCAATTTCAGGAGTTCCTTCATAAAAATCCTCTTCAATATCTTCTTCCATGGATGTTTCCTCATCTTCTATATCAATTACCCCTGTTTGTTTGATTAGTGTTTTCTTCAGTTTTCCTTTGAGTCTATGGCTTCTTCTAGGCTGAGAAGATCCTTCTCCCTTCTCTATGGCAGATTCCTTGATTACCTTCTCTTCCTTAAGTTGCCTCTTGATTTGAGTCAACTTCTCTAAAATGATTTCCTCACTGCTCTCTTGGATTGTTTTGTCAATTTCAACTTTTGAAGCCCTCCATTTCCTACTTCTCTTTGTAGGTTGTGGTTCAGGTGATGGTTCTTTTGCTTCTTCAAAATGATTTCTTATTAAGAAATCGTCCCATGTATCATTTGTTTTAGCTAGATGATGTTCAATCAAAATTTTGACTAAACCATGATGATATAGGGTTGTCTCTAAAAATTGAACTCTTCTTTGGACACAGGAAGCCATCTTCTTCAGAATTTGAAGCAAGAAATATGGTAGGTTTAAGTCTTCCCCCAAGAAATGCATCATTAGTCTAATGTGGTAGACATAAAATGTTCCATATCTACCCTCACATGTAATAAATTTTTGCAGAAGAAGTAGTATGTTTCTCCATTTGTTTTTCAATGCAGAACTGGGAATTCCTTTCTTAAATACAATGACATCCATACCTGGTGATTTTAAAATTTGCTTCCAGGATTCATTGTGGAATTCTCTGTTTTTGAACCATCTCTCTCCAGTTCTGAGCAACCCTGTAGCCTCTGCAATGAAAACTTCAGTGACAGTAAATTTGACATCTCCCACTTCAACTTCGGTTCCTTGAAATGATCTCGCAAATGTTTTAGTGACTTCCTTGTGGAAGCCATTAAATTTCTCCAAAAATTGAAGCCATCCTATTTGTTGTAACATTTCTTTGCATTGAGGGTAGCCTTCTAAATATTTTGAACCCACTGGTTCAGTCCTTACAATGAAACCCATGATTACTTCTTCAATGTTCAAATTAACACTCTTCTATCCACAAAAATAATGACTTTCCCCTTTGAATTGTAATGGCTTCAAGTTCTGAATGGAAATGGTTTTAAACTTGGAATGACATACCTCTGATTTATAGTGGCAACAGCTTCAAAACCTCGAGCTGATATGCCTCTGTTGACAATTGAACTTTGGATTGATATGTCTCTGTTTGACAGTGACAACTGACTTCAACTTCTTCACTGCAATACCTCTGGCTCTTGGTAGCAAATGGTTTCGATTTCAACACTGCAATATCTCTGTCTTCTAGTGGCAAATGGTTTCAATTTCAACACTGCAACACCTCTGTCTCTGGTAGCAAAAGACTTCAAACTCCACACTGCTACACTTCTGTGTTTATAGTAAAAATGCTCAAACTCTGCCCACAGTGATACTTTGTATACCCACGGAATCAAATGGCTTCAAATTCTCACGCTGCTATGCTTCCAAATTTACCCTTTTGCTCTGCTCTGAGTTTACAATGCTCAACGCTATTCAAACTGATATCCTTTGGCTCTGCTCTCGGTGATAAGAATATCTCTGTCTACGGAATGGAATGCCGGCTACAGAATGGAGTTATGGCAGTGGTCACGGAATGAAGTAGTGGAGTGAGGTGGAGGGAATGTATTAATGATTGAAGAGACGGCGGAGATTTTTACGACGGCAGAGGAAATCATCATTGAATGATTTGGTTAAGAGACGTGGAGAATTCAAATACCTCGGCCATTTTTAACCGCTTAAATGATATCGGATATGAAATTTGAAATGGAAGATTTTAATCCAAAGTCTGTAGAGGGTTTGTTGGTGTTGATCAATAAAAACAATTTAAACAACCTTTTCGAACAATCCATAACTAAACTATGCTAAACTTTTATGAAATTCCATTATAATTTAAACTTGTTACCTCTGCCTTTCATTTGATTTTTGTAGCCTTTGTCTTCTTGTTCACCTTTGGAGGAGTCTTCATAATTTTCTTGATGCTTTTGATTCATGGATACACTGGGTCACTTTGTTGCAATTCTGATGTCTGCTGGTTGATGCCTTCAGGATTTGTAGCTGCGGAAAGACTGTCTGGATGCAAAAAGGCTGATCAGCTGCAGAATGTTCCTGTAGAGCATTTTAATCATGAAAATGGAGTGCTTTTGGAATATGGGTGAAATGTTAAATGGTATGAATGAAGATGGATGATGGATTATGATATGTATGAAGTGGATGATGAAATGGAATGGATTCAGTTTATGAAATGGAGTGAAAGAACATAAGGACTGTACTGCAATTCATGACATGTTTTATTCACTTACAGCAAGACATCAAATTTTGTATTTTGACATGAAAATGAGATGGATGGAGGATGGAAGGAGATGAATGAAATGTAGAATGGAGTGAAATATGAATGGTGGAATGAAATGGAGTATGGATGAATAAGTGAATGGAGTGAAATGAAATGAAATGGATCATAAGCACTATGGATCTGAACTTATGATTTTTGTAACAGCTGCTTGTAAAAAAACAAAAATGGGAAAAGTTAGAGTGTCAGAGAGACTCTGATTTTCACCCTATCTTTTCTATATAAACATGCCAATCAATGATTGGTTTTCATGTTTATACCTTTATTTTTTTTTATTTTATTTTTTTTATTTTTTATTTTTTATTTTTTTTTCAAAAAGTTGATGAAGAAGAAAAATTCTTCTTCATTAACTTCACATCACTGCTTTCTTGGAACTTCTTGACAAATTCTTCTCTTGAGAGTGGTTTGTGATACAACTTCAATCTATGACCATTCACAAGAAAAGTGACCTCTCCTTCATCTATAGTTCTGATTTTTACTACCCCATTATAAAAAATTTCAACAATTTCATATGGCCCAAGCCAATGTGTCTGAAATTTTCCTTGAAAATCCTTGAATTTTGAATCAAACAAGAGAGCCCAGTCACCTTCTTTGAATTTCTTCTCTTTGATGTACTTGTCATGCCATCTAGTCCTTTGCTGTTGGACTAGACTTGTTTTCTGAACTGCATCTTGTTTGATCTCATCCAATTCATTAATCTGCTCCAGTCTATGCTTTTGTGCCTCCGTTAAATCAAGTCCTAGCTGAACTGCCATTTTGAAGGTTTGAATTTGGAACTCTATGGGAAACAAAACTTGCTTTCCATAAACAAGCTCATAAGGAGTATGGCCTGTTGTGTTTCTCCATGTAGTTCTATAGGCTCACAAGGCTTCAGGAAGCCTATCTACCCAATCTCTTCTATGTAGATGAACAGTCTTTGTTAGGATTCCTTCAATGACTTTATTAGTGGATTCCACTTGACCATTTGCTTGTGGATGATAAGGAGTAGATGTTCTATGTCCGATTTTGTACTTCTCCATCATTTGCTCCACTAGCCTTGATGTAAATTGAGCTCCTTGATCTGTAACAATTTCCCTTGGGACACCAAAACGAGTGAAAATATCCTCAAAAAGAAAAGTAAATACAGATGATTCATTAGCAACAAGTAATGGTTTAGCTTCTACCCACTTAGTAACATAATCAGTGCAAACTAATATATATTTCTTTTGTCTTGATGGAGGACTAATAGGTCCTACAAAATCCAAAGCCAATTTTTCAAAAGGTTCAATGTGTACCTGAGGTTGTAATGGCATCTCACCTGAAGGAGAAGGTTTCCCTACCCTTTGGCAACTGTCACACCTTTTTACATACTCCCTTGCATCTTTAAAAAAAGATGGCCAATAATATCCTAAATTAAGGATCTTATAGGCTGTCCTCCTATCTGCAAAGTGTCCGCCACAAGGTTCATCATGACATGCCTTGAGAATTTCAGGCATCTCATCTTCACGAACACACCTTCTAATAATCAAATCTGGACCTGTCTTGTACAACTCATTAGCGACCCATGAATATCTTTCACTATCATTAATGATTTTTCTTTTATCCCTTGCATTCATAATTGAAGGAAATTTTCCTGAAACTAAATAATTGGCAATATCAGCAAACCATGGAGTTAGAGTAGAGATTGCAAAAAGATATTCATCAGGAAATTGATCTTCAACCGGAGTGTCATCTTTGATATTTTGAATTCTAGATAGGAAATCAGCCACAATGTTTTGTTTTCCAGGCCTATCTAGAATAGTAATGTTGAATTCTTGCAATAGTAACAACCATCTTATAACTCTACCATTAGTGATTGATTTATTCATTAAGTATCTAATGGCAGAATGATCAGTGTGAACAAAAGTTTCATAGCCTGTTATATAGTGTCTAAACTTGTTTATGGCATGAACAACAGCTAAAAACTCTTTTTCAGTTACAGTATAGTTTAACTCTGCAGGAGTCAAATTTTTACTGATATAATAGATGGCATAGGGAATCAAATCTTTCTGTCCCAATACTGCTCCTAGAGCTGTATCGGAAGCATCCGTCGAGATATGAAAAGGTAACTTCCAGTTAGGTCCCCTTAATATAGGTGCTTCAGAAATTTTGGTTTTCAGGGTTTCAAAAGCTAACTGGCAATCAGAAGTCCACTTAAATTCACAATATTTGGTGAGTAATTTGAAAAGAGGAGATGCTATTTTGGTGAAGTTTTCTATAAATCTCCGATAGTACCCCGTAAATCCTAGAAAACTTCTTACATCTCTTTGACAACTTGGAATGGATAGGTTAGAAATGACTTCAACTTTTGCCTCATCAACTCTAATCCCATCCCCTGAAATGTGGTGCCCCAAAACAATACCTTCAGTAAACATCATAAAACATTTTTCATGACTAAGTGAAAGGTTTGCTTCTTGACATATTTTTAAGACTTTTTCTAAGTTTTCTAAAGCCTCTTCAAATGTATCCCCATAAACTATGAAATCATCCATGTACACCTCTACACAGTCATGTATTAGATCCGAAAAAATTCCTAATACTGCCCTTTGGAATGTTGCAGGTGCATTACATAATCCAAATGGCAATACTCGGTAAGCATAGGTACCCCAAGGACAGGTAAATGTGGTTTTATCTTGGTCTTCAAGTGCTACTTGGATTTTATTGTAACCACTAAACCCATCTAGGAATGAAAAGTACTTTTTGCCAGCTAATGTATCTAATACTTGATCTATGAAAGGTAAGGAAAAATGGTCTTTAAGAGTAGCTTTATTCAGTTCTCGGTAGTCAACACACACCCTCCATTTTCCATTTTTCTTAGGTACAATTACTAAAGGGGAAACCCACTGACTATCTGAAATAGGATAGATGAAGTTAACATTTAACAATTTTTGTAATTCTTCCTTGACAATTTCCTTAAGATTTGGATTCATCCGTCTTTGAGGCTGTCTGATTGGTTTGCAATTTGCCTCTATATAGATGTGATGAGTACAAGTCTTGGGACTTATCCCTTTCATGTCAGTGTATTCCCATGCATATGCAGAAGAATGTCTCTGTAATACTTTGACTAACTCTTCTTGTTGAGATTTTTCTAGGTTTTTGTTTATGTTCAAGGTTTTGCCCGGAAAAATTTCACTTGTAGAGCTGCCAAATTTGTCCATAGAATGAAGAGACATCTGCCTAGATGACAAAAACTCAATATTGGATCCCTCTTGAAATGATTCATGTTTGTGTTCTAGAGAGGATTCAAATTTTTCTAGAGTATTCAGAATTTGATTATCTTCACTAATTTCTGAAATTGTGAAGAGTGGTTGTAAATCTTCTTCATCCTCTATCCATTGAGTGTCATCTAGATCCGTAATTGTCCTAGCTGGAGGATATAAAGTGAATCTCTTAGTTGAACTACCATCAGAAATATACATATCACCGGACCTACAACTAATAAAAGCATCAGCTGTAGCCAACCAAGGTCTTCCTAGTATAACAGGATGGCCTCCTAGATTATTCTTGGGTGTCAGGATCATGAAATCCACAGGGTACTCCCAAGAATCTAGAGACACTGGAATATCTTCTATTACCCCATCTGGTCTGATCACAGATCTATCCGCTAGTTGTAATAGTGTGGGTGTAAAGAGAAGATTAGGAAGTTTCAGTTTGTCCATGATTTGTCTACTCATGATATTTATTGCTGCTCCTAAGTCAATGACTGTGTTTTGAATTTCAATTCCGTTGATGTGAATTTTGACAACTGGATTTCTTGGGTCAAGGTACTTTGGAATAGTAATCTTGCCCATCATAATGTCTGCTATTTGTCCTACTAGTTGAATTTTCTTGGTTTCTCTTATTCTTTTTCTTGTTGTCTTCATACTCAACTCCTTTATTGTTTTGGCTAAAATTGGGATTTCTTTGATGGCTTGCAATAATGGAATTTTAATGCAAACATTTCTCAATTCATCCAAGAAATCATAATTAGGCACCATTATTTGTTTTTCTACACCTTTGTCAATTTGTAATCTTTCCCGAAAGGGAGGTATAGAAGTAGATGTGGATGGTTGCTCTAATACTGGAGTTGGGCTTATTGGATCTTTTTGTTTCAGTTTTTCAATGTTTTGGCCTTGAAAGGATGTTTCTTCCTCAAGACTTTTATTAACCCGTAGGGAGTCTTCCTCAGAATTATCTTGTTTTTGTATGATCACAGAAGGTTTCCTCTTCTCAAGTATCCTTCCAGACCTAAGTTGAACATCACTAAGGTCTAGAGGAGTAATTAAATAAGTTGGAAATTGTTGTCCTTCTATCATATATGTATTCTGAGGGTTCTTATTATTGGGGTTTGGTATGGGCTGAGCTGGAAATTGATTGGATTTTTGAGGAAATGGTAATGGAAGTGGTTGATTTTGATGTGGTTGGTTCTGATGATGTTGTTGAGGATTTTGTTGAAAATTTTGTTGAAGATTTTGAGGGAAATTTTGTTGAGGATTTTGAGGATAAAAATGTGGATATGGTGGATAGGATGGTGGATACTGATAGTATGGAGAGTATCTTCCATAGGGACTTTGTGTTCCTTGTGCCCAAGATTGAGATTGATTTTTAAATTGGGGCCAAGGTTGCTGCCAAGAATTCCAAGGTGGAGGTTGATTATACATTTGATCATGGAATCCTTGTGTCTGGGGTCCCTGCCAAGGTCTTCTAGATACAAAGTTAAGAGACTCTGTGGAATCTGTAGGAGTTTCCTCCTGAAAAACAGCCTTGAGACCAGGAAGAGAAGGACAATTCTTGGTCTCATGCTTCTCAGAACAAATGACACAGGTTTCTACAACTTTTACATCTAAAGGACACTCTCTTAAGGCATGTTTCTTTCTACATTTGGGACAAAAGATTGCCAAGGCATCAGATTCAGCCTTTTGCTTGTTTTGTATCTTGAGGGTGTCTATTTGTTCACTAAGACTCCCTAAGATATCAGACTTAAAATCATCAAGCATGTGTCCAATTTCTGATCTACTTACTGTCCCAGAAGCAGATTTACTTGCCCTTGCAAGAGCAGGATCTCTTGGACCTTTGACAGTTTTAGATTTCCCTCTTGAAAGGTTGATACATAACTCAGATATTTCAGGTAATGTAAGTTGTGATATATCCCCTTTTCCCATCATGTTAAGAATATCCAACCATTCATCCTTAATTGTTTTCAACAAAAGAGCTTTTAAGGTGTCTTGATCTAGATTTTCCATTTTTGCCCTTTTGATGTTGTAATTAAATCTTTCCAACAAATCTTCTAAGTTTTCATATTCTTTTTGTAACATCTTGAACACTTCTTCCTTATGATTAACTGGCATACAATAATCCAAGTATCTCTCTAGAAATGCTTGTTTCATGTCTTCCCATGTTCTAATAGAGCTAATGATTAGACTCATAAACCACTTCAATGCTGCTCCCTTCAAAGTTGAAGGAAATAATTTCTGTTTTTGAGCATCTTGTAAGTAGTCATAAGTCCTACACAGCACTTCAAATTCGAATAAGAAAGTTTCAGGATCTTCAGTTTTAAGTCCATAGAAGTTTGGAAGGACAGAGGGTGAAATGTTTTTCATGGTTGTATTGGTTTCTTCATCAAGTATAGGGAACCTAAAAGAGCTTCCTATTCTACCTCTTCCTCCATCTGCACCTCTACCTCCTTCTCCTCTTCCTCCTTCTCCTCTACCTCTACCTCTACCTCCAAATAATGTGTGTTCTCCATTAAAAACTCCTCCTCCTCCTTCTTCTGCCATGGTTGACTCTCCTGTGGAAGTAGAAAGGTTTGTATCCCCAACAAGAGTTTTTAGATCTTCTTCTATGGCAGGTTCAGTGGATGGAGTGGAAGGTTTCTCTAATGGAATAGGTGACCTTAGATCTTCTAGAAGTCCAGGATCAGTAAAGGATGGAAGATGGGTTTGAGTTGAAGGTGTACTAATTCTGGATCTAGATGAAACAAGTGGTGTTCTAGATGTCAAACTTCTGCCTCTGCCGCTTATAAATCTTCCCCTTGAATCTCTCTCCCTACGCATAAAATTGTTTTTGGATGCTAAGAAACAAAGGTTACCTAGTTTTCACTTCCCCGGCAACGGCGCCAAAATGTTGGGTCTCAATCTAGTCTCCTAAACTGAGCTCATTTAATTGTCAACTAGGATTTGTAAACTGCTGAAGTGAAGTGTACCATATGTACCTAGGTGCTTGTTTCCTAATGCGTTGTGTGTAGTGTTTTGTGATGTTTTTGGTCTTTTGTGATGATTTATGATGTTTTTGGTCTTTTGGTAGTTTTATGTTTGCAGGAAAAATGCCTAGAAAGCTAGTGGAAAGAAGCTGGTGATTAAAACAGAGTTAAGCCTAATTGATGGAATGTCAAATGACAAATGAAATTGGAAACACTGAAGCAAAATTAAATCTAAACTATGACTAAATAAAAGCAAAGCTTGATAATGACTTTTAAGCAAATGATTAAAAACACAAACTAAACTTGAGAAATGATCACTAAATATGCAAATCCTCTAACTAAACAGTGAAACAACTAACTTACAATGATACAATATTTTGTCCTTGATTAGAGATTTGAAACATATTTAGAGGAAAAACATTGTTATCATCATAAGATCTTCTATTCTAGAACTAGTTCCTATCTCTATTCTGCAATTTAATTGAATGTCACAAAACTTTTACTCAAGAGTTATTGATTTCTTTCCAAAGTAGTCTTTTGAGGAAGAGCTTTGTTTATAAAATGATGAGGAAATTGCAGAGGTACTTCAGGCCTTAAAATGGTGTTGTCTTCTGTTCATATGGTTATAGATCAATTATGGATTTTAGAACAAGAAGAGGTTTGTGAATAATGAAGGCTGTCTTGTTAATCCTAACAACTGAAGTAATCTATTGTGCAATGGATGACAATTTGAATATGAAGTGCAAGTGCAATGAGTTAATCTAAGAATGAACTTAAGATGCCACTAATCTAAAACAATGCTAAACTATAAGTCATCATCAAACTCGAAACAAAGTAACTGAACATGAGTTAAGTGCAATTAAACTCCGGAGTATTCTAACTATGCTATCATGCATTATTCTATGAAGTTACACAATCTGTTTGTCCATCATTAATGATATTTTGGAAGAATTCCTTCTTTTGGAAGAGCTAGAACAATTCTGACTGTGTAATTGAGTGCAATTGTAAGCAAATAGACTGAAAGCAAATGAAAAACTAAGATATCATATCCATACCCTACTCGTCATTATGATGTCTTGGGCAAGCGTTTAAGAGCAAGAACAGAGATGATACTTAGTACAAACACGCAACTAAATCATTCATTATCACGGTCATGTCTTGGACTTCTTAAGAATTTCTTGGAAGAGTTTCTTCTTGTGGAAGAGTGATTAGAACAAGTGTAACTGTGATAGTGAACAGCAAAAACTACAACTAAATCCTACAGTACTATAGCTATTCATCATTCATCATTATAATCTTTTGGAAGAATTTCTTCTTGTGGAAGAGTTAGAATGAATATAACTACAGTAGCTAATTAAAAACAACTATGAATTCAACTCCTAATCCTACAATACTATAGTCATTTCCCCATTCATCATTATAGTCTTTTGGAAGAGCGTCTTCTTGTGGAAGAGTTAGAATGAGTACGACTACAGTAGCTAATTAAAACAACTATTAATTCAAATGCAAAACGTAAAGGCAGCTAGAAGACTTATCTAATTTACGCAAAATAAATCCGTGCAAGAGGCAGGGGCCCTCTACCACCTGATGGAATTCAACTCCGAATTAAATCATGCTTTCAAAACAACACGGTCTGCTCCATTAAAGATGAAATAGTTTGAACATAACACTCTGCGTCTTCAGAAATGTAGCACAGAGTCTAAACAAAATCTAGCATCAAATCTAACATAAAATCTAACATAGCTCTCGGTTTCCCAAGTGTTTATAAAGCAAATGCATATAACAAAACTTGCAATAATTCAGGAACACTGTCTTTCCTTATCGGAATCACGTTAGGACTCTTGAAATGGCTGCGTGAAGAGGAAAAAGACATCTGGACTGAGACAGTCCTAATAGAAGTCTGCTTTCCTAAATGTGTTCCCACGTTCCAAAACCGTACCCAGAATTCGTTTCTTCCTCCATGATGAGCAACTAACCATGTAGACATGACGTGGATCATGCCCATATGCGATTTTTCTCAAGAGGCCACCTGGAACATACTCAAACGTGAAGGCAGCTGCAGAATCGCCGGTTAGCTACGGAATGTCTGCATTCTGCAGCTAGTTCCGGTCAAAATGCTTTACAATGGCAAAAATCAGAAAACTTAGCAAGTCAGTTATGTAAATCATTCTAGAAGTAATTTTAACTATATTCATTGATCAATTGGGTCTAAGATAGCAATGGACAAGGGAAAATGAGGAAAAATGAGGTGAAGGAAAGCACAATTTTGAGGCTCAACAAGGGAGTTTGAGATTCATCAATGGTCTTGATTCTTACCACCCCATTGCTAAAGATCTTGTCAATCTCATATGGCCCAAGCCAATGAGTCTGAGATTTTCCTTTAAAATCTTTAAACTTGGAATCAAATAGCAATGCCCAATCTCCTTCTTCAAACTTCTTCTCTTTGATGTATTTTTCATGCCATTTAGCTCTTTGATATTGAACTAGATCAGTTCTTAGAATTACCTCTTGTCTGATCTCATCTAGCTCATTCGACTGCTCCATTCTATGTTTTTGGGCTTCTGATAGATCCATCCCCAACTGAACTGCCATCTTGAAGGTTTTGACTTGGAACTCAATGGGGAGCAGGACTTCTTTCCCATAAACAAGTTCATAGGGAGAATGTCCTGCTGTATTTCTCCATGTAGTTTTGTAGGCCCACAAGGCTTCAGGAAGCCTTTCTGCCCAATCTCTTCTATGTAGATGAACAGTTTTGGTGATGATACTTTCGAGAACTTTGTTTGTAGACTCCACTTGACCATTTGCTTGCGGATGGTAAGGAGTAGATCTTTTGTGCTTGATTTTGTATTCTTCCATCAACTTCTCCACCAGGTTGGATGTGAATTGGCTTCCCTGATCTGTCACAATTTCTCTTGGAACACCAAAGCGAGTAAAAATATCCTCATAAAGAAAATTAATAACTAAATTTTCAGTAGCAAACACTAATGCTTTGGCTTCCACCCATTTAGTAACATAATCAGTACAAATCAATATATACTTCTTTTGCTTAGATGGTGGATTAATAGGTCCGATGAAATCTAAAGCCCATTTTTCAAAGGGTTCGATGAGTACCTGTGGTTGCAATGGCATTTCATTTGAAAGGGTAGGTTTCCCTACTCTTTGGCAGATGTCACACCTTTTGACATATTGTTTTGCATCTTTGAAGAGGGAAGGCCAACAATATCCTAAAGAGAGGATTTTATAGGCTGTCATTTTGTCAGCAAAGTGTCCGCCGCATGGTTCATCATGACATGCCTTGAGGATATCAGGTATTTCATCCTCCCTGACACATCTTCTGATCACAAGATCTGGCCCTGCTTTAAACAATTCGTTAGAAATCCATGAATATTTTGAACTTTCCTTAATAATCTTTCTTCTTTCACTTGGAAATAAATGTGGAGGCAGTTTCCCTGTAACCAAATAGTTAGCAATATCTGCATACCAAGGGGTCTTAGTAGTTACCGCAAACAAGTATTCATCAGGAAACTTATCCTCTACAGGAGAATCTTCTTTAGTATTCTGAATCCTAGACAAGAAATCAGCTACTGTATTTTGTTTCCCTGGTCTATCCAACACAATAATATTGAATTCCTGCAAAAGTAGGAGCCATCTTGTTACTCTGCCATTAGTAACAGGTTTTTTCATTAGATATCTAATCGCAGAATGATCAGTATGAATAAAAGTTTCATAGCTTGTTATATAATGTCTAAACTTATTGATTGCATGAACAACAGCTAAAAACTCTTTTTCAGTTATAGTATAGTTCAACTCAGTGGGAGTCAAATTTTTACTGGTATAGTAAATGGCATAAGGGACTAAATCCTTTTGACCCAACACAACTCCTAGAGCTGTATCTGAAGCATCTGTAGAAATATGGAAAGGGAGTTTCCAATTTGGTCCTCTCAAGATAGGTGCTTCATATATTCTTGTTTTCAAAGTTTCAAAGGCTGATTGACAATCAGGATCCCATTTGAATTCACAGTCTTTTGTAAGCAGTTTGAAGAGTGGAGATGCTATTTTAGTGAAGTTTTCTATAAATCTTCTATAGTATCCATTAAATCCTAGAAAACTTCTAACATCTCTTTGACAATTTGGAATAGGCAACTTGGAGATGACTTCAACTTTTGATCTATCAACCTTAATCCCATCTCCTGAAATATGATGCCCCAAAACAATACCTTCAGTAAACATCATAAATAATTTTTCATGGCTTAATGAAAGGTTTGTTTCTTTACATATTATAAGGAATTTTTCCAAATTTTCTAATGCCTCTTCAAATGAATTACCATAAACTGTAAAATCATCCATATAAACCTCTACACAATCATGGATTAGATCAGAAAAAATTCCTAGTATTGCTCTTTGGAATGTTGTCGGTGCATTAAATAACCCAAAAGGAAGCACTCGATAGGCAAAATTTCCCCATGGACAAGTAAATGTGGTCTTATCTTGATCTTCAGGTGCTACCTGAATTTGATTATAGCCACTAAAACCATCCAAAAATGAAAAGTACTTTTTACCTGCTAATGTATCTAATACCTGATCGATAAAAGGCAAAGGAAAGTGATCCTTCAAAGTTGCTTTGTTCAATTCCCTGTAATCAATGCATACCCTCCATTTACCATTCTTTTTAGGTACTATAACCAAAGTAGAAACCCATCGGCTATCTGAAATTGGATAAATGAAGTTTACATTGAGTAGTTTTTGGAGCTCTTCTTTCACTATCTCCCTAAGATTTGGATTCATCCTTCTTTGAGGTTGTCTGATTGGTCTACTGTTTTCCTCAATATAGATATGATGGATGCAAATCTTAGGATCAATACCTTTCATGTCAGTATACTCCCATGCAAATGCAGTAGAATGTTTTTGCAAGATTTTGGTTAGTTCTTCTTGTTGTGACTTTTCCAAATGTTTGTTGATATTCAATGTTTTTCCTGAAAAAATCTCAATGGTAGAAATACCAAACTCTTCCATAGAGTAAAGAGACATTTGTCTTGATGATAAACATTCAATGTCAGATTCCAACTGAAATTGTGTGGGGTCATATTCTGAAGATGTCTCAAAATTTTCTAATGTGTTCAGAATTTGACTATCCTCACAGATTTCAGAAATGGTAAAGACAGGTTGTATAGTGTCCTCATCATCAACCCATTCATTGTCTCCTACTTCTGTGATTGCTTTTGCTGGAGGATACAAATTTAATTTCTTTGTCGAATTACCATTAGAAATGTACATATCCCCAGATCTACAACTAATGAAAGCATCAGCTGTGGCTAGCCAAGGTCTTCCTAAGATAAGTGGGTGCCCTCCTAGATTACTCTTGGGAGTCAAAATCATAAAATCTACTGGATATTCACAATAATCTAAGGAGACTGAAATATCTTCTAATACATCATCTGGTTTGATAACTGATCGATCTGCAAGTTGCAGTAAAGTAGGTGTAAAAAGAAGATTAGGAAGTTTTAGTTGTTCCATAGTCTGTCTACTCATAATGTTGATAGCAGCCCCTAAGTCAATCAATGTATTTGGAATTTTCGTCCCATTTATATGTGTCTTGGCAATTGGACTACCTGGATCTACATACTTCTGCATGGTAATTTTTCCCATCATGATATCTGCAATTTTTCCTACCAGGTGGATTCTTCTTGTATCTCTTAGTTTCTTTCCTGGTCTTTTGAGACTCAACTCCTTTATTGTTTTTGCTAGAATAAGAATCTCTCTAATGGCTTGTAGCAAGGGAATCTTGATACAAACATTCTTTAATTCATCTAGAAAATCATAGTTAGGCAACAAGATTTGTTTTTCCACCCCTTTATCAATTTGTAATCTTTCAAGGAAAGGAGGTGTGGATGAAGATGCAAGTTGCTCAACTATAGGAGTTGTGGGTGTTAACTTTTCTTTCTCTTTTTGAATGTTTGAGTTTTGAAGAGATGCTTCCTCGGAACCCTTATTGACTTTAAGAGAGTCCTCCTTAGAGGTATCTTGCTCTTGGACATCTATAGAAGGTTTTTCTAAAACTCTACTAGACCTGAGTTGTACATCATTGAGAGGAACAATAATATAGGTAGGAAATTGTTGTCCTTCTATCATGTAAGTATTATGAGGATTTTTATTGTTAGGATTTGGCAATGGCTGAGCTGGAAGTTGATTTGTCTTTTGTTGGAATGGAAGCATGAGTTGAGGATTTGGATTTTGTTGAGAAGGTTGTTGTTGTGGAAATGGCAATGGAAGTTGTAGATTTGGGTTTGGAAGTTGTGGAGCTTGTTGATTTTGAAAATATGGAGGATATTGATAAAATTGAGAAAATCTCCCATAAGGATTTTGCATACCTTGTACCCATGACTGATATGAATTTTGAGGTTGGGGCCAAGGTTGTTGCCAAGGATTCCAATTTGGTGGGGGTTGAAAATTCATAGGGCTGTTAAACCCTTGAGTTTGTTGCCCCTTCCAAGGTCTTCTTGCAACAAAACAGAGAGATTCTACTGAATTTGGATCTTCTTGAAAGACAGCTTTGAGTCCAGGAATTGAAGGACAATCCTTGGTCTCATGATTCTCTGAGCAAGTCATACATGTTTCTACAACTTTTGCATCCAAAGGACATTCTCTTAAAGCATGTTTCTTCCTACATTTCAGACAAAATATGGCTAGAGCATCAGTTTCTGCTTTCTGCTTTTTTTGAATTTTAAGGGTGTCTAGTTGTTCACTAAGGCTCCTTAAGATATCAGTTTTGAATTCATCAAGCATATTGCCAATCTCTGCCTTACTTACTGATCCAGTTGCAGATTTGTTTGCCCTGATAAGAGAAGGATCTCTAGGCCCTTTTCCCGTTTTAGATTTTCCCCTTGAGAGATGGACACATAGTTCTGTTATGTCACGAAGTGGAAGTTGAGAAATGTCTCCTTTCCCCATCATGTTTAAAATATCTATCCATTCATCTCTGATGGATTTTAATAGAAGGGCTTTCAAATTTTCCTCATCTAAGTTGCTCATCTTTGCTCTTTTTAAGTTGTATTGAAATCTTTCAAGTAAATCCTCCAAATTTTCATCTTCTTTTTGCACCATTTTGAATACCTCATCCTTGTGATTGGTGGGCATGCAATAGTCCAAGTATCTATCCAAAAATTTTTGTTTCATATCATTCCAAGTCCTAATAGATTGAGTGGCTAATCCCATGAACCATTTCAAAGCAGATCCCTTCAATGTTGAAGGAAACAGTTTGAGTTTTTGAGAGTCTTCCATATAGTCATAGGTTCGGCACACGACTTCAAACTCAAACAAAAATGTTTCAGGATCCTCACTTCACAATCCATAAAAGTTGGGGAGGATAGATGGTGAGATGTTTTTCATCGTTGTATGAGTTTCCTCATCAACTATAGGGAATCCAAACGAGTTGTCTCCTTCCCTATTTCTTCCATTATTACCTCCACCTCCACCATTGTTGCCTCCATTATTTCCTCCTCCTCTACCTCTACCTCTACCTATGAATCCATCTATTACTTCCTCTGTCATGATAATTTCTTCAGAGTCCTCAGAGTCCTCTAGTTCTTCTATCAAGGGAGGATGAGAGGGAGTTTCTTCCTTTTCTTCTTCAGGTGATTCTACTTCTTTAATTACAATATGCTCTCCTGTAGAAGTAAAGAAAGGGTCTTCTTCTAAATGAGATTTGGTAGATGGTGTAGGAGAATTCTCTAATTCAGCTGCTCCTTGAATTCCAGGAATCTTAAGGCTAGGGGTAGATGGTGGTGAATCTTGTCTATGCCTTGAAGAAGATGGAGTTGTGAAAATCGAACTCTTGGATCTAGCTATAAACCTTCCCCTAGAATCTCTTGCTCTATGCATGCCATTTTTTATTTTTAAGTTGGGCTAATAATTCTCTTTCTGATCTTCCAGGTCACACTAGGTGCAAGAAGAGAGTATACTTAAGAAATTATTGAACCAATAACTCTCTTTTCTGATCCTCCAGATCACACTAGGTGCAAGAGGAGAGCATACTTCAAGAAGTTATCAATTTTTCCCTTCTTTTTATTGTTTTTTTTTAAAGAAATTGGCTACCTAGTTACACTTCCCCGGTAACGGCGCCAAAATGTTTGGTCAATTTAGTGTGTCCTAAATTGCTACATTAATTTTTCAATCCGAGATTCGTAAGCTGACGAAGTGTGGCGCACTATATGTGCAAGATAACCTATCTCTTACTTTTTGTCGTTTTTGGGTTTTTTATTTATCTTGGGGGTTTTATCTTGGTTGGTTTCCTAATGTGAGATGGAAATTCTAAAATACAAGTATGGATATAAATGTTCAAGGCAATGATGTCCTTTATAATGATTTCCCAAACTTCAAACTTCAAAATGGTTTTAAAACATGCAATGACAAAATTAATTCCTAAAAGTGAAAATGTGCCACTATACTAGTCAAACAAACAGTGAACTATTGATCATGAAACCCATTACCCTTGCTGCTGTCTAAATACAAAAGAAACCGTGCTCAAAGAAATCCAAGAATTGCAAGCAAAGTAAAGCTAAAATCAAATTACATCAACTCATATTCTGACCCCTCACCATTAGTCTCACTATGGCTTTAGGAGGTAATCATAAACAACTTGAGCAATCTGATATCTAATTTGCAGAAAAATAAACTAATATCAAATTACACACTCATACTTCAATCCCTCACCATTAGTCTCGCTATGGCTTTTGGAGGTAACTGATAATGACATGAGCAATTTAATATCTAACTTGCAAAAAAATAAACTAATATCAAACTACACACTCATACTTCAATCCCTCACCATTAGTCTCGCTATGGCTTTCGGAGGTAACTGATAATGACATGAGTAATTTAATATCTAATCTAACTAATAAAGAAAATGTACAAAACCGAAATAAATAAAACAGTGCTGGAATTAAAAGCTAAGAAAAATAAATCAGCAGAAGGAAAAGATTGATTCCATGTCATTAGTCATTGTAAAACTATGTGCAAATGCCCGGGCTGCCTACTGTAATCTGGAACAAAGACACTGATCAGTTAACAGCAGTATAAAGCATGAAAAATTATGGACATAAATAAAACGTTAATACCATAAGAGATGTAATATATACACGTGAATAACTATGGCATAATGAACGTAAGGAAATAAAGCATGAAACTATACAGCAATAAACAAAACCTCGGCGTGTGCAGGGGCCCTCTGCACAATCCTCGGGGAACAGCTATCAACCACGAATTATGCTTATGAACAAAGTCTTCTCATGTATTCAAAACGCAGTCATAACAAGGAAATAATGTCACGGCACAGTGGGCTTTCTTTACAGCAAAATTACATTACAAAAGCTAGCTACTATGCGTATGAGAACGCATTATTTATAATAGAGGATGACATAACTACTTTCCTACAATCTGCGCTGATAAAAGACACGTGAACAACCACGTTCAGAAATCTAGCATTATGGCTGCCGTGAAGATTAAATCTATGGAGGGTGGCCGTTGGATTCGGCTTATGGAGTAGTTCACAGATGTTGATATGTCCCCTGAGATTTAGGAACGACCACGCAAGTCTTCACGTGGTGAAAAACAGAGTTCTGTCACCGTAGGACTCTTAGGTTGACCACCGCTTGACTACCTTTGACCACGGCCTTCTTTGGTGAATTCAACTGAGCCAATAGGACTCGGTCCATATCCATGTCATTTCCAACTTGCCCATGTGGCTTGATTTGCCTGAAGACACCTGCAATATAGAATTTAACAAAATGGTTGCGGAAAGTTGAAGTAGCTGCGGAAAGTGACAAGATTCCGCAGCTCAATGAGCAAAAATCTAATTCAAACAACAGACACAAAACATAGTTAAAAACCACTTTAAATGCTCTTTTATGATTAATATGCAATGATGTTGATGACTTAGGAGGTCCAGGTAAATGGAAAAAGTCTAGAAAGGTGTATAGGAAAGATGCAAGTTTGGGACTCAACAATTATCCATTAAAAAAAATATTGGACATATAAAAAGGATCTAGGTAGAATTTGTTAGGTTTATAGTATAGAATAAGTAACATTGTATGTTCATAACTAATTTGCATTAATCAAAGGGCCTTTCTTCTATCACTTTAGTCATCTCAATTATGTTACCAAATCTAAGTTGTAGGATTTAAACAACATCATCACCATATGCATAAAGAGAAGTACCATCCCATGAAAAGAGAAAAGTAACTAAATTGAATCAAAGCTTATGAATCATCCAAAATCTACCAATATCAACATCATCAATGTATGATTGGATCAAGATATTAATAAAAGGCTCCCTCATCTAACATCATATAAAATTGAAGTGTAATCTTCCTTGAATATTCCACTCTTTGATTATTGCAACAAATTCTCATTTTATTTAATGATAATATGTTTGCTTTTCTTCTTGTGTTTTTTTTAATGGTGAAATGCAAAACTCATGGAAAAGTTAAAAAACACATGAGAATCTACTCACACACAGCATACATATATTGTACCTTAAAGAAATACAAATTTTGTGAAAGCTCTAGAAAAATGTGAGGGAAAAGCCATATCTTATTAGAACATTTTTACATGTTACGAAGAAGTTGAAAAATCAACATAATTTTAAGTCATAGCTGCAGGGACCCAAAATTAGACAGTGCGACTATAGCCCTCCAGCAGCAGGGAGCACCTTATCAACATATCGTTTGCAACCGATATTTTTTCGATCAAACTCTACAACTCTATATTAATTTATTTTTTGCACGTGTGAGCTTGGACCCTGCAATTTTAGACCTTTACAAACCAACCCAAAGAACAAAGAGAAGAAGATGCTTGATGATGATGTCTAAATGAGGTTGATTTTTCTTGTATTTATATGCCTCCAAGGGGTGCTCAATTCTTCTTTCAATATGACATGTACTTTTGTACACATGTGGGTTTTCACCTTAAAAATACATTTTTATTTAACCAAATTAAATTCCTCCAAGGGCTAGGAGAGGTATTTCTTAATGAGCAAGGTTTTCCAAAGGAGGGAATTTGTCCTTGAGCTTCCAAATTAACAATCCTTCTCAGCTAGGAAGAAATTACCAACTACAACATATGTCCCATCTTAAATATCTCATCATCATGAAATCAAATTTCAACACTATCATCTATGATGAACACTCTCGAAACAAAAAGAAGAAGAATTTGGCATCATAGGTGTAGAAATTATACAAACAATATGTATACCAATGGATTCAATCTGATCATGCGATATGCTAAAGAAAGATATTGAATCCTTCTACAAATTAATTGAGGAAAATAAACACAATTTCCAATCACAATAAGTAAAGAAAGAAGCAAATCAAACCACAACATGGATATTTTCCCGGGGAAAGCTTGTTGCTCAAAACCACTATCTTCTATTGTATATTCACCAAGCAATCATGAAACAATTACAATGCACTCTTCTTACAAGAGTCATGCACTCTCACAACTGTCTCACAATGATCCGGACAAAATCGACCAACACTTGGCCAATTTTCAGCCTCTGCTCAGCCTGCCTTGCTTGCACAATTCATGTGGAATGAAATCCCTATTCTTTAGGAAATTCAACCTTCCAAAACTGTGCAATGCTCATGGGAAATCCTATGGTTGTTTTACTGCATGTGGGAAACCTACTAATGATACAACTTATATTTAACATCCCTTTAACCTTTGTCTCAACTGGGTCTCCACTAGAATTGTCATGCATGCAGCTATTAATAGTAAATCATCAGTTGCATGACAGATCACTACATGTGAATTAAAATTGATTTAATTCACTTGACCTCTCACTAGTTCACTAAACAATTACAACTAGTTCAACTAATTTTAACTCAATAAATTGAGTTAACTGATTTCTCATGCATTAAAGTAATGCACTAACTACAACTCGAACTCTAAAACACATATAATCACTCTGCATGCCTCGCCAACCACCCTCAACTCGAAATTCATGAGCTAACTGAGTTTATCACACTCAGTTAACTATTACAAGTGATTATGAGAGAAGATTACATTTTATTGTCCAATTTAATTAAGGGAAAATTAAATTAGACACACATTTCTTGTTAACTTTTCAACACTCCCTCTCAACAAGAAAGAGATTATCAGCTACCCCGATCCTGCCTCTATGGTATTTGAATTTTATCCTGGCGAGTGCCTTCGTCAGAATATTTTCATCCTGATATTTAGTGGGAATGTACTGAAGTAACATAATGCGCCTTTGAACACAATCTCTGAGATAGTAGTACCAGCTGTCTATATGCTTTAACCTATCATGGAATACCGGATTAATCGAGAGTTTAATGAAACTCTCTTTATCACAATGTATCCCCATTGGATCCATCTAAGAAACAAACAAACCAACTAGAATCTTCCTGATCCAGATGGCCTCACATGCAGCCTGATTGGCTGCCATGTACTCTGCCTTGGCTAAACTGAGTGCCACAGATATTTGCTTCCTGCTGTACCAAGAAATTGTTGTCGATCATATGCTGAAGATCCCTCCTAATGTGCTCTTTCTGACTGATGGTTTATCTGCCCAATCTGCATCAGTGAAGCCTTGAAGTTTCACTCCCTCTTTCCATATGTACCATAATCCATACTCTATAGTGCCCTTGAGATATCTCAAGACATGCTTCCCCGCCTTCCAAAAGAGCTTGGTCGGCTTAACCATATCTTGACTCGGCTGCTTAACTGTGTAACAAATGTCTAGTCTGGTGTTCACCAAGTACATCAGTGAACCCACAAGTTGCCTATAAATAGTAGTGTCCACTACCTCACCTGAAGTAACACCTTCCTTCCTCCAGTTTCCTAGAAGAGGAGTCTCCGTGGGTTTACAGCTCTCCGTGTGAAACTTAAGCATAATCTCTTTGGCATAATTTCCTTGAGAAACAAATAGCTGACCATCCCGCTGCCATATTCCAAAACAAGGAAATAGTGAAGGAGTCCCATGTCCTTCATCTCAAACTCTCTTGCAAGATCCTCTCTGCAAGAAGTTATGAGTTTCTCATCACCTGTCGAAATTAGATCATCAACATAAAGTACAATAATCAAGAGCACACCATCAACCACAATCTGGTACCAGTTTGCATCCACTTCACTCTTCGTGAAGCCCAACCCGGTGAAATAGCTGTCAATCCTGGTGTACCAAGCACGAGTTGCTTGCTTCAGTCCATACAATGCTCTCTTGATTCTGCACACATGTGACTCACTTTCAAAGGTCTCAAAACCTTCTGGATTCTCTATGTACAATTTTTCCTCGATAACTCCCATTGAGAAACTCAGTTTTCACATCCATCTAATGTATCTTCCACCCCATCTGCACTGAGAGTGCAGGGATAGATCTAATCGATGAGTACCTCGCAACCAGTGTGAAAGTATCCTCATTTTCAATCCCCTCAACATGTGAGAATCCCCGGGCTAAAAATCTAGCCTTGTACTTCTCCACACTCTTATCTGCTACTTGCTTCACCTTATAGATCCATCTAGATCCAACCACTGATTTTTCGAATGGTCTTGGGAAAAAATCCCATGCACTTTTCTTGATGATGGAGTCATACTCCTCAACCATGGCATCAACCCAAATTGGTTGTTGTACTGCTTCCTTAAAGGAGGATGGTTTTTTCACAGTACACTTGCTCATAAGATCCATGTATCCAGTAAACCTATCTGGATATTGTATCTGTCTACGTAGTAAAGTAGGTGTTCCTACATGTTCTTCCGCGTCGTCTCAATATATCAGCTTCCATGGTGCGCCTTCTACCACGTCTGGTGGATGGCTCTACATGAGTGTTTTCTACCACTCCATGATCCTCCACATGTGGTTGTTCCACATCTTGATGTTCATTCTTTGGAACCAAGAGTTCCTCCTCTACATGCAAATTAAGCTCCCTCTGAAGGGACAATCGCATGGCTTTCTCCTCATCAAATTTTATACCCCGTCTCACAACAATCATCCTGTCATTTGGAAAATATACCTGATAGTTGTGGGGAGTATCAGTGTACCCCACAAATATCCAAATCTCATTTTTGGTTCTAGCTTCTTCCTGAAATCTTTAGTCACATGTCAATAGACAAATGAGCCAAAAATTTTAAAATATGAAACATCAGGTTTCTTACCAGAAAATTCCTCCTCTGGTGTAATCATGCCAAGTATCTGATGAGGACTACGGTTTTGCACAAATACCGCTATGTTGCCTGTCTCTGCCCATAGATGCAATGGTAGACCCTGATCGTGCAACATCGCTCGTGTCGCACCCGCAATTGTTCTTTTCTTTATTTCTGCGACCCTATTCTGTTATGGTTTATGAGGAACAATCAACTCTCTCCAAATTCATTCTTTTCTACAGAATTTCTTGAATTCATTGGAGATGTACTCACCACCATTTTCGCTCCTAAGATCCTTCACATGCTTCCCCGTGTCTTTCTAAACCAGTGCTTTGAACCATGGAAAATTTTAGGGGCTAATATTCGCGAGTGAAATTTAATTTTCCATGGTTTTTCTAAAAAAAAAAGATTCACCAATTTCCATTTTTTATAAAATGATTCGCCCAAATTTTACAATATCAAATTATTTTACATAAAAATCGCCCACATTATCTAGAAAATATATATAATATCATTATAAATTTGAATAATTTTACAAATACATCAATAAACATTTTATAGTTTGCATATTAGGGATGAGTGAGATTCGCCAATTTTTAAACTTCAAGATAATTTTCCATCTTAAAATTATCCCAAGTTTGAACTCACAAAATTTTGAGAACGTCTGATCTTTCTTATACATGAAGTAGATCCAAAAATTTATAGAAAAATAATCAACAAAGATCACATAATACTTGTGCTTTGTTGTCGAATCTGTAGAGAATGGTCCACACATGTCTGAGTGAACTCTCTCAAGAATTTTTGTCACTCGGTTCTCCTTCTTGTGAAAAGTGGCCTTTGCATACTTCCCCATGATACATCCCTTGCATGTGTCTATTTTCAAGGGTATCCTTTAGAAGCCCCGTAGAAATCTTTTGGATGACCTTCAAGGCTCCGTGGTGTAGATGGACCAATCTCCTGTGCCATAACTCACCCTCATCCTGGCTCACCACTTTGTCTGCCTTACCCGTCAATGTTTTGCATCCATCTACATCAATTTTGTAGAGGTTCTTCACACGAATCCCAATCTTCTTGGCTTTTCCTGTGTCTTTTTGTCAAAGAAAATCTTTCCCTTCACTGAAAACCACATCATAACCTCTATCCTCCAACATTACAACTGAAACTAAATTCTTTTTCAATCTTGGTACATGCATTACATCTTTTAATAAGAAGGGTTTACCTAAGTGTCTCTGGAAAGTAACTGCACCAATCCTGGTAGTGTTTTACCTCCCGTCATCACCCATTTCGATATGCATCTGGAGGTCCTTCTCCTCCAAGCTACTGAAAATTTCTTTGTCTCCCGTCATGTGGAAATATGAAACACTATCCAAGTACCACACTGATACCATCACACTTGACACCATGCATGTGATGAGCGAGAATTCCAACTCAAATTGCCTCACCAACTGCAGATCCTGAAACCTTCTTGTTATTCTTCTTTTGTGGAAAATCACTGGCATAATTTCCATGCTCATGACAGTGAAAATACTTCACTCTGGACATGTCGCGCTTCTTGCCTTCTTCGTCGGTCTCATATTTGGAATAGGATTTCTTTCCCTTCCCCTTATTTTCCTTACCAGGCAAGGCTCAATTTTCCTCATCATTTGTCCTAGATGAGGATCCATCCCTGGTATTCCGCCTGAATTCTTCTTGCACCAAATCCTACAAAAGTCGCTCCCAATTTGGCAGCTTCTCCCTCCCATTGACAGAGTCCTAATAACTATGCCAACTGTTGGGAAGTCCTAGAAGATCTAGGCTCACCAAGACATCATCTGCGACAGTAATTTTGATTCTCCAAAGCTCATCTTGACATTGGACAAACTTGGTTAAATATTTCAGAATAATGTCGCCTTTCTCCATTTTGATTTTCCTGAGCTTGTCTTTCAGTGCCAATTTTCTGTTGTCACTGCTACTCTGAAACAGGTCTGTCAAAGCCTTCCACATTGCATATAGATTTTCTTTGCCATGGATACTTGAGACAATGTGGTCTCGTAATCCCTCCAATAAGATCCTCCTTGCCTTTGCAACCTTCTTTTGCTAAGCATCAAGAAGAGAGGCATCTGCTGCTGCGGGTTTGGAAATGTCATTATCAATGAATTCTTTCAACCAATTGTCCTCCAAAAATGCCTCCATCCTGTCTTTCCACACATTATAATTGGAACTGCCCTCGATTTCATACTCCAATATCAAGCCATTGAGATCCATCTTGATCTTGATCCACCTGTCGCACCAAAGAATAATTTTGCAAATTCGAATGTTATTCAAGACAAACTCAATTTCTTCTCCACTATAGTGATTTCTTGTGCTCTGATACCATGTAGAAATTATACAAAAAATATGTATACAAAAGGATTCAATATGATCATGCGATATGCTAAAGCAAGATACTGAATACTTATACAAATTAATTGCGAAAAATAAACACGATCGCCAATCACAACAAGTAAAGAAAGAAGCAAATCAAACCACAACATAGATATTTTCCCGAGGAAAGCTTGCTACTCAAAACCCCTCTATCTTCTATTGTATATTCACCAATATATCATGAAACAATTGCAATCCACTCTTCTTACAAGAGTCTCGTACACTCTCACAACTGTCTCACATTGATCTGGACAAAATTAACCAACACTTAACCAAATTTTAGCCTCTGCTCAGCCTCCTTGCTTGCACAATTCATGTGGAATGCAATCCCTATTATTTAGTAAATTCAGCCTTCCAAAATTACGCAATGCTCATGGGAAATCCTATGGTTTTTTTACTGCATGTGGGCAGCCTACTAATGATACAACTGATAGTTAGCATCCCTTTAACCTTTGTCTCAAATGGGTCTCCATTGGAATTGACATGCATGCAGCTACTAATAGTAAATCATCAGTTGCATGACAAATCACTACATGTGAATTAAATCTGATTTAATTCACTTGACCTCTCACTAGTGCAACAAACAGTTACAACTAGTTCAACTGATTTTAACTCAATAAATTGAGTTAACTGATTTCTCACGCATTAAACTAATTTGCTAATTGCAACTCGAACTCTAAAACACATAGAATCACTCCGCATGCCTCACCAACCACCCTCAACTCAAAATTCATGAGCTAACTGAGTTTATCACACTCAGTGAACTATTACAAGTGATTATGAGATAAGATTACATTTTATTGTCTAATTTAATTAAAAGGGAAAATTAAATTAGACACACATTTCTTGTTGACTTTTCAACACTCCCTTTCAACAAGAAAGGGATTATCAGCTACCCCGATCCTGCCTCTATGGTATTGGAATTTTCTCCTGGCGAGTGCCTTCGTTAGAATATCTACATCCTGATCTTCCGTGGGAATGTACTGAAGTAACATAATGCGCCTCTGAACACAATATCTGAGATGGTGGTACGAGATTTCTATATGCTTGGACCTATCATGGAATACCAGATTAACCAAGAGTTTAATGCAACTCTTGTTATCACAATGTATCACCGTCGAATCCATCTGAGAAACAAACAAACCAGCCAGAATCTTCCCCATCCAGATGGCCTCACGTGCAACCTGACTGGCTTCCATGTACTCTACCTTGGCTGAACTAAGTGCCACAGATATCTGCTTCCTACTGTACCAAAAAATTGTTTTCAATCCTATGTTGAAGATCCCTCCTGATGTGCTCTTTCTGTTTGATGGACTTCCTGCCTAATCTGCATCGGTGAAGCATTTAAGCTTCACTCCCTCTATTCATCTGTACCATATTCCATACTTTGTAGTGCCCCTAAGATATCTCAAGACATGCTTCCCCGCCTTCCAAAATAGCTTGGTCGGCTTAACCGTAGCTTGACTCAGCTAGTTAACTACGTAGAAAATGTCTAGTCTAGTGTTCACCATGTACATAAGTGAACCCACAAGCTACCTGTAAACAGTAACGTACACTACCTCACCTGAAGTAGCATCCTCCTTCCTCCAGTTTCATGGAAGAGGAGTCTCCATGGGTTTATAGCTCTCCATGTGAAACTTACTCAGAATATCTTTGGCATACTTTCCTTAAGAAACAAATATCTCACCATCCCACTGCCATATTTCTAAACCAAGGAAATAGTGAAGGAGTCCCATGTCCTTCATCTCAAACTCTCTTGCAAGATCCTCTTTCCAAGAAGTTATGAGCTGCTCATCAGCGTTCAAAATTAGATCATCAACATAAATTACGATAATCAAGAGCTTACCATCAACCACAATCTGGTACAGGTTCGCATCCACTTCACTCTTCGTGAAGCCCAACTCGGTGAAATAGCTGTCAATCTTGGTGTACCAAGCACGAGGTGCTTACTTCAACTTATACAATGCTCTCTTGTGTCTGCACACATGCGACTCACTTTCAAAGGTATCAAAACCTTCTAGCTACTCTACGTACACTTCTTCCTCAATAACTCCATTGAAAAATGCAGTTTTCACATCCATCTAATGTATCTTCCACCCCATCTGCGCTGAGAGTGAAAGGATGGATCTAATCGATGAGTACCTCGCAACCGGTGCGAAATTATCCTCATATTCAATCCCCTCAACTTGTGAGAATCCTTGGGCTACAAATCTAGCCTTGTACTTCTCCACACTCCCATCTGCTGCTTACTTCACCTTATATATCCATCTAGATCCAACCACTGATTTTTCGACTGGTCTGGGGACAACTTCCCATGCACTTTTCTTAATGATGGAGTCATACTCCTCAACCATGGCATCAACTCGAATTGGTTGCTGCACTGCTTCCTCAAAGGAGGATGGTTCTATCACAATACTCTCGCTCATAGGAGCCATATATCCAGTAAACTTGTCTGGAGACCGTCTCTATCTGCGCAGTGAAGTAGGTGCTCCTACATGTTCTGTCGTATCAAATATCAATCTATCAGCTTCCATGGTGCACTTTCTACCATGTCTGGTGGATGACTCTGCATGAGTTTTTTCTGCCACTCCATGATCCTTCACATGTGGCTACTCCACATCTTGAGGTTCATTCTTTGGAACCAAGAGTTCCTCCTTTCCATGCAAATCAAGCTCCCTCTCAAGGGACAATCACATGGATTTATCCTCATCAAATTTTATATCCCTTCTCACAATAATCATCCTATTGTTTGGAAAATACACCCGTTAGTTGTGGGGAGTATCAGTGTACCCCAAAAATATCCCAATCTCAATTGTTGGTTCTAGCTTCTTCCTGGAATCTTTGGTCACATGGCAATAGACATATGAGCCAAAAATTTTAAAATATGAAACATCAGGTTTCTTACCAGAAAAATCCTCCTCTGGTGTGCTCATGCCAAGCATACAATGATGACTACGGTTTTGTACAAATATTGTTGTATTTCACGCCTCTTCCCACAGATGCAACGGTAGGCCCTAATCATGCAACATCGCTCGTGCAACACCGACAATTGTTATGCTCTTTCTTTCTGCAACCCCATTCTGTTGTGGGTTATGAGGCACACTCAACTCTCTCTAAATTCTTTCTTTGCTACATAAGTTCTTGAATTCATTGGAGATGTACTCACCACCATTGTTTCTCCTAAGGGCCTTCACATGCTTCCCCATGTCTTTCTCACCCAGTGCTTTGAACTCACAAAATTTTGAGAACTTCTGATCTTTCTTCTGAATGAAGTAGATCTAACACTTTATAGAAAAATCATCAACAAAGATCACATAATACATGTGCTTTGTTGTAGAAGCTGTAGAGAATGGTCTACGCATGTCTGAGTGAACTCTCTCAAGGATTTTCGCTGCTCGGTTCTCCTTCTCGTGAAAAGTGGCCTTTGCATACTTCGACATGGTACATCCTATTGGTATCCCGTGTTTTGAAAGTTTGGCAACTCAAAAGACAAGGCAACACTCGAACCAATCTTTAGAGCTCCGGATCTAGTCCTCTCGTTCTCGCAGAGGATCTCTCAATTATATGTTTGCAAAGGTTTATCTTGTGTGCTTTGATTATGGATTTTAGACTAGTTATTAAGTGCATGTGTTTGTTTGGTTGGGTTGAGTTGATACAGTTATGGTCATGAAAGGTCTAAGAAAGATAGACAGAAGAGGAAATATCCGACTATTGGGCAATGGAGTCAAAATAAGGTTATGACAAGACTCTTCAAGGGATATGATATCAAAGGGAAAATCTAACTTGGCCACAAGGATCCTTTGTTTTCGGAATGAGATGGACATTAATGATTTGAAAAACAGGTTTAATTTCACAACAAAGGGAAATTGAAAACATAACTTATCAATAAAGAGATATTTGACATTTAGGGGCTAACCATAAATTCTACAAACATTTCTTTAAGCAAATAATGACTTCAAGACAACTTTAAAGTGAAATCTAAGATTCTTCGGGGAACACCCTATTTCCTCAAAGATTTTATTTCAAAGGATTTAGAAAACATAAAAGATTAACCGAAGGGCTCATGTAGGCCTTTACAGAAGAGGGAACACCTAAATAACATCTATGCTTACAACTATAAATGCCTTCAAAACAACTGCTCAAGCAATGGCAAAGGGCAAGATCAAACCGACCTTCTTTCGATTAACTTAAAACAATGGTACTTCAAAAGGAGACTTCAATAACAAAATTTTCAAGTGATAGCGTACGTTGTGGAGAACCATAAATCATGTTGAAACCAACTATTTGAGCTATTAAGGAAATAAACAAGCATGAAGACTAAAGAGAAGGTTTAAAGCCTCTAAAATACTAGAAGCAGGAAGAAAAACATAGAACAAAGAAGGGTGAACAGTGTCTAAGGTGCTTCGTGAGCTACTTAGCCTAAAACTTTCATCTCATCGTAGTGTTGTGAAATTATGAAACATAATGAAAAATGAGAAAACATTAAAAATGCTTAGAATACTTTCACCAACAACCAAGCTCATGAATCCAATGATAGAGTTTCTTAGGAAATGCATGTAACAGCATCATCAAGATATCCGAGACTTAAATTTGTTTTCAACTTCAAAAGACTTGTCTATTTATTTCAAAGAGTTTCAATGCTAAGCAACTTGTGATCAAACAACAACCAACAACTTCTCATTTTTTCTAGAAGTATTTATAGAAGAATGAGGAGGTGGATCCGATAAAGATCTTTTGCTGTAATTAATACGCTTTCAAGACTTCTGCCCTCTTTCGAGGGTTCTGTTGAAAGGCAATTTGTGGACCACCGTATTAATGTTTACAATTCATGAATTTAAAACTTGATGGGAGTCTTATTTGACTTTGAGGCTCGTGTGCTGTGGTGGAGTAACTCGTAGATATTTTCTTCGCGTTGATTTCTGTTAAGTAACTCCCCTGGCCGTGGCCGGAGGTGATATTTCCTTAATCAATAACTTCGGCTCCTTGTTTCTAATGGTTCGAAAGTGTCAGGTGGCTCTATGGGAGAGGTTTAGAGGAATCAATTGCCTCTTGATGTGGCGGTGGAGACCTTTTTTATCTCATAAACCATTATGATTTTTCTTTAACTGCTTTAACTGTGGGTTTAGGCCTTTGATGAATATTCTTAGCTATAATCCCTCGACCTCATGCCTTTAATCTCCTTCCATGGTGCTCCTCGTCTTCAAACTTATACTTTGAATCAAGTGAATAAAACAAGAGTGTCTTGTTGATGTGCAGGGGCAACAAAGCTATTTACGTGTTATCAACGCTCATGAAAACGCCGATAAATCATTGATTCAAAACCCGCGAATGGTTCTTTTTAATAACCCGAAGGCGCAGGAAACGCCCCTCCCGGCCTTCGGCCTTTCTTCATAACATAATGGAAAACCATACCGCAAAACACAAACAATTTAAGAAACTCGCGGAAATGGTTTTAAACCGCTTCGATGGTGGGGGAGGAGCGTAGCCGTTGGATAAAAATATCTAAATCTGCGGAGACTTGCCGCAAAACAAAGTAAAGGAGAGCGAGGAGAAGAACAAGGCGTGGTGGTTTTGGACTCCACCGATCCGGACACGTGGATGGTCTAGATCTAATCGGAGGGGAGGAACAAAGGGCACGATTGGAAAATGCCGATGCGACGCAATGAGACTTGTGCGATCAAGCGATGACCGTTTGGATTAGCTAAGTGGAAATGGACGAGGGGATGGACCTGAGCACCTAAATCGGGGAGCGCCAAGAGGGATGCGATTGAAACTTGCGATAAGAAACTTCTGCGAAAGAGACATCGCTGATCTCGAGGACCCGCATCAACTACGGGGAATGAATTGGATGGATCGCACCTGAGGCAAAGTGTGTGCATGCGATTACGTTAGAATCTAGAAAGTTGAGATGCGATTTGAAACTTCGATGCGATTGAGCGATGGCTCGATCGCTTGCAGGATCAACTGCGGAGATGAATCAAAAAAACCCTTTCATACATACTTGTAAAACCAAAGTTTTTTACAATAAAAACAAGTTAAAATGGACTAGAAAATATATATAAGTAAAGGGGAAAAGGCGCCCGATTACGGGGGCCGTGGGATATATGAACCGTAATATGCCCGAGAGTATATATAACAAGGGCCTAATCGCAATCTAACTACGGCCCGTCTTCCCGATCAACCCATTGAAATTTCCCAATTGCGATTATTGCGCGATCGGTCTTTTCGATCAACCCATTAAAGTATTTCAATATGTGTTTTTAAGTTTTTAACTTAAAACATTCGGAAAGTGGGTTTTTGGATTTACAAAAGGAAAATATGACGGGAGAGGGATTTGCCAATGGTTTAGCGCTTCATGGGTTTGGCGCTTGGTTCCGGAAAGGGCATGGGGGAAGTGGTTTAGGACTTAGCCCAAAGGGGCTTAGGTCCATAGAAATAAAACTTTGTTTTTTATGAAAAAATTTCAAGGATTTAAATGGATTTGGGGGTTTCGGTAAGGTTTTTAAAACAAGTTTTCGAACCTTATAAAGTGGTTTTTACGAATGGAAAGGAAATTCATAGGGGATTTTATGAGAAAAGGAAACAAAATGAAGGTTAATTTTGAGTGGGGAGAAGTGGGGAAAATGATGGGTTTTTTCGCCAGCTTTTTCTTTTTTAGCAGAAATTTCGAAGAGTAAAAAATGGGACAAGAATGAGGATTTGGGACAAAGAGGCATGAGGCCCTAAAGAGATCAAGAGCCAACAATTTTCTTTAGTGATAAAATTTGTCTTTGGAGGCTCAAAGATCTTAGCCACCTTTGGTATAACAAAATCTTATAGGTGGCTGGGGTCAGTTGGTTCCACTTGGGGATGGTGCCTTTTTGAAGGCATCAAGGTCTCAGACTTGCATCTTCCGGGGAGGCCGATCGCTGCCTAATCCATTGGCCGGTCTCTCTTGTGATTGAATGATCTTCTCTAAAAAATATATTTGCGCCCATGAAAACAATGGGCTTTCATCAAATGTTTGCTACCTACCCAATCCTACAGATCTAACATTTTTTCTTCTAGAGTGCATCGATTGGCAAATCCCTCTTACAACATTTTATTCTTGAAAGCATAAAAAATAATCTAGTTCTACTCCTTATTTCTCCTTAAAATTAGATTAAATAGTTGAGCTCAGACATTTATCTAATCTACCGTCTCTCGTTGGGATTAAGTCATTCAACGTAATTTTATTCTCTAAATTCTATACCGTAAATTTAAAAACAAAATGTCAAGATTAAGCTGTTTGACTTTGCTTCGTGATCTATGGCATAAAAACAAGCCGCACATAGATTATTATTTTAAAATTAAAATAAAAAATGGAAGGCTTAAGATCCGAAAGTTTTCATTATGGCCTTCCTTTTTTCCTTTACAAATTTATTTTTAACTTTTTTTTGAGTTGTTCGCTTTCCTTCTGCCCAAGCTTAAGCCGATTAGAACCAGACTTTGATATTTCTTTGACTCGCATTTTATCATAGACTTGAGTCATCTCCTTGGACACTATTCGCATTTTGAACATGTTTGAACCTTTAATTTCTATCCTAATGTATCTACCGGAGCAAGCCAAGATTAAACAAACTTAAGAAATCTAATTCACCATCCTATCACAGAAAAATTTAAAAGCTAATTAGTCAAGATTAGGTTGTTTCACTAACTAGAAGTGTGTTTTGCAGGAGTGGCATTTAAGCTTGCACACTTTCGCATTTGTTTCTATTTTTTGCATGGGGCTATACCTTTATTGTTTTGTCAATTTGCCCTTTTCATTCTTTCTTTGTTTTCGTATTTTTGAATTCTTGATTTTTCTCCAAAGCAAAAAACAACAACTAACTACATGCTCCTGAATCGAGCTTTACTTCGACATTCCTATCTAACCTATTCTAAACATGGAGTATTTACATATTCATATGATACAAAAGTGCCAATGTACCACCGAGTAATGTCAAGAAGAAGTAGTAACTTCCGGGGCCGCTTGTCGCAGGTATCCATAGAACATATTGAAGGTTAACCTTCAATGTCAAGGTTATCAGCGTAAGGTGACAACTTTTCATGTCTCTCAAGTTTCGCAAAGGGTCAATGCTTGATAATTTGAGCCAATGATTTCCACACACTCTTCCATAGGATCAACAAAGAAAAGATGAAGATTCTCTTCTTTATGGACCTCCATATCCGGTAGATTGTCCGTCTCAAAGGCCTCGCTGGTGGGCTATGTCTTCAATATGTTCCTTGGAAGTATCGTCATCTTTAACTCCGCACAATGTTAAAATGCGTTGAAATATTTTCTTCGTCTAACATATGCTTGCTTCTAATACAAATTCAAAGCTCTTTATATGACATACTAATATCGTTGAAGGAGAAGTTTCTTCTGAGAAGATGATATATCCACAACAGGATAGTCTTATATTTGTTTTTCTCCTCTTCCATTCATCATCCTTCCGAACCGGGAGGACTCATCATATTTGGCAAAGAAGTCATGGCCTGCAACTTCGGTATGCTTGAAATCGAGAACTAAACTCTATGAAGAGGTTATTATATTCTTGAGCAAGAGAGTATTTAAAGGCTTTTTCAAGAGAGCCTTGCTCAAAAAATTTCTTTATTGCTCTTCTTCACCTTCTCGAGTTGAAAGGTCACGATTTCAATTGAGTGTGAAAGCCATTAGTGATGGACTGAAATGGATGTTTTTGCTTTCTTGCCGGTGATGGTGGAAATGATAACACCAATGAAACGTCAAGTTGCCCCGCATGATTAGTTTTTCTGAACTCATCATCATCATCATCGTACCGATCGAAATTCGGAAATCATTTGAATAAAAAATTTTGCCGGTACGTAACATATTGGGTCACGCTTGCTTTCTTTCTAACCGATCTACACGATAATTTTCTAAATATATACAACAAAGTTTTTTATGGAATAAGGTGGAGTGTTTGTTTCGCAAAAAATTCGCAGACTCGATCGTTTATAAATAACAATTTATCTCTTTTTCTCGTCAAAGGGAAGGATGTTTCTATGTTCCTTGAATGAGTATCAGCTTCTTCGTCTCTTGTGAAGACCGATTTTGAGGTCAGATGTCTTCGAGCTTCGCTATAAGGGATGATGAATCAATATTTGAGTTTTCGTGGATATCTTGAGGAATGTTTTTTAATGCTGATCATCTTTTCCTCAACCGATTCATCTATGCTTTAAAAAATTTCAATAGGATATTAAACTCATGAATGTCGTTAAAAGATCTTTAGAATGCATCTTCCAAAGCTTCCTCATTATCTATAATGTGTTGGGTGATGCTTGTGATGGATCATAATATATTGCAGCCCATGATAACGACGTAGCATTTTCTTCATAGTTCTCATAGAACACATATTCAAGGTCTCTTAAAGAAAACAAACTACTAGATCTTAAGCATTCATACCATCCTACCTTTCCTTCTTAATGTTAATATTGAATATTTTCATTAGCAAATTTTCTTCATGCCATCTAACTTTCAACCACCATACATGTATATGAAATCATGAGATGTGGCTGTAGGGTCATCAAACTTTTCACCTTGAAAAACAAAGTCATTACCCAATTCACCCTAGGAATCTTATGTGGAAACCTGTGGATATGATCTCTACTTATTGGGGTGTACTGCTTTATTCTCGTAATCATGTTTGTAACCGAAAAGAAGTCACCGTGTCCCATTAACCGCCTCGGTGGTCTTCTACCAAAGGAGTCATTTGGTCTTCCGGGAGTTTCGCAGTGTGGAGTCGCTTTGTGGAAAATTTTTCGCTCCTAAGGTGGTAAAACGTTTTATGGTTCCACCACCATATGATTCTTGTAGAGCCGTAAGATTCTCGTGAACCGAATTAGCTCAAGGGTGATCCGAAAATGAAGAAGATTTAATCTTAGGAGACTTCCTAAGGATGCTTTCTAGGTTATCAATTATCTCGTGGATCATATCGGATGGGCTCTAATGTGAATATTTTTAGAAGCCACTATGCTGCTTTTTTAGACCCAAATAAACAAGAAAAATTTCAAAATTTTATACGACAATCTTGAGAGGTTAACTAAATCATGACATTAAATCTTAATCCTACAAATTCTCTAACCGAGTTTGAATGATATTATAATGATAAGGCTCCTTCCCAAAGGGAGTCTTAAGGTCTGCTAGGATTGTGGAGTCGCCAAGTGGAAGTTTTTAGCTCCTAAGGAGGTAAAAGGTTTTATGGTCCACTACCAATGTTTATTATGAAGCCAAACTTGAAATATTTCTTGCTCCTTCTTTCAGTTTATTTGGGTTTTTATAGGTTAAGAGAGGTTCTAAGTCTGATTTTTGCACTTAGGGCTAAGGTGTTCGAACAAAACCGAGTTGCTCTTATGGCTTGGTAACTGATTCCTTCAAGATTTGGTAAGGCTTTACAAGAATCCTAAGGGTTCCTTAGTTTTTCACCGATTCAATTAAGTCCTATCATGATTTCCATTAGTTAGCAAGTTATTGAAGAAAGTTACTTATGTTATACTAGACCTAAAGTTTAAAGAAAAGGTTTTGAAACCTCTAATTCTCAAATATGTCCTAACGTGATCGCCATTATGTTGGTGGCGATGAGGTGGCTAATAATCACCGGATATTCTTGAAAGTAAGGATTTCAAGTCCTAAGAGGTAGCTAGATCGTTACCGACTCAAGGTCCCACCGTGATCGCCATTATGTTGGTATCCCGTTTTGACAACTTTGGCAAATCAAAAGACAAGGAAACATCGTAACCAATTCCTAGAGCTCCGGGATCTAGTCCTCCCCGTTCTCAGAGAGGGGACCTCTCAATTATATGTTTGCAAAGGTTTATCTTATGTGCTTTGATTATGGATTTTAGACTAGTTATTAAGTGTGCATGTTTGGTTGGGTTGAGTTTGGAGCACAGCTAGAATATGAAAGGTCTAAGAAAGATAAAGACGTAAAGAGTGAAATATCCGCCTATTGGGCAATGGGAGTCAAAATAAGGTTATGACACTCTTCAAGGATATGGGATATCAAAGGGCAAATCTAACTTGGCCACAGGATCCTTGTTTTTGGAATGAGATGGACATTAATGATTTGAAAAAGAGGTTTAATTCTCAACAAAGGGAAATTGAAAACATAACTTATCAATAAAGAAATATTTGACATTTAGGCTAACCATAAATTCTACAAACATTCTTTAAGCAAATAATGACTTCAAGACAACTTTTAAAGTGAAATCTAAGATTCGGGGAACACCCTATTTCCTCAAAGATTTTATTTTAAAGGATTTAGAAACATAAAAGATTCACCGATAATTGCAGTCATAGAAGAGGGAACACCTAAATAACATCTATGCTTACAACTATACAAGCCTTCAAAACAACCTGCTCAAGCAATGGCAAAGGGAAAGATCAAAACTCGAACTCTTTGATTAACTTAAAACAATGGTACTTCAAAAAGGAAATCAATAATAAATTTTCTTAAGTGATAGTGCGTACAAGCAAAGGAGAACCATAAATCATGGCCGAAACCAACTATTTGAGCTATTAAGAAAATAAACAAGCATGAAGACTAAAGAGAAGGTTTAAAGCTCTAAATACTTCAAAGAAGAAAACATAGAATAGTGAAGGGTGAACAGGTCTAAGGTGCTTCCAGGAGTCATTTCTTAGCCTAAAACTTTCAAACTTACCGTAGTAAGAAATTATGAAACGTTAATGAAAACAGAAAACATTAAATGCTTAGAATACTTCACCAACAACCAAGCTCATGAATCCAATGATAGAGCCTTCTCAAGAATGTGCATGTAACAAGATCATCAAGATATCCGAGACTTCAATTTGTTTTCAACTTCAATAGACTTGTCAATATTTTGTTTCAATGTTACAACTTGTGATCAAACAAAATAACCAACAACTTCTCATTTTTCATAGAAGTATTTTATAAGAATGAGGAGGTGACATGATAAAAAGATCTTTTAAGGTAATTAATACAGCTTTCAAGACTCTTGGTCTCTTTGAGGGGCTCGATGGAGAGGTGAATATAGGACCACTGTGACACTGCTTACAATTCATGAATTTAAAACTCGATGGGAGTCTTATTTGACTTCGAGGCCTGTGGCCGTGGAGTAACTCAGAGATATTTTTGCGTTGATTTCTTTGTAGAAGTAACTCCCCTCACAAATGGAGGCGTACATTTCCCCGAATCAATAACTTCTGCCCCCGTTTTGAATGGTTCGAGGCAACAGTGGCTCTATGGTAGCCGAGGAGGAATCAATTGGCCTCTTGATGTGGCAGTAGACCTTTTTATCTTCATAAACCATTATGATTTTTCTTTTAACTGTTTTTAATTCGTGGTTTAGGCCTTTGATGAATATTCTTAGCTATAATCCCTCGTACTTGTCTTTAATCTCCTTCCATGGTGCTAAGGTCTTCAAACTTATAATTTTTAATTGTTTTTGAATAAAAATGTTGTCTTGTTACGTAAAGTGTACATGTTACTTACATGTTAATAACGCTCATGAAAACGCCGATAAATCATTGGATTCAAACTATGAATGGTTTCGTTTTTAATAACCCGAAGGCGCAGAAACGTTTCTCCTGCCTTCGGCCTTTCTTCATAACATAATGGAAAACCATACCTCGCAAAACACAAACACGAAGAAACTCGCCAGAAATGGTCAGAATCGCTTCGATGGCGGGGGAGGAGCGTAGCCGTTGGATAAAAATATCTAACGGTGGGAGATCGCGCGCAAAACGGCAAAGGAGAGCGGGGAGAAGAAGAAAGGCGATGGACCGTCCGATTCGGACACGTGGACGGTCCGTATCTAATCGTGAGGATCGCAATCGGAGGGAAGGAACAAAGGGCGCGATTGGAAAATGCCGATGCGATTGCCGATCGGGGAGACTTGTGCGATCAAGCGATGACCGTTGATGAAGCGGGAAATGGACGGACGGATTAACCTGGAGCAATCGCAACGGGAGCGGAAGAGGGGGATGCGATTGAAAATTGCTATAAGAAACTTGGGTATTGAGCGCTCGGTCGTTGATTCGGTGACCAGACTGACCCGCCGGGAATGAATCGGAGGGACGAATTGGAGGTGGCAGCAAGTGCATGCGATTACGCAACGGTGAAAGTTGTGATGCGATTTTGTAACCCAATGCGATTGAAAGCGACATGGCCTTTCGATCGGCGGTGACCGACCCGTGGAGATGAATCGTGGAAACCCTTTCATACATACGAAACCAAAGTTTTTACAATAAAAAACAAGTTAAATGGGTTTTATGAAAATATATAGAAGTAAGGGAAAAGGCGCCCGATTGCGGGCCGTGGGATATATGAACTATAATATGCCCTAGAGTATATATAACAAGGGCCTAATCACAATCAGAACTCGTGGGCCCGGTATTTCGATCAACCCATTGAAATTTCCCCCGATTGCACTTGCGCGATCGGTCTTTTCGATCAACCCATTAAAGAGTTTTGAACATGTGTTTTTAAGTTTTTAACTTAAAACATCTCGAAAGTGGTTTTGGATTTACAAAGGAAAATATGATCGAAGAGGGATTTTTTCAATGGTTTAGCGCCTTTCATGGGTTTGGTGCTTGGTTCCGGGAAAGGGCATGGGGGGAAGTGGTTTAGGACTTAGCCCAAAGGGGCTTAGGTCCATAGAAATAAAACTTGTTTTTTATGAAAAAATTTCAAGGATTTAAATGGATTTGGGGGTTTTAAGGTTTTTTAAAAACAATTTTCGAACCTTATAAAGTGGTTTTTTACGAATGGAAAAAGGAAATTCATAAAAAACAAAGGGGATTTTATGGAGAAAAGGGGAAACAAATGAAGGTTAATTTTGGAGTGGGAGGAAGGGGAAATGATGGTTTTTTTCTGTGTCATTTTTCTTTACAGAAATTTCGCAGTAAAAAATGGGACAAGAATGAGGATTTGGAATAGAGGCATGAGGCCCTAAAGAGACTTCAAGAGCCAACAATTTTTAGTGATAAAATTTGTTCTTTGGAGGCTCAAAAATATCTTAGCCACCTTTTGGTATAAAAAAATATTATAGGTGGCTAACACACTCTCGTATGTGTCTATGCACAAGGGTACCCTTTTGAAGCCCTCGTAGAAATCTATTGGATGACCTTTCAAGGCTCCGTGGTGTAGATGGGTCTAATCTCTGTGCCATAACTCACCCTCATCCCAACTCACCACTTTGTCTCCATTTTACCCATCAATTTTGTGCAGCCATCTACATCAAGTTTGTAGAGATTCTTCACACGAATCCAAATCTTTGTTTTGTCTGTGGTTTTTAAGTGGGTCAAGGAAATATTTCCCTTCACTAAAAACCACCTCATAACCTCTATCGTCCAACATTGCAACCGAAACTAAATTTTTGAGCCTAGTACATGCATTACATCTTTTAATAAGAAGGGTTTACTCTAAGTGTTCCCCCGGAAAGAATCGTACCAATCCCGGGTAACCTTGTACGTCCCGTCATCACCCATTTCGATATGCATCCGTAGGTCCTTCTCATCCAAGCTATTGAAACTCCTATCATGTGGAAAGATGCACCACTAACCAAGTACCTCACACCGATCCCATCGCACTTGACACCATGCATGTGATGAGCGAGAAGTCTAACTCAAATTGTGAGGAGAAGTCTTCACTGCCTATAACCGTAACTTTCTGTTCTTCCTCTTTGTGGACAATTAGTGGCATAATGTCCATGCTCGTGACAGCTTAAAACACTCCACTTTGGACATGTCATGCTTCTTGCCTTTTTTTCCGGTCTCAAATTTGGAATAAGATTTCTTTCCCTTCCCCTTCTTTCACGTACCAAGGCAAAATTTTCCTCATCATTTGTCCTATGAGGATCCTCTCGTCTCGAATTCTTCTTGCACCAAATCCCACCAAAGTCACTCCCAATTTGGCAGCCTTTCCTCCCATTGATAGAGTCACGATAATCCATGCCAACTTGTGAAGGCCTAGAAGATCTAGGCTCACCAAGTCATCATCCGCGACAAGAATTTGATGCTCCCAAGCTCATCTCGATTGGACAAACTTGGTTAAAAAATTCGGTATTAGGTGTCGCCTTTCTCCATTTTGATTTTCCCGAGCTTGTATTTCAAAGCCATTGAAAGCTATATTGATCTTGATGCACATGTTGCACCAAAGAATACTTTTGTAAATTCGAATGGTATTCAACACAAACTCAATTTCTTCTCCACTATAGTGATTTCCTCGTGCTCTGATACCATGTATAAATTATACAAATAATATGTATACCAAATGATTCAATCTAATCATGCGATATGCTAAAGCAATATACCGAATCCTTCACAAATTAATTATGAAAATAAACATGATTGCTAATCATAGCAAGTATAGAAAGAAGCAACCAAGCCTACAAATACGTATATTTTCTGTGGAAAGATCACGTCAAAACCCCTCTATATTCTATTGTATATTCACCAAGGAATCATGAAACAATTACAATGTATCTCTTTTTCCCTACAAGAGTCTCCCTACACTCTCACAACTATCTCACACTCATCCGCATAAAATTGACTAACATTTATAGCCAAATTTCAGCTCGTCAAATTTCGCTCTTTGCTTAACAATTTATGGGAATTAAATCCCTATTATTTAGAAAAATCATCCTTCCAAAGCTACGCAATGCTCATGGGAAATCCTATGCTTGGCACTTACTAATGATACAACCGATAGTTAACATCCCTTTAACCTTTGTCTCAATGGGTCTCCATTGGAACTCGATATGAATGCAAATTTATTAATAGTAAATAATCAAGCTGTATGATAGATCATTGCATGTGAATTAAATCTGACGTCACTTCACCTCTCACTAGTGCATCAAACAATTACAACTAGTTTAATTGATTTTTAACTCAATAAATTAAGTTAGCTAATTTCTCTGCGCATTAAAATAATGCAATTAACCGAAAGTAAAACTCTAAAACACATAAAATCACTCGTATGCCTCACAAAACCACCCTCAACTCGAAATTCATGAGCCGACTAAGTTTATCACACTTAGTTAACTATTACAAGTGATTATGAGATAAGATTACATTTTATCGTCCAATTTAATTAAGGAAAATTAAATTAGACACACATTTCTTGTTGACTTTTCAACAATAGGGAGCTCAAGATGCCACCCTCTCTAAGGATAATAGGTAGGATACCACTCTTAACTTGAGGTAAGGATCACACTTTATCCTATTAAACTATGAGAATAGTAAAGATACCACTTACCACGAGGCAAGGATGGCAAACTCTCATATTGTTTGTTGATCTTCCCAACTTGGACCTTGAAGATTCAATGATAGAACACTTGCATCCCATAATTTGAGAGAGATACCAACCATAAATGGCAAGGATTACGCCTAATTCAGTAACCAACACCCATTGGCCATATGGGTGAAAACAACACCAACAACTCAAATTTTTATGGATAGGATCCAACTGGGTATACTATGTCAACATCAAAGAGAGAAAAATAGACAGGATATGACTTACCAAGAGGTAAGGATCACATATTATCCAATTGCTCAAGAATAAGAGGGATACGACTTACCAAGAGGTAAGGAAAATCAGACCATCCTATCGTCCAAAGTTCCTCAACCCCGTGGAGCTCTAAGGCTCAATTCCTCACCCTAGGAGCTCGATAGAGGGGATCATAGCTTAGTGTCCTCGAGTAGTTGGTCCTTACCCGGGAGGGTCACATCAATCACCCAAGATGCACCCCGAATACCAAGAACTTCCCTTTCTCGAAAAGATTTGGTGAGTCTATCTTTTATATGATCATTAGTTGAAATGTGATGGATCCTCACGACTCCTCTTGCACCATGTATCGAATGTAGTGATACTTGATCTGACATGCTTGTACTTTCCCTAAAATACATGATCATCGGTCAATCGAATCCCACTCTTGTTGTCGCAATATATGATTGTCGTATCTAGAACCCGCTCAAATAACACTTTAAAGAGCTTCTCAACTAGACCGCTCATAGAAGTCCATGCCATCAACAATTTACTATTCCTTGGTTGTGCTTAAATCTACTAACTTTTGTTTCATGCTTATCCAAGATATGATGAATCTAAAACTAAAGAAACACCGATGTGTTTTTCCCCACAATAATATCAAACGAGTTAGCATCAATGTAACCATGAAGTCATCCATCTCCAAAAACATATCTCGACCAAGGCTAATCGCCCCATGCAAATATATCGCATGTTCTTAGCCGCAACTTGGCGTGTATGAAGGGGCTTAGTTACTAATTGATTCAAAGTGTTCACTAGAAAATATATATCTAGACAAAGCTTACAAGGAACATCAATGCCCCAATCAAGTGTAAGTACTCAACCCGTGATCAGGAGTTCATAAATTTTTCTCAAAATTAAAATTTATAGGATTGGATTGAAACTAGGATGGTTGTATATATCTCGTCTTCCCATTCGCGCTCGTGAACGGTTCGAAAACCGATGTCGTATGAGGAAGATATTATGCTCTAATAGAAAATGGCAGACGACGGTGTTATTGAATTGTGATCCTCGGTGAACAAAGATCGCGTGCGGAATGGAACTGGTGATTAGATAGCAAGGAAGCAGTTGGGAGATCAACTAGAGAGAGTTAAATCACAACAGGAGGGATTGCACACATCAAAATTGGCCATGGTTTTATTTACATGGAAGACATTGCAAGTTAAATAATATAAGCAAGTGATGTGATGATGTGAGAGGAGCCACATGTTGGTGTAGCACTTAAGTGAATATCGCATACTTCGATTGATATAAGTTTATGGTTAAGGTTATATATGCCAACTATCATGGACAACCGATTTGTGATATGTTAATTCGCGATTTGCTAAATCGCCAAATTGTCTATTTTTACGTTATATGTATTGTGCAATCGTTGGTACTGTTATATTTTCCGACATGCGATATCATAAGCGCCGTGATATGCGAAATTGTACTATTTCTGATCTACGATGTACCTTGTATTATCATGCAGTAAATTTTATTTGATATTGAGAAATATCGTAAAAGGGATTTGATGTTGATCACGAGCGTATGTATGTAATGAAAACTCGATGTTGTATTCCACTGCTGCTTAACCGTCAAGCCTCTTAAAAGGTCAGTTGCGCATGTGGCCACCACCCTAACCATAAAAGTTTTAATGTACATCTTTATCGTTGCAGTGGATATGGGCGCACCAATTTTTGCAGGCACTAGCCCTAATTTAACTCTAGTTAATCGGAGTTATCCACATTTAGTGGAGTTTTTCTAGGAGTGTATCTGGGAAAAAGCGTAGGAGGCTCAATTTTCAACTATTCTCGGCGTGAATGAAGAGTCATTTTAACTAATTGGACATTCTCAAGCCACTGGCGTGCAGGAAAACAACCATTAGAGCATTGTAATTGTATGTAATAGCAAAAATTTTATCATAATGAAAGATGGACAAGCCATTGGGAGCTAGACCAATGCATGTAGCCCAGAGGGTTGAACTCGCTTCATCATGCCTACTATGTAAATTTCATGTGGTGTCATATTTATTTGTTTTAAATTGTTGTTCAATGTTATTCGACTTATTTTATGCTTTTAATTCACTAAAGTTCATCTATAATTCATGGAAAAACTCATTAATCCTTATGCAAACTAATGAACCAATTATGCACATGTTTTTAAAATTGAAAGACATCTTAGCATAGAAAAACTAATACAAGCCATTTTAGATCGATGGTATTAGAGCTAGAGTTTTTCTCTCGGGTGTTGTTTAGTGCAAAGAATTTTTAACCGTTTGCAAGTTTTAGATGCTTACAAGGCTCGTTCAAAAGGAAGAAGGCAAACCGGTGGAAGCAGGAGGCCCCAAAAGGAGCCAAATATAAGGAGACAAGACCACATAATCGCCACCACCTAGTTCACCTCCCAACAAGGTAAGCTCCATTAAGCATGTCTCATAGGGAAGGAGAAATTCATGAAGAAGTTGACCCTAAGGAAGAAGAAAGAGTGTTTAGGAAAGCATTTCTTGATATGACCGAGATGGTTAGAATTATTTATCAAGAAAGGAATAAGAGACTGAAGGAGAAGGATCTAAACTCCAAAAGGAAGGAAAAAGAATATTTGGTAGGTCAACACGATGAAGACAATTCAAAGAAGGGAAATGGAGGAAAATGGAGGCAATGGAGAGCCACCATCTTCACCCTCATCATCATCATCATCATCATCTTCTACCTCTTCTTCGCACATCACACACAAGTCCAAGAGCACTCGGTAAATCTACTTTATTAAAACTGATGTTAAGTTCGAATTTCCAATGTTTAATGGTGAAGTAAATGCATACAATATAGATAATTGGATTTGACAATCGTAGGTCTATTTAAGAATACAGAACCTTCAAGACGATGATACAAAAATTCAATTAGCTTTGAGAATGGAAGATGAAACACTTGTTTGGTGGGAAGCCAAGATATAGGAGGAAATCAATAAACATGGTAAGATGATTTAATAAGGGCAGATTTTACTGTCGCTATTAAATGATGCTTTTATCCATTAGATCATATGCAAAAATCCATCATGAACTGCGTAACTTAGGTAGTTAAAGGGACAAAATGTGCAAGAATACACCAGGAATTTAGGAGAAGAGCTCTTTATTAGGTGGATTTTGCAGAGCCAACACACTTTTCTAAAGTACATAGGAAGCTTACATAGCTACCTAAAACATACTATTCTCATGTTAACCCCACAAATACTAGAGCGAGTTTGTGCTTTGTGCCACACATCCGGAAGCTAGAGGGAAGATCATTCTTGAAGAGGGTAGGAAGAAAACTTTTAAGGGTAAAGCCAAGGAGAAAACTCCAAAAGGTAAAAACAAAAAGAATGCATTTGTTAAGAAAGAGGGAGAAAAAGTGACTTGTAAACATTGTTCAAAAGAAGGCCATGAGATGAAACCATCGTTGGAAATTACATCCAGAATTGAGGCCAAAGAAACCCAATAACAAAGGGAAACAAAAATTGCTACTGCTAACTCAACATAACTTAGGGTCCGACTCAAATTATGACTCAGAATTACAAACCATGTGGATCAAGAACATAATGGAAAATAAATTCGAAACTAAACTCCGGCATCAATACATCAAACTCTCACATAAACACTCCAAATGAAGAAGAAAGAATAGAACTATTTCATTTGAGGGTCATATCCACATACCAAGATCGACACATCACTTCGACAAAGGTCACAAGAAAAATTAATCTCTCGAATATTTGGTCAAAAAAAATCAACCTTGAGACCATACCATATCCAAAACCATATCCATTGGGTTGGATTTGTAAGGATGCAAATCTAATGTTACAAGGAAATGTATATTGAGGTTTGCAATCAATCGCAAGCTTTGTTGACACAATTGAATTAGATGTGGTTCCCCTTGACATAATTGGTATTGTATTAGGGGAGTCCTTACTTGTATGACAGAAAGCGATCTTCTCTATCGCCATGAGAAGAAGTATCATTTCTTCAAGGATGGCAAGGAGTTCATTTTTAGAGCACAATCGCAAGAAGACAAATATTGCTTTGCTAAATGTCGAATGTAATGAGGCAGTAACCAAGTAAGAATATTGTTCTTCTTATGATTAAGCCCAAAGCCGATATTAATCATGAATATTTGAGGGATGTGATCCTAAGTTGAAATCATAATTATATGATGTGGTTAATGGGCATCATGAGATGTTTCGTGAGCCAACAGGATTGCCTCCAAAAAGGGAAATTTAACATGAGATTCAATTGCAAAGTAGGATTGTCCTCTTAAACACTCTGTGATGTATCACATGTCGATAATGGAGAATGCTGAACAAAGAGGCAATTCAAAGAGATGTTGGATAAAGGTATCATAAGGCCAAGCACCGCCATGCGGTTCACCCATAGTCTTGATACTAAAGAAAGATGGGACTTGGCCCATGTGTGTAGATTTTCAAGTCAACAAAATTATGATAAAAAAATCATTACCCACTCCCAAGAATACATTATTTGCTTCGATAAGCTGAAAGAAATTTTTTTTCAATAAGTTAGATTTACCAAATGGATATCATCAAGTAAGAATTGCAGAAAGTGATATATGGAAAACCGCATTCAAAACCAAACAAGGACTCTCTTGAGTGGCTAGTTACGCCTTTTGGTTTATGTAATGCACCGACAAATTTTTATTCGGATTATGGAGGCTGCTTGCAACCATTCCTCGATGAATTTGTTATTGTGTACTTAGATGACATTTTTGATTTTCGAAAAACAAGAGAATATCATGTCTGTATTTAAATAGAGTGCTTGATATTTTGAAGAAAGAGAAAATTGTTTCTTAAGATGTCAAAATGTGAGTTTGGAAAGACTTCTCTTTGGTCTATTCTAGACATATTGTAGGAGGAGGAGAATTCAAGATTGATCCTTCTAAAGTGGAGGCTATTGTGAATTAGCCCGCACCCAAAATGGGGCCATCGAGGTAAGAAGTTTCTTAGGTGCAAATAATATTGGAGGAAATTTATGGGTAACTTTTCTTCCATCGTAGCTCCTATGCATTCAAAGGGGATGTTGTGAAGAAAAGCCTTCCAATGGGGAGTAAACAACAAACAAGATTTCGAAGCTTTAAAAGACAAGATCGCTTAAGCTCCAAATTCTTGCACTACCAAATTTGAGACAACCATTCGAGATACAAACCGATGCTAGTGACTATGCCATGGGCATGATTCTTGGCAAAGATAGCAGCCTCGTCGCCATTCAAAATTTAATGGCGTTGTGACTAATTATCCTACATATGACAAAGAACTATATGCATTGGTACAAAGTTTCAAGAAGTGGGAAACACTACTTGATGGGTAAAGAGACTATTGTAAACCGATCACCAACCATTACAAGACTACAGCTTGCAAACAAAATTGCAAGATCAAGCATATTTCAGGATGGGATTTCTTCAACAATTTCACTTGGTTATAAGGTATGAAAAATGTATATTCAATAAATTTGGCAGATATGCTTTTGGAGACCAATCATTAAGGTGCTTCTACTTTACTCAAAAATGATTATGTTGTATTATGAGAGTTACATAGAACAATATGCAATAAGGACGCTGATTTCAAATATGTGTATGCTATTTTGAGTGAAGGGAATCAAGTTGAAGAAAGAGATTATCACATGCATAACAATTTGTTGTTTCATTTGGGAAAGCTACGTATTCCACAAGGAGAGAGGCTGTTGTCATGATAGAAGCCTATTCTTCTCTTATTGATGGAAACTTTGGGGTAAGCAAAACAATGGCGCATCTGGCTGCAGGTATTGTTATTGGCCTTGCATAATAGATAGTGTGTCACGCTTTATAAGAGGTTGTTCTATGTGCAAAAAGCAAGCCTAGTAATAGGAAGCTTGGATTGTACACACCACTACCGTACTATCAAGGCCATGGGAGAGCATCTCCATGGACTTTGTTGGAGGTCTACTTATGTCAAGAAAGCAATATGATTATCTTTTTGTAGTTGTGGATAGATTCAAAGAAATGTGTATACTTATGCTATGTAAGAAGACTGTTGAACATACTCTGTTGAACTTTATTTTCAAAATTTGTGGGTTCATTTTGATTTCCCACTTCTATTGTTAGTGACAGGGATTCCGTGTTCATTGGGAATTTTTCGTCAAATCTATGGAGAATGATGGATACAAAATTGAAAGAGTACCACTTTTCGATCCACAAACAAATGGACAAACCGAAGTGGAGAATGCAGTTTTGCATCTATTGACGTATATTGTAGCAAACATCCTAAGTTGTGGATGAAAAATCGCATTATATTCAACACGCTTACAACCGAGCAGCACTCTTCAACACAAACCTCACCTTTGAAGCATGCTTTGGGTATTTTCCAAAATCACCATTAGACTTCATCTTTGGGAAGGATGTTGCAATTGATGGCCATAGTGATATTGATAAGGCTCAAAAGTTCATTGAGAAAAATTCAGATGATACATCAAAAAGTTCAAGAACAACTTCTGAGAATAGTCAAAGAAAATACAAAGAGAGGCATGACTGTACACTGTGTTGATAACAAGTTTTCTTCAAGAGGGGAGATGAGGTATGGTTGCACATTAGCAAAGAAAGGATGTAAGGAAGGTGGTAAAAAACTCAAAACCCATTCACAATGGTCCTTTCAAGATCATAAAAAAAGTTGGTAATAATGCATTCCAACTTGATTTTCCTTCTTACATGCAAATGTATTCAGCTTTTGTTAATGTCGAAAACTTACGCTTGTATGAGCGTCCTTTTGATTGATGATCAAGGAAGTGATGTTCACTACCTTTCTATTGAAGATCTCTCACCATAATTTCTAGATGAGCTCAAAGAAGATAATTCTCGACAAGAGGACAAGTGCATCAAAGAGGAAGTGTTGACTACCTTCAAGTTGGGCTCAAAGGCACTAAACCAAACAAGGAAAAATGGATGGAGATTGGAAAGGTGAGGGAGATGTACCCTCATCTACTCTGAATAGGTAATCAAGTATTTTGGGGTCCAAAAACTTCCCCAATGGGGAGGAATGATCGTGGAGTTCATAAATTTTCCTCAAAATTAAAAGTTATAGGATTGGATTGAAACCTAAATGGTTGTGTAGATCTCTGCCTTCCGATTCTCGCGCCGTGAACGATTTGAAAAACCGATGTCGATGAGGAAGATATTGCGTTCTAATCGAAAATGGCGAGGACACGGTGTTATTGAATTGTGATTCTTCAACAGTAGATCAAAGGTGCGTAATGAATGGTGGTGATTAGATCAGCCAAGAGCAATGTTGGGAGATCAACAATAGAGATTTAAATCGCAACAGAGAGATTGTGCGTATCGCAACTCGAAATGGTTTTATTTACATGGAAGACACCGCAGTTAAATAATATATGTATGTATACATGATGCAAAAGGAGCCACGTGTCGATATAGCGCTTAAGCGCATATCGCACATCGCAACTTGATATAATTTAATGGTTAAGGTTATATGTTAAATGTTGCGACAAACGATTTTATAAGTAAGTTAATTCCCTCAAGGATGAAAAATTGCCAAATCGCATATTTTACGTTATATGTATTGTGCAATTGGCGGTAATTATATTTGGTTTATTATGCGATATCACTATAAGCGTTATGATTCATGTAAAATTGTATTACTTCCCGATCTGTGATGTACCTTTTATTACGAAGTTGTGAATTTGTTTGATATTGGGCGGGTCCCGTAAAAGGAATCTAATGTTGATCGTGAGCGTATGTATGTCATGAAACTCCGATATTGTATTCCGTTGTTTCGCTTAAATGTCAAGCCTCTTAATGGTCAGTAACATGTGGCCACCACCCTAAGCATAACTTTTAATGCACAATTTTATTGTTGGAGTGCATAAGGGCACGCCTAATTTTGGCGGTCATCCCTAATTTAACTCGCTAACCTGAATTTTAATTATTTTGTGGAGTTTTCCTCTGTGAGAAGTTGGGAAAAAGTGTAGGAGGCTCAATGTTCTAATTTCATTCTGAAAGTAAATGAAGAGTCATTCTTGACTAATTGGAGCATTCTCAAGTCATTGATGTAGAGAAAACAACCATTAGAGAACTCGTAACTACATGTAATAGAAATTTTTTTATCATAAAGAAAGATGTACGTTTACTGGGACTGACCACCGCATGTTCTCTAGAGGGGTGAATTGCTTCATCGTGCCTTCTCGTGTAAATTTCATGTGGTGACTTATTTCTCTTTTTACACTATTGTTCAAAGGTTATTTAGACTTATTTTATGCTTTAATTCACTAAAGTTCATCTATAATTCATGGAAAAAATCCTTAATCCTTATGCAAACTAATGAACCAATTATGCACATGTTTTTAAAACTAAAGACATCTTCGCACAACAAATTAATATAGTCATTTCGCATCAACGGGTTCACCAAGTCAGGTCCAAGCAGTTGTCACCACATAACTTCTTGAAATTCATCTCCATCGTGGTGGCCAAGGATTTTTTATTCTCATTTATTATGAATCTTTCCAATAACTTCACGACATATTTTCCTTCGAAAATTGAATTTCTTCGAAGCTGTAAAACCTCATCCTGTGAAGTAATGCATCATATCAAGATCCTCATCTCAAATTCAAGAGACACCTCTCTTACACTCAAGAATCAAAGGTTCACTACCTATCAAGAATATATCTCTTCAACTTTATAAAACCAAAATAAAAGGTGCATAACTTGACCATCAGCTAAACAGGTTTGGCCATGGAAGACTATTTCTCATGAATCCAAGTTTCACCGTATAATTTTAAATGCGGGAATATGAGCCTCTAGGGCTTGCTTTAAACCATATATTGTCTTGTTTAACTTGCAAACGTGAGTCTTCCTATTATACCGAGGTTGCTCAACATATACTTCTTCCTAAATTATGTCATGAAGAAATGGCATATTTACATCCATCTAATGAAGATTTCATCCTCGACTAGCAAGAAGGGTACACCGATCTAATGGTAGAGTAGTGGGAACAAGAGTAAATATATCATCATAGTCTTCTCCCTGTTTTTAGGATAAACCTCATGTCACGAACCTTTTATACTTCTCAATGCTACCATAAGCTCCATTCTTGATTTTGTATAGCCATTTCAAAGTCACAACATATTTTCCTTTGGTCTCGTAACGATATCCCATACATCATTCCCAATCGATTCCTATTCTTCAAGAATTGCATCCTTCCAAGCCTGTTCTTTAACTACTTCTTCAAGTGTGGAAGGCTCAACCTTTCTTTATGGTGGCTTCCAACTTGTTCCTCTTGTCCTTCAAATGACATGGAAATATATGGGGCAACCAAATATCCCGAGATGTCAAATGTCATGCTTCAATCCCGTGAATACTTCTTTGGGATCCTTGTTATCCAAAGCTTGATGAGGATCCTTTTTTTATACATATATTGTGTGGTATTTGTAGCTTCTCCTATAAGAACTTTGAAAAATTTTGGTCATGCAACATAGCTCAGTAACCCATGATGGATTTCTTCTTTTCTTCAAATTCACTACATTTTGCTCGTGGATTATAGGTACAATAGTTTCCTTATTTATTCCAACTTTCTTGCAAAAGTTAACAAACTCATTTGATGTATATTATCTCACCATAGTCGAATTAAATACTTTGATTTTATTCTCTAAGCCATTTTCTATCCGCGCCTTGAATTTCTTGAACATATCAAAAGCCTCATCTCATGCTTCAAGTGCAGTATATCCATGTCTTCCTAGATAAACCATTAATGAATATTATGTAGTAGATATGTCCACCAATGGAGATCACAAGCATGGCTCGCATAAGTCATAATGAATGAGTTGAATAATATCATCGGTCTTATTCTTGCTAGATGGGAATGGTCCCCTTGTCTTATTTCCACCGGCACACCCCTAACATACTCAATCATGACTACTTTGAACATCATGCATCGCATAGACTAAATTTCTTCAATTTCGGTAGGGCTTCATAATGTATATTTTCCAACCTTCTCGGTGCCATACCTCACTTTAATGATTAGTTTGATGGACCATTGCTAGCAAAGAGGTCTTCCATTGATTCTATAGAGTCCTTCAACTCTAGGTACCAAGGTAAAAGCATCCCTCATGCGAGATTCCATGTAAAGGTGTGAGAAATTTTCCCTTATAAAAAGCTTACTCTCATAAACTTGTCTTCCAAGGAAGAAATAAATACCAATTTCTTCTTTAATCTCCGGAACGTACATCACATCATGAAAAAATGGATTCACCAAAGTATAACTGAAATTTTATATATACATAACCCTTCACGCATGAGTAGTGTTGTCTCCAAGGATGATTTTCAAATTTGTCTCCCTCTCATCCTGCTAGAGAGGACTTCCCTTGTACCCATAGAAATGTCCAAAAAGCCTCGCTATCTACTAACCAACTATCATATGAATATGGAGGAGAAGAAATATAAATAATGGAAATAAGAATATATTCAAATTGACTAGCAGCTTCATTATTTTCATACATGGAGTTCGACCTATTTTGAGGATGATGGCCTTCTTTGTGATCATTCGTATATATTTCTATGATCCCTTATTCTTCTAGTCATCTCCTCCTCTTTAATCATCACTTCTTCTTCTATTGTTGAACATGTTGTTGGTGAAGCCACGATTATTCTTTTAATTGGACCTTGGAGAATCTCTTCTTCAGTGCCTTTGTATACCATGGACTATGCTTCGGAAATTGTAGCATTAAATATCACTTAGTGTTCTTTAGTGTCATTTGATTTAGGGGGAGGCCTTATTGAACCATATGGTCTTCCTTCCTGCTCTTCAAAGAACAAAATGTGGGATGGATCTCTTTCTTTCATGTTTTTAAATCCTTCCTTTGGAAATCATCTCTGCCTCCTCTTGAGTGCATTTAAGAACAATCTCATCAAATTTTATAAGAACATTATTGTTTCTTAGTAGTAATGAAGTTATTTCCCAAATAGGAGGAAGATATCAAGAGTCACACCATTAGCTCCTCGCCGTATTATTTGTTCATCGAGCGCATTGAAATTGATCCCTTAGGCATGATACTATCATGTTATAGGGATTGCAATCGATTCCCTTGTTCATCTTCATTTCTTGAGTTTATTTTTCAATGAGAGGATGTGATTCAAGTTGTTAAACTCATATATTCCAACCACTCTATCGTAAATATCTCAGATTTCTTCAAGCTACCAAAGATAAACAAGCAAATGATCTTGCAAATTATCAATGATAATTTTTTTCGCTTTGAGCTAACCTTTCTTGCACCTCGTATTCGACAACAAAAGAAGTATCTGGCTGAAGGATCCGGTACCTTTCCTTACAAATATTCCAAAACATTGTTGTCATCCAACATAACTCCTAACTTGATCATTCAAGAAACAAATTTAGATGAATCACCTAACTTCTCATTATACTTGAAGAAAGAGGTGTACATCTTCATTCCCAAGTAAAATAGACCAGTTCAACTTCTTTCAAATATGATTTTGCTTTGTATTCTTGGGCTTGTCTTCACCTTATCTATGATACCATGTTAATTTTCCACATTTCTATGTTGTTACAAGTACTTTAGGCCAAATATTCTTTCTTCAATTATAAATCTTTAGAACAATTGGTTTCAATACCTTAAGATTGTAATAGAATTTGTATTTGACTAGTAGCATCATTGGTTTCAACTTGTGGCATCCACATAGTTATGTTATTTCCCGATTTATCGATAATACCACCTATTCACATGATTTTGGTACTTGAGGGAGGATCGATTTGTTCACTTTATTTCTCTCAATATCCCTCCTTACCTTTCTTATGCTAAGACAAAGCTCCACCGTGTCTTATTCATGGTTATGATCTTTGTAACATGTATCCCTGTAAATGCTTCTTGTGCCCACGCTTTATATATTTTCATGGATTCTTAGTATGCTTTATTTCGTGAGTATGCTTGATTTCGTGGCCATCCTTTTCTCATCTAAGTCGTGGTATACATGCCTTAGGAAATTAGTTATCTTGACTTAGTTTCCTTTTGCAATTTTGTTTATCTTTTCTTTGGTGAGCTTTTCCTAGGGTCCACTTGAAAATGTCCCTCTACTTTTTTATAATGTATTTTGGACATCGGATACTATTTTGATCTCACATTAAGGGGCATCTATTGTAACATAATTTTTCACATTCATTATAAGATGGCTTACTTTGTCTCAAGGATATCATCCCCTTCCCCTTTTGCATACATGCTCCCTTTGAAGAAATATTTAAAAAAACAAATTTTGAGTTCACATATGCATCCTTCATTTTCAAACAATGTATACATGTGGTGACTCTTATTAAAGAAACATGCACACATGCTAATCTCCTTCATGTAACTATCATATGTCTTCAATTTTAAACAAAAACAAATATGCATTATTTCATGATTTGGGGTGAAGCGCAGGAGTTTTACCGAGGTTGTACTCTATAGCCCGTCCCCAATAACCCAAACTATTTCTCAAAGAGTATTTAATGATGCCTTGGGTGTAGGAGAGGGAGAGTACCCTCTTATGTTGGTCATTTACATCCTTGCTTATGTCTACAATCCCATAATCTTTTCATAAATCCTATAGTCTCTCGAAACCCCTATTTACTCGTCCTTCCATTATACAACATTAGAAAGAGACTCCTTCTCTTTCACTATATTTGACCTAAATAGAAATACACCATGGAGGAGATCTTAGTGGCTTTGGTTAGAGTGGACCCAAAGGATGGCTTTAAGTTGTATCTACAACAAAATATTAGGTTTATTAGAACCTTGTATTGTTGCTCATTCAATTATTAAGAAAATCATTTCATTCTACCTTAGTTCAATGCCTTTTTAATATAGATTATGATAATAAATTATTCTTGTATTCTATCATGATAATTACTTAAGTTTCTTTGCATGTGATGTTGTCACCTATGTTTGTCTCCTTTGAATGGAGACTATCAAATAATATTTTCTCAAATAAAGAGACTCAAATTTTCGACATATCTACTTTAGTATTTGATTTTTGAGTAAGTCATCAAACTCCGTTGTAACCCAAGATTTACCTTGTTAAAAAAATGTGAAAGTTGTGCAAGAATTGTCTTGCTTTTTTTATATCTAAAATAAATCGATCTTATTCTCAAGTTTCTATTTAAGCCTAGATATTTTATATTTATCTAATTACCCATAATGTTGAATAGTATGTCTCCTCAAATCTTGCACAATTATGACAATTTTTATATAATAAAACCATTTCCAACATTTTAAAATATTCAACTATAACTATAATACCAATATCAATTCTAATCCAAAACCATTCCCAACGGTTTAAAATATTCATAACTATAATACCAATATCTATTCTATCCAAAATCATTTCCAACAATGGAAAGTATAAATGCAAAGGATCGTTCCCATTATCTCTCAACCAAAATAAGTTGCATTTATTCCGGTCATTTTGAAGGCTAGGAAAACATTTTTGGTTGTGGTTTTTCAAGCTTCAAAATCAAGCAAAGAATGCTGTGTTATTTGTTCAAATTTATGGCAAAGTGTTTAGGCTCTATCATACCAAACCTATATATGTTTTGTAAACCACACATGTTCCGATATTTTGTGTAAACATATGCCACACGTTATTTGGCAAATTTGACCGCAAGGTCTAAGATCGGAGACGAGTGTATGCAATTTTAGTGAAGTAATAGGAACGGTAAAGTAGCGAAAGCCGTCGTGGGAGAATCAATCGGTTTGTACAACTTCGCCGAAACATCTTGATTTTTCTTCAAATTAAGTCACATGCTTCTCTTTTACGCATTCACAAATGTCAAGATCAATCTCACAAGTTATACATTAGCATAGTGGGTAATTAAAAGTCACATTCAGTGTATTTTTTTCGCAAGATATGTACTTGATTAATGGGTTGCCAATGCATTCTTTTGGTTGGAAAGAGTTTGACAGGTTGTGCGCTATCTTTGCTTATTTTTATTTTTATAATGGATGGCTTCAATAACCTTATGAAGATGGCAAGGAACAAGGGCTTTTTTCGATGACCTTGCTTTCTCTTTTTCGGTATGTATCACTCACTTTTTATTTGTGGATGATCTATTGGTTTTTGGAAAACTTATTAGAAATCAATGGTTCTATCTTCACTTTATCCTCCTACCCATTTTGGAGCAAGCCTATTGGGTTATATATTAATAAAGATAAATCTTTCACTATATGATTCGGTGATGAGGAAGAAATCAATTTCATCACGAGTTTATAGACTCACAGAATCATGTCTCGATGGGCTTTATATAGCTTGGGTTTAGACTCAAACCTTGTTCATATAAAAATAGAGACCGGACTTGCTGATTGAAAAATTTAAAAATAAGATCTTAAATGGACAAGCAAGTTCTTATCGCTTGGTGGCAGACACATCTTCGATACAAGTTGTTTTATCCCAATTCATGGTCTATTGGTCTCACTTGGTATTATCTCCGGTGAGCACCTGCTGGACAAAATCAATGCTATCGTTGCTAAATTTCTTTGGGTAATTAATCGCAAAAAATTCCACCTTTGCAAATTGGATTCCATCTCCATCTCGAAAAAGATTCGTGGATGGGAATTTTTGAACCTGCGAATCTTTTCTCGAATGTGTTGTTACAACCAATATGGAGGGCTTTCAAGGGTGATGGGGTTTGGTCCAAAATTATATTGCCACAAATAGGTGGTGGGAGATCCTATACACTCTCTATACCAGGGAAACACGTGGACCGTAAATAAGGCGTCTCTAATCCGGCGTGCGCCTTCCAAAAGTGATGCATATTCGGGTCGAGGTTGGTTTGGAATTTTGGGACGGACATAAAATTTTTAATAAGTGTTGACGTACCGGGACTCGTACGGAACTCTTCATGTTGATCCTCGTCTTTTGCATAGACTTCATCATAGAGGTATTCTTCTCTCTCTTTCAACTTGTATCATGTTGGAATTGGGGGCTCCCATATGGAAAACACTTCAGAGATGTTGGGGCGACGGGCAACGCAGGCCGACAAATTAGGAGAGTCTCAAAACCGTTACGCTTATGGGTTTATTCTTCAAAGGTGAAGGCGATGTTTTGGTATGGGATGGGAAGTCTACCAGATGGATTACGGTGTTAAGGATATTTACGAGCATCAAATCGCAAAGCTAACACCGATTCATCATCGTCTCCTTTCTATGCTACTTGGAAATTAAAAATCCCCACTAAGATCTTGTTATTCGTGTGGTTTCTTTGAAGAACAAAGTTATTACTTGGGAGGCACTTAGTAAGAGGGGGTTTCGGCGTTCTTAAGATTCCCTTTATGCCTCCATCATGAGGAGACTACTTCCCATCTTTTCTTTTCCGTACCTTCTCTCTGCTATTTGGAAGTCAGTTTATTGGGGACCCATCTTGAGGCCCGTTGACCGTATCCAGACTCATTAGGATCCGGGGTGCCTCAAACTTTCTTTAAATCTCTACGCTTTTATGTTTTTTGGGAAATCTCATGTGCCTTTAATTGCTCCATTTTTTTTATGATATTCCCATAAACATGTCTAAGATTTTCCGTAACATTGTCTTACGGATAAATGATCGCTCTTTGATTACTCCCCGCCATCATCAGGACCATTCTATTCTAAATCGCCCTCACCATACTTCGATCTCCCGATATACTTCGATGGAGCAAATAAGGACGGACATGTGGTTGTGGTGCCTGGATAAAGCTCGCCACCAAGGACTATATCATATCTATTGAACGGGGTGTTGGCTCAAACAACAAGGTGGAAATTGTGGCCTTATGGGAGTGGGATTCGGTTGCTTATCATCTCAATATACCCTCTATTAATATTTATGGAGACTCTAAATACACAATCGATGGAATCAAGGTAGTCAGCAGGATGCCTCATCGTTATCGTTTTGGGTGGATCTAATCTGGATCAATTATCTTCTTAGAAGTTTCACTTATACCATACATCATATTTATAGAGAGAAAACACGAGTGTTGACTTATTATCCAAAAAAATGACTCGGTGACTCCTTTGATCCATTCAGATCTCACATTACAAGGGTTCCAAAGCCGCAGTGGGTTCATGTTTTTCCTCCGCTCTTTAATACTCCGCATCAAGCAAGCCTCAAATTTTCAAGCGAGCGTACTTTCTACTTTCTCCCGCTTTTATTTTTTCTCTCCGTCTAATATCTTCCCGCCTTTATATATTGGAGATCTTTCTTTGTTTTTTGTTCTTAAATCATCGACTCCAATATGATGATTTTTTCCACAGATGACCGACACACACTTTGCCCTCCCGTACCGGACACCGACTCGAGGGTGTTTTTTATATAATGCTTGGTTTCAATATGGTTTTTAGGCATGTGTTTATTAGAACTCGGTTATAAGGTCTACATGGGTACATGCACTCATGGACTTCGTTTTTTTCTCCTCCTCGATGTATTGGGATGGAACGCCTTTTTGCCGGTGATTTCATATCACGTTTTTATATCCTGCATATGTAAGTAATGGCTTGGACATTATTGTATCCGATATATGATCCGATGATATATGAACCGTTAATATAACAAAGTTTTTCCGATAAATTAAAAGTCACATCTAGTAATTGAAACACAGGATTCAAGAATGTGGGATTGCTGCATCGAACCTTGTGAGGACTAGGAAAATGGTTCTTTATCCTTACTTTTCCCATCTTACTTAACCTACCCAAATCTTTCAAGAATCCATAATACCTACTCAACAACACTTTTGTCCGCCTCAACACTAATGGCATTCAAGTTCTCGATTTATAAAGTTCGACAAATATTGTTGTACATGTTATATTCAATATGTGTGTTGTTTTGGGTGTTGTTGAAACACATTAGGAGGAGTTGTCTACAAAGTTGTTTTGGGTGTTGTTGAAACATATTAGGAGAGGGGAGTTGTCTACAAATGCAACAGAATAGTTTCTGCGCTTTTTTCATTGAATCCCAGAGTGTTTGAATTGCATTTTGATGGTGGAAATGGATTAGCATCATCAAAAAAAACTCTTAGGGCACCCAAAATACCGAAGTTTAACCACTATAACCAAGATTTTCAAAAATATTTACCGTAATTTTTCTATAATCTTACTTAATTTCTGGTTATTCTCAGTGGGTTTTTTAGACTACAACCATTAGGAGTATCATTTTAAACCATGGGAGATTTTGAATGGCCACTTAAATGAGGTTATAGTAATTATTATATGAAAATATTATTATTATTATTATTAGAATAATAATATCTAGATGTAATAATAATAAAAATAAATGATTCAATTTAATTGGTTATATTAAAATTTGTTTTTATTAATGAAATTTACAAATAATGGTGTAAAAATTATAATATACATATTTTGTTAAATTAAGTAATAATGATTTATATTTGTAAACATATATAATATTTTATTCTATTATTGCTATCATATTAAAAATAAATAAATTATAAAAAACGTTACAAAATATGTTTGGAGAAAAATGTCAAATATGTATGTAATATATGTATTATCAAAGATCTTAATAAAAATAAAAAAGAGAATACTTTCTTAAAGATTTAAATGGTAACATAATGGTTTATGGAATGCATATACAATGCCATTGAAGTTAGCATCATGTGTTTCCGATGAAGATGTACTTTACCAAATTACATTAACATCATGTGTTTATTAAAAAATAGATAAATTGGTCTATGGAGGTATAGTTTGAGTGGTTCAACCACTGCTAAACCTCACTCTCAATATAGTTTAGGCATTATTATATTGACCCAAGAAATCGTAATGGTAGCAATGTAATGCAATTTATAGTGATGTAGATCATATTGTATTTTAATTATCGGGCCTCAAAAAAGAAATGAATCGATGTGAACACCAACAATTTTATTAGTAAAGAAATAAAGTGGTTGATTAAAAAATGTTTATATTTTTATTTGATACATGATTCTCTAATTATATATATAATTTGTCCAAATTTCTTATATGATGTTTTTTTTAAAAGGAAACTAATAAATTAAGTTGAAATTGTATGTGTATATGTATTTTCCTTTTTTCTATATGTAAAGATAAAAACATTAATATACCAAAAACTTGAATGTAAAATATTTTATTGAAAATAAATACTTTTGTTGATTTATAGATTAATAATATTTGTTAACAAATATTTTAAACAAACTATATATTGTATTACTTTAAACAAATATATTTATATTTCAATTTAATGAAAAAATAAATTATTAAGGTGATTAGTTAAAATAATTTTTTTTGTTATGGTTCACAAACATGGCTATCATGTTGCAAGTAACCATGTTGTTAGACAAATATAGATATTTGGGATGCAACACGTTTTTTAAACTTAGGTGTTTTCTTAGTTATATTGTTTTTATTGAAAAACTTTCTATTTTGAAAAGCTTTTAAAAAATTGTAAAAATAACATGAAAATATAATTTAAATAATGTCAAAAATATTATTTTATTTTTAAGAAAAATCAATATTAAATTGCCTCTAGCCTCATAAACATAAAAATAAAAATAAAAATTAATACTTCACCCGAACTTATGTATAGCTTGAATAGACATTACAAAGCAGGTTTTTTTGGAAAAGTTTGCCTCTTCAAAAGTCAAGGGTTCACCATAACTCGTATACAAATCCGTATAGACATCTCCTTAATATGCTTAAACTTGGTTTAATTTGGACTAATTAATGTCCATCACCAAAAGATCATACCAAATAAACGCCCCCTGAAACTCTGCCAGGAATGTAACTCAAAATGATTGCAATTCATGGTTTAAATTTGATTGTGTGATTGTGTACGAATAAATAATGATGAAAATCTGACCCTCATTTTCAGTTGGCGGCTCAAATCCTCAATGTGAAACAAGTGAAACAAACAAGAATTGTCAAACAAACAAGAATTGTCTCCCGCAGCCGAAAAGAATTTAAAATTTAACCGCCTTGCCTTGGGGAGCTACAAGTGAACCCTCAAAATAATCCATCGATTCATCCAACGGCGGGAATTCATTTAAATTTTTGGAGACTTGCCGTTTCCGTCCAATTCCCCCTGCCCGCTGGCTGCCGCATTCCGCTTCTGAACAGGAGGATGAAACGTTGCTTCAGAAGGCGCTGGTAATTCTTTCCAGCAGTGAATTTGGCCGGCAGAGGCTTAATTTGGGGCGGCGATAAAGAAGAGGCGCAGGGGATTTCTGGCGGAGACACGGGAAAATTGAGCTTCGATTTGATCCTCTGTGCAATACGCCGCAAAAATCGTATGCGCGGGCAGCCTTTTCCGGGGTGTCGTAGGAGCCGAGCCAAATTCCTGTCCGTGCAATTGGGCATCTGCATTTCCGACACCCATTTCCTCTGTCGGATTCCCTGAACTGCCGCGACTTCAGTGAGCGGTTTCGGCGTCTGTTGTGAGCGTTCTGGTTTTGCGAGGGTTTGGCCATGACGGTTTGTTACTCTGCTATTCCAGAGTCGAACTCAGGAAGTGCTTGTGAAGCTTGAAGTATTTAAAACGAGGGAGTGTGAAAAAGAGAGGGTTTGCCAGTGAATATCTGTGCTAAACAGCATATATATAGGGAGAAAAACAAAACGCGTTGAGTCCCTGTGGATTTATGCGTAGTAGTACACGTGGTCGCTTTAAAATAGCTTTGAGGTGAAAATAATTTGATTGGTGAATCTGATTTGGTGACGTGGTTCGGGGAGGGAATATGTGAACACTTTTTTCAGACAATGTGGAAGTTTCTTTCTGCGTGAAATTGTTGAGGAAGGCTCTCACGCATCAAATGGATACACTTTCCATCAGTAGATACAGAATGTCAAAAACGGACTTGTGATTTGACGTCCCCACAGTAAGCATTATTTGTTTTGACATATTTTGTGCTTAGAATTAACTTTGCGATGCAGAATATATATATATATATGTATATAATTTGAAAATTTGTGTTTTAAAATAATATATATATATATATATATTTTGCATTATATGTTTTTTAAAGTTTTTATAAATGGTCTAACTTCCATTTCCATTGTCCTGCACGTTAAGATGTTTATGTTATCATATTTTAATGTGCGTTATTTAGTAATCAAGCTAACATTAATAATTAGTACTTATAAACCAATTAATTAGTTCATATTATGGAAATTCTGAAACTAATTTTTAGTGGCTATATTATCACTTTTGCTTTATGATTTAAGTGTTCCGAATGCCATCAATGTTGTCACATTATTCTTTTTTTCAAGGCAAGCATGATCTATCAAGTAAAGTCGCTAGTTTATGTATCAAGAAGCCTTTTAATTGGGTTTCTATTATTTGCATTCTTCATGAAAAAATCAAGAAAAAATTAACCTATATTTTTCTTGTCTAGCACTCCTACTTTTTCCTAACCCTTTTTTCCCTCTCTTTGAGAATTTTCAATTATCCTTTCGAGGAACCTTCTGAAAAGAAAATTCAATACCTAAAGCCTAACATGGTTTTTTGTTTGATGAGGACTTGTTAACTACACTTTCAAAGCGTTAACTAGTTCAAGGAAACACTTGCCTTGGAAAATTGGGTGTTCTTTTAAAGTAGCATTATTTTAGAACGCCTCCCTAGATAAAGCTTTTAATCATTCCCTCACTACAAAATGCGAGTTAGATAAATGTCGTTGCTTCGATTCTTCCTAGCATAAACCTACCTAACCCTAACCCTATCCTTACCCAAAGCACTTATCCAAATTTCTCAAACTCTAGCCTTTAAATCTTTCTAATACAACCATAATGAAGGACATCAAGCAATCAAGCATTGGGCGACCAACTATTTGAAAAAAATGCTAAGCCTCAATCAATGGAATTCGTTTGATACTGTACCCCTAGTGAAGGACACAAAACAATGAAGCATTAGGATGAATGAGCACTTGAAAAAAAGCATTAAGTCTTCATCCATTCGAATCTTGGTGATATATCCCTAGTGAAGGATGTAAATGAGTGAAGCATTGGGAGTAGCCCCTAATTAAGTATGTAAAGGAGCATAGCATCGGGAGCTTTTAAGCATGGTCTATCTATATTAAGAATGAAAGTTCTTTAGTGAAACGGCGCTCAAAGAACCCATTTATGTAGATTATAGGTCTCGTTTCAATTAGGGATTGGAAATACCAAAAGGAGTTGTTACTAATGATGTGGTAGAGGGAGTAGTGGAGAAATCCAATGTAACGAAGGATATTTCTGGTAGCATAATGGGCTCCTAGCAAGAAGAGTCTCTTGGAAAGAGTAGAAAAGGAAAGCAAATAAAACATTGACTTTTGCAAAACAAGAGATGGAAACTCAAGAGAAAAGAGAAGGGTTATCGAGTATGGACATCCATGCTCTAATCAAGCAAACATTTAATGTTTAAAGTAATACTAGATTTAGATCTAGTTTTTCTTTGGTTGTGAAAAATTATTAATTAATGTGTGGTACAAGTTATTCTTTAATATAAGATATGAGTTGTGCCTTGAGAAGAGCCCAAATAAGACATCAAAAACTTTGATAAATTTTAAAAAAAGTGTTGTAATTGTTTGATAAGTATAGAAAAAGTGTTTCAATGAATATGAGATTAAAAATTTAGATTAAAGATTTTGATTTACATTGTATGAAAATATTTCAAAAATAAAATAATTTTCTAATTGTCATTGATGTCTTCACTTAGGGACTAATAATAATAGGAAGTATGTAATTTTGTAATTTTGGCACCACCTTTAATTTTAGATCATGTGCTATCCATTCCAGGTAAGAACAAAATGGTTAATTATTGATAGGCATGAAATTTAAACATAATGAATATTAAAACTAATTAGTGTGGTTGTGTACTCGTGATCATTGATTATAACCTAGAAAACATATCACATCAAGACATTATTTTTATTACTTTTTATTATTGAGTGGAAAACATATATTTTTAAAATTGAAATGACTTTTGTAACCTTGTGTTTAAAAAAGTGTTAAGTAATAAATTGATGTTCAACCCTAAAATAATTTAATGAGCAATTTTTTTCCATTGATACAAAATATGTTAGTGGAATGTTGTCAAGAATGGTTTCATGACATTCTATCAACAATTTTCATTATTGTATCTCGACATTTTTTTCACCCTTGACTTGCTCTAAGCACAAGTGAGTCACAGTGACAAAATGAATACATGAGGAAAATATAATATATATATCCAATAGTGTCCAAAAAGAATGTAGTCCTTGAATATATTGGCATCTTTAAAGAAATATGGTTGACAATTGGAGGTAGATTCACGTTAGTTAAGGTTGTTCTCCAAAATCTATTAGTCTACTCGATCTAATATCATAAGATAATTGCCTTCAATTTTCCGTAAAATTAATTCCATCATTATTGGTTTTATTTGGGGTGGAAATACAGAGCATCATAAAATTCGCTTAGCTAATTTGGAGGATTTATCGAGGTTGAAGTTAGATAAGTACTTTTCTAAGATGGTCATTGAGTACTGCATACGAGCTACTAACATAGGTACAAAATGTCAAAAATGGCTTGTAGTTTGTAGTTTGAGGTCCCCACAAAACATGTATTTAAGCTTTGTTGTTTTACAGTTTAGAATTAGTTTAGATGTACAAAGTGACCACTTATTAAAATGGGTAAAAGCATCTGATCAAAATTATATATATATATAATTTTGATCAAATATGCTTTTACCCATTTTAATAAGTGGTCACTTTGTGCATCACAAAACTAATTCTAAGCATAAAAGTGTATGTCATAAAATAACCTATATAGATTGCATTATATGTTTTACATGTTTTTATAATTTAGTATCTAACTCTAATTTTCATTGCCTTGAATGTTAATATGTAGATGTCATCATAATTTAATGAGTGTTCCTTGTTAATCAAGCCAACACTAATAACCATCATTTACAAACCAATTCTATGTTTAATTAGTTTATACCATGAAAATTTGAAACCCCTAATGATCACCATAATTGGAAAAATATATCATCCATAAAAACATTGAAATTACAAGAAATATTTAGGCATAAATTGTTAAGTTTATGGTGTAAAATAAGTAACATTGTCTATTCATAATTAATTTCTTCATTATATATTCATAATTAATTTTCATTGATAAAATTGCTTCTCTTATGCATCACCTTAGTCATCTCAATTACATTACCAAAATATACTTTGTAGGATTCAAAAAGACGTGATGATGTATAAAGAGAAGTAAACATCCGTCCCAAACACCTATAGAATAAAAACATTGTTTTAAGGCACTGCACTTTAAGGAGCAACCTGGCAACAGAGGGGCTTTAATTTTGGGGGCGGTGATAAAGAAGAGGCGGAGGGGATTTCTGGAGGAGGCAGGGGAAAATTGATCTTGGCTTTTGATCATCTCAAGAAATACATCGCAAAATCATAAGCACAGGCAGCCTTTTACGAGGTGTCGTAGGAGCCAAGCCAAATTTTGCCCGTGAAATTGGGAATTCATATTTCGGACACACATTTACCCCATTTTCTTTCTTGATTCCCTAAACTCGTCGCGTGTACTGAGTGATTTTGGCGTATGTTGTGGGTGTTTTGGTTTAGCGAGGGTTTAGACATGTTAATTTGTTGATCTGGTATTCCAAAGTCAAACTCAGGAAGTGCTTAAGAAGCTTGAAGTCTTTAAAACGAGGGAGAGTGAAGAAGAGAGGGTTGAATTTAGGTCGTATAAAGGTGATTCTATAGTATTGCAAGTTAATATATGTGATAATAGATGATAACTCAGAGTCTTAGCTACAAGAAGCATATATATAAAGAGACACAACCGTGTTGAGTTTGTAAGGATTATTTGTTGGAAACAGAGCCTTCGTAAGGGGATAACCATTAGTCTAATGAAGGGATTAGGGTTCTCTTGTATCCATGATAAGTTCCATGATTGGAGGAATAGAGCTCGAATTGTCACGACTCAAGATGCTTTTTAGTTGGAAGAATATGCAATCAACTATGCTTCTAGAAGTTAATTTTCACTTTACTTTCTTTTTAAAATGGGGTGCGTAGGTTTTATGGGAAAACAGTAGCGTGATGTCCGCATAAAGGTAAAAGAAAATCATATTGGAACCTCGGCTAAAATTATTTAAACAAGAAATCGACAAATACGAAATCGATCAATTTCGTAGTATCTCATTGAGTGGAAGAATTAATTCATTGGAGATTCCACATGGGAGGATGAGAATTTTATACAGAGGCATCCATAATTACTCAAGCATTGAGGACAACACTTTTTGAAGGAGAGGGGCATGTTAGGTCCCTATAATACTAGTGTAGCCCCTTATTTTTATTGTTAGTGTAGCCCCATTATTGTTATTTTTGTTCCCATACCATAGGTGTAGCCCCATTATTGTTATTGTTGTGCCCATGTGGTCCCCATATTGTTATTTTGTGACCCTTTAGACTCCTATATATAAAAGGTAGGTTTTGTCATTTGTATCATCCAAGAATTGTTCATTTATGTAATGTAAAGGAGGTTTCCCCCTCGAAGTGGATAATTTTTAAGTCGTTGATCAATATTTTCTTCTATTTTTAGTGTTTCTCCAATTTTGAATTGACATGAGGCAAGAGGAAAAGTTATGTAGAAAGGGCCACAAAAGCCTATGTGAATTGTTAGAAACCCTAGTGCGAGTTGCTAAAGGAACCACAAATCAACAGTTAGAGGCCTGAAATATTTCCGGATGGTGGCGCGAGTAGTTTTCAGTGACATAGGGAGGCATGGCGACTCACTTGGATTCAATATGCAACGCAAATTTTAGGTACAACAATTTGAATTCTAGGTTGTAGTATGAGCAAACATGGTGGGTGCGAGTGTGCCTTTAAGGCCGAATAGATTTACAAACGAGATCCTTGTATCTCCATATTATTTTGGCCAGATATTTGCTGGAGTATTAATAGTTGGGAATCCATTTTATTGTATTCTCAAATTTGTTTCACAATAATAAAATAAACCCTCATCTGCTGCACTTATTTTCCCTTCAAGGTTTTTCTAGGGACAGCTAGTCGAAAATAATTGTGCGAATTTCTATGTGGGAATTATTTCTTGGTTCCTGAATTTTACTTCCCAACATATTTTTATTGTGAAGAATGCATAAGTGGTTTAATCATTATTTGTTGGAAACAAATAAACTACTAATAATTAGAAGATTAAACTCCTTTTGGTTCATTTGTGGAAATTCTACATGGTATCAAAGGATTATTGATCGTATAAGAGGTCAGTGGAAGCGAAATATCGTGAGATTGTGTAGTTTCAAGAGGGAGATGTGAGAGGCATGGGATCTAGATCCATGTAGCTGTGCCGTGGGGTGGAATTGTTGGGCATAAATTGATTTCCAAAGGCAAGAGGTAGGAAAAAGTTCAATTTGCTCAAAAGAAGAGCTATGCAGTGTGTTTGTTGGTGTTGGGCTTCAGTGAGTATATTAGTTGATTCGTTGAGTAGGACCTAGGCATAGAAGATTTACAACAAGGGTTGTAGTTGCGTATCCGCGGCAGTAGGCATGAGGAGAAAAGCACACAAAGGGACGTTTCTAGAATTTCTCGAAGGTATCGAGTTTCGGGAGGAGATCACATTTGCTAGTACATGAATAAATTTGTGTATTCCAAACATCGAGTGTGAGTAGCAAAATAGGAAGGCGTTAAGGAAAATGAGTTTTCCAACACTAAAAATGAGGTTTTTATGAAAGAAATTGACATACCTTGACATTGTATATGTGAGCTCTTGTTAGAGAGGAACTTCTTCCATGGTATTTCATGCACATGACATGCTTCTTCAAAAATTTAATGCTAATTGTATAATTTTATAAATTATGAAAATAATTATGGCCTAGAAATTATGAGTTCATGTATTAATGTAGGGTTTTAAGGTCTTAACATAATCAACCATTTTCTTTTCTTTATATTGTAGATCTTAGATTTATGCTAATGTAATATATATATATATATATATATATATATATATATATATATATATATATATATATATATATATATATATATATATATATATATATATATATATTACAAGGTAATAAAAAGCTATAGTAGGAGCAAAGGGTATATATATTTTAATATTATGATATATTCATTTTTATAGTATTTTGAAAATAATGATTATATACATGAAAATTTAAAAATCTTAACATAATCATGTAATAAAACTTTAAGACCTTAAATAATTCCAAAAACATTTAGAAAGATAGAAAGTTATGGCAAAATTGCTTTAACTAATTTTTTTATATTTTAGAAAAAATGCATACCCATTATTAGCATATCCAAGCTATTTGAAATTCAATTTTAATTATTTATTTTGAGTGAAAGTATTTCTTGTCATTTATGTATTTACCTTTCTCGTCACTTATGCATTTACTAGCTTGTTTTAGGACTAGGTCTATGATGATATCTTATTAGCTTGAATTGCAAAAATAATTCTTAAGTGGGGATAAATATCCATTACAAAAATAATTGAATTGGGGATAACTCATGGTTAATAATCTTGTTAGTTTTTATAGTTTATGTACCCCAAAATGGAGATGCATCATCAAGTAAGTGTTTTGATGGTTTTTGTAGATTGATGCTCATTGATGTTTACCAACTTATTTAATTTATATGGCTGAAGCTAGTCTACAAAATTTTATAATTTAGTGAAAGATTCACCATAAGTTTACTAGATTTTATAATTCAGTTTATAAGTTACATCCACATATTATGTTGTTGATAAAATATCTTCACAAATTTATATATTCAATGGGGATATGTGGGATTTGTTTAATTTGAAACAAATTAAAGTTATACCACTTATACAATGAAGTGGTAATATCATTCTTGTATAAGGAGTCGAGGATTGAATAGTTTTGTCAGATTGTTAAATATGGTTTAAGAAAAAGATAAATACATTGCATCTAAAAGTTAATTTGTTTTTTCTAATAGTGAAATTAGGTGTTAGTGCCATAGATTTCTTTGTAAAATACCACTAGAAATTGAATTAGTAAACTTTTGACTAGAAGTGTATAGATCACAAAATTGAGTTAGTATAAACTTTAAACTTCCAAAAAGGTATAGATCACAAATTAAGTTAGTCACTAAACTTTGATCAATTTTACCATGTTTTGCTTAAATATAAATCACCACTTATTTTACCAATGAAAAATTTAAAATCATTGTGAAGAAATATTGATTTTCTAGAATGGGCAATTTCTACTAAGAGGAAACAAGAGGTACAAATTGCCTTTGCCTCATTTTAGGTGTTCTATATAGTTTTACTAGAAAGTCAAAGACATCATCACTGGCATAGTGGGTCATGTTTCATTTATTGAGGCTACATTCATACGGAAAATATTGTGGTGGAGTTTCATGTAGAAACTTATAAATGCAAAATCACCCTTTGGCCGGTTTGAAATAACAATTTTATTACATGTGAATAGCCACACTGGCTTAAAGAGGACCAGGGGGCCTAAATAGATGTAATTTGAGCATAGTTTTGGAAAAAAATATGTATCACATTTTATTACTTTTTCCTTATATAGTGTATAGGCATGCATCAAGGACCTCACACCCTAGATACAAAATCTTCTGGAATAGATCTACTGGGAGGAAACTTTCAAGGACTAGAAAGATGATAGTAATAAAAGTCCAATCAAAGCTTTTCCCTACATCCCGATAAACACTATTTGGTGGAAAAACATTTCAGTTTCTTCTACTAATAGGACATTCATGTAGATATCATTACTTGCTCTATATCAAATCTCTATTGGTGTATATGATAACTCCAAAGTTCAAAACAAATAGAGTTTAGGTTCAACCTCAAAATGATACGTGGATTCTATGGAGATATTTTGCTGACGTTTTTCAAGGTCATCCTCCTAGATGCAAAGTCAAGCAGTTATTGTATGTATTTATCACATAATCACTTCTTTCAAGTAAGGTACTCCCCAAAGCTAGGATAAAATAAGAGGGAAGGGTTTATTGCTTTAGATACATTTTTATTTATTGCTACTTAGAAACATTTGAAGAAAACACAAGTTATGGGAGATTCATAATTAGTTATTGATTACAAAAACATGGTGTATTTTGAGAATGTGTTTTTCTTCATCCCTTGCTTCAGACATCAAAGAAGCTCTACAATCCTTTAAAATGGCATATTTCACTCAATCAAGTTCTCACATAAATAAACAAGAAGAGCAATGCCCACTCAAAAGAAGCCATGGAAATGCATTTAGGGTCTTTTTGTATTTTAGGTTCATGTAGGAGATGCACCATGGTGGTCCTTACAATTCTCTTTTGAATTCTTTCAAATCATTGGCCTTTTAGTTACACGTATGTTAGTTGATGGGTGATTCCTCATTTCCTCCTTCTTACATCAAGTATCTTTTCTCATTGAATTCAACTTGTTTTCTCTACAAATAAGATTTAGAGTCTCATTCAATATCTTGTGGTTTGCTATCATTAGTGTAGATTCCCTCACTATTGATAGTGGGAATACATTAGTGTCCCCTAACCATGGCTATCATGTTGCAAGTAACCATGTTGTTGGACAAATATAGATATTTAGGATGCAACAAGTGTTTCTTAGGCTTATGTTTTTTGAGTTATATTATTTTTATTGAAAAAACTTTCTATTTTGAAGAGATTTTAAAAATTGTAAAAAGTAACATAAAAATATATTTAAATAATAACAAAATATTATTTTTAAGAAAAATCAGGTTTTTTGGGTAATTTGCCTCTTCAAAAGTCAAGGGTTCACCATAATCGTATTTCACCATAACTCGTATACAAATACGTATATAGACATTTCCTTAATATGCTTAAACTTGGTTTAATTTGGACTAATTAATGTCCATAACCCAAAGATCATACCAAATAAACGGCTTGTGAAACTCTGCCAGGAACGTAACTCAAAATGATTGCAATTCATGGTTTAATTTAGATTGTGTACAAATAAATAATAATGAAGAGCTGACCCTCATTTTCAGTTGGCGGCTCAAATCCTCAATGTGAGGAGCTACAAGTGAAACAAAACAAGAATTGTCTCCCGCAGCCGAAAAAGAATTTAAAATTTAACCGCCTTGCCTTGAGAGCGCCACAAGTGAACCCCAAAATAATCCATCGACTCATCCAACGGCGGGAATTCATTTAAATTTGGAGACTTGCCGCTCTCCAGACATTCAAGAAGCACCCAATCCCAAAATGCCGGGATCTTTTCCGTCCACCCTCCCCGTCATTGCCGTACTCTCCGCTTCTGAACAGGAGGATGAAAACGCTGCTTCAGAAGGCAGCTGCAATTCTTTTGCGGCGAATTTGGCGGCAGAGGCTTCTAATTTGGGCTGGCGATAAAGAAGAGGTGCAGGGGATTTCCGGCGGAGACAGGGGAAAATTGAGCCGGATTTTGATCCTCTCAGGCAATACGCCGCCGCAAAATCGTATGCGCGGGCAGCCTTTTCCGGGGTGTCATAGGAGCCGAGCCAAATTCTGCCCGTGCAATTGGGCATTCGTATTTCCGACACCCATTTCCCCCATTTCCTCTGTCGGATCTCCCCCGAACTGCCGCGACTTCAGTGAGCGGTTTTGGCGTCTGTTGTGAGCGTTCTGGTTTTGCGAGGGTTTGGCCATGACGGTTTGTTACTCTGCTAACAGTGCTTGGGAAGCTTGAAGTATTTAAAACGAGGGAGTGTGAAGAAGAGTGCTTGGGAGTGCTTCCACAGTATTGCCAGTGAATATCTGTGCTAACGGATAACGATAAGAGTGTTAGATGCAGGGCAGCATATATAGGGAGAAAAACAAAACGCGTTGAGTCCCTATGGATTTATGCGTAATAGTACACGTGGTCGCTTTAAAATAGCTTTGAGGTGAAAATAATTTGATTGGTGAATCTGATTTGTGACGTGGTTCGGGAGGGAATATGGGGAACACTTTCTGTGACAATGTGGGTAGCTTCTGTCGCGTGACGAGTGACGAGGAGAGCAATGAATGTAAGGTGAAATTGTTGAGGAAGGCTCTCACGCATCCAATGGATACACTTTTCATCAGTAGATACAGAATGTCAAAAATGGGCTTGTGATTTGACATATTTTGTCCTTAGAATTAACTTTGCCATGCAGAATATATATATATATATATATATATATATATATATATATATATTTTGAAAATTTGTATTTTAAAATAATATATATATATATATATTTTGCATTATATGTTTTTTAAAGTTTTTATAAATTGTCTAATTTCCTATTTCCATTTAAGATGTTTATGTTATCATATTTTAATGTGTGTTATTTTAGTAATCAAGCTAACATTAATAACCAGTACTTATAAACCAATTAATTACTTCATATTATGGAAATTTGAAACTAATTTTTAGTGGCTATATCATCACTTTTGCTTTATGATTTAAGTGTTCGAATGCCATTACTTGCCAAGCATTATCTTTTTTTTCAAGGCAAGCATGATCTATCAAGTAAAGTGGCTAGTTTATGTGTCAAGCAGAAGCCTTTTAATTGGGTTTCTATTATTTGCATTCTTCATGAAAAAATATATTGGCATCTTTAAAGAAATATGGCTGACAATTGGAGGTAGATTCACGTTAGTTAAGGTGGTTCTCCAAAATCTCTTAGTCTACCGATTCCACATTGTTAAGATAATTGCCTTTCCAATTTTCCGAAAATTAATTCCATCATTATTGGTTTTATTTGGGGTGGGAAATATGTGAGCATCATAAAATTCCCGCTTTAGCTAATTTTGGAGGATTTATCGAGGCTGAAATTAGATATGTATTTTTCTAAGATGGTCGTTGAGTACTACATATGAGCTCCTAACATAGGTACAAAATGTCAAAAATGGCTTGTAGTTTGTAGTTTGAGGTCCCCACAAGACGTATTTGTTTGGTTGTATTTTGTGATTAGAATTAGTTTTGTGATGCACAAAATGACCACTTATTAAAGTGGGTAAAAGTATATTTGATCAAAATTATATATATACATATACATATACATATATTAAAGTGTATGTTAGAAAATAACCCATATAGATTGCATTATATGTTTTACATGTTTTTATAATTTAGTATCTAACTCTAATTTTCACTCGCCTTGAATGTTAATATGTAGATGTCATCATAATTTAATGAGTGTTCCTTGTTAATCAAGCCAACACTAATAACCATCATTTACAAACCAATCTATATGCTTAATTAGTTTATACCATGAAAATTTGAAACCCCTAATGATAACCAGCAATCGGAAAAATGTATCATCCATAAAAAAAACATTTAACATATAAGAAATATTTAGGTATAAATTGTTAATTTTATGGTGTAAATAAAGTAACATTGTCTATTCATAATTAATTTTCATATTATCTATTCATAATTATTTTCTCTACGATCAAATTGCTTCTCTTATATCACCTTAGTCATCTCAATTACATTATCAAAATATACTTTGTAGGATTCAAAAGACGTGATGATGTATAAAGAGAAGTAACATCCGCTTCGAAACACAAGGATGAAAACATTTGCTTTAGAAGGTACCGCAATTCTTTTGCGACGAATTTGGTAGCAAGAGGCTTTAATTTGGGGGCATGATAAAAGAAGAGGCAAGAGAGGATTTCCGGAGGAGGCAGGGAAAATTGATCTTGGCTTTTGATCCTCTTAGGAAACATGTCGCAAAAATCATAAGCACGGTGCAAATTTCTTACTTCGGGTGTCATAGGAGCCGAGCCAATTTTTTCCCCCGAAATTGGGAATTCATATTTCGTACACACATTTACCCCATTTTCTTTCTCGGACTCTAAACTGCCGCAAATTTCTTCAAAGTGAGTGATTTTGGCGTATGTTGCGTTTTGGCTTAGCGAGGGTTTAGAAATGTCAATTTGTTGATTCGGTATTCCGTAGTCAAACTCGTGAAGTGCTTGAGAAGCTTGAAGTCTTTAAAACGAGGGATATTGAAGAAGAGAGGGTTGAATTTAGGTCGTATAAAGGTGATTCTACAAATATTGAAAGTTAATATATGTGATAAAGGATGACGCATCGCAGTCTTAGTCGTTAAAGTGAAGCATATATACAGTAGACACAAAACCGCGTTGAGTTTGTAAGGATTATTTGTTGGAAACAGCATTCCGTAAGGGGATAACCATTAGTCTAATGAAGGGATTAGGGTTCCTTCATCCAAGGGGATAAGTTCCATGATTGGAGGAATAGAGCTCGAATTGTCACGACTCAAGATGCTTTTAGTTGGAAGAATATGCACCTAACTATGCTTCTAGAAGTTACTTTTTCACTTTTACTTTCTTTTAAATGGGGTGCATAGGTTTTATGGGAAAATGCAGGCTGATGTCCGCGTATAAAGGTAGTAAAAAATCATATTGGAACCCGGCTACTGCTTAAAAAAGCAACTTGACAAATACGTAAATCGATCACTCTTTGTGAGTATCTCATCGAGTGGAAGAACTTACTCACGGGAGATTCCACATGGGAGGATGAGAATTTTATACAGAGGATCCATAATACTCTGCCATTGACGACAACACTTTTGAAGGAGAGAGGCATGTTAGGTCCCTATAATACTAGTGTAGCCCTCTTATTTTTATTGTTAGTGTAGCCCCATTATTTTTATTTTTGTTCCCATGTAGTCCCCATATTGTTATTATTGTGCCCTATAGGTGTAGCCCGATTATTTTTATTATTATGCCCATGTGGTCCCCATATTGTTATATTGTGACCCTTTAGACTCCTATATAAAAGTTAGGGTTATGTCATTTGTATCATCCAAGAATTGTTCATTTATGTAAAGTAAAGGAGGTTTCTATGGATAATTTTTAAGTCATTGATCAATATTTTCTTCTATGTGTGTGTTTCTCCATTGTTGAATCGACAGGAGGAAAGAGGCAAAGTTATCCGTAGAAAGCGGGCCACAAAAGCCTATGTGAATTGTTAGAAACCCTAGTGCTATTGCTAAAGGAACCACAAATCACAGCTAGAGGCCCTAAATATTTTCGTAAGGTGGTGCGAGTAGTTTTCAAAGGATATAGGGAGGCATGGTACCTCACTTGATTCACATGCAGGCATGAAAATTTCCTGTGCACAACAATGTGAATTCTAGGTAGTAAAAGGATAAATAGTGTGGATGCGAGCTAAAAAAGCCAAAAGGGGCCGAATAGATTTACAAACTAGGATCCTTTATCTCCATATTATTTTGGCCAGATATTTGCCGGAGTATTAATATTTTGGAATCCATTTTATTGTATTCTCAAATGTGTTTCGTAATAATAAAATAAACCCCTGTCCGCTCGCACTTATTTTCCCTTCAAGGTTTTTCTAGGACAGCGTAGTCAAAAATAATTGTGTCAATTTCTATGGGAATTCATTTCTTAGTTCCTCAATTTTACTTCCCAACATATTTCCATTGTGAAGAATGCATATGGTTTAATCATTATTTGTTGGAAAACAAATAAACTACTAATAATTAGAAGATTAAACTCCTTTGGTTCATTTGTGGAAATTTCCTACATATGAAAGGATTATTTATCAGATAAGAGGCCTGTAATAGCGAAATATCGTGAGATTGTGTGTAGTTTTAGAGGGAGATGTGAGGCATGGGATCTGCATCCATGTAGCTCGGGCCGTGGGTGGAATTGGACATAAATCGATTTCCAAAGGTAGAGTGTAGGAAAAAAGTTCAATTTGTTCTAAGAAGAGCTTGCTGTGTAGTGTGTTTGGTGTTGGGGCTTTTAGTAGGGGAGTATATTAGTTGATTTTGTTGAGTAGATCTAGGCATAGAAGATTTACAACAAGGGTTGTAGTTGCAAGATTCTGACAGGGCATGAGGAGAAAAGCACACAAAGGACGTTTCTAGAATTTCTGTGTTGCACAGTTTTCGAGAGGAGATCACATTTTCTAGTACATTAACAAATTTGTGCATTCCAAGAATGAGTGTGAGTAGCAACAAGAAGTGTCAAGCAAGAAGGAAAATGAGTTTTCCAACACTAAAAATGAGGTTTATGAAAGAAATTGACATACCTTTGACATTGTATATGTGAGCTCTTGTTAGAGAGGAACTTCTTCCATGGTATTTCACACATGACAGCTTCTTCAAAATTTAATGCTAATTGTATAATTTTATAAATTATGTAGAAAATAATTATGGCCTTGAAATTATGAGTTCATGTATTAATGTAGGGTTTAAGGTCTTAACATAATCAACCATTTTTCTTTTATATTGTAGATCTTGATTTATGCTATATATATATTACAAGGTAATAAAAAGCTTACAGAGGGAGCAAAAGGTATATATATTTTAATATTATGATACATATTCATTTTATAGTTTTTTGAAAAATAATGATTATATATAGGAACATTTAAAAATCTTAACATAATCATGTAATAAAGCTCTTTAAGACCTTAAATAATTCCAAAAACATTTAGAAAGATAGAAAAGTTATGGCAACATTGCTTAACTAATTTTTTTTATATTTTAGAAAAAATGCATACCCATTATTAGCAAACATGTTTTATAATATCTACACATTATTAGTATATCCAAGTTATTTGAAATTCAATTTTAATTATTTATTTTGAGTGAAAGTATTTCTTGTCATTTATGCATTTACCTTTCTCGTCACTTATGTATTTACTTAGCTTGTTTTAGGACTAGGTTTTGTATGATGATATTCCATGGTTTGAATTGCAAAAATAATTTAAGTGGGGATAAATATCCATTGCAAAAATAATTGAATTGGGGATAAATCTCCATGGTTAATAATCTTATAGTTTTTATAGTTTATCTAAATTTTAGTACGAGATGCATCATCAAGTAAGTGTTTTGATGGTTTTTGTAGATTGATGCCTATTGATGTTTACCAACTATTTAATTTATATGGCTAAGCTAGTCTACAAAATTTATAATTTAGTGAAAGATTCACCATAAGTTTACTAGATTTTTTATATCCATGATAGTTACATCCACATATTATGTTGTTACTAAAATATCCTTCAAAAATTTATATATTCAATGGGATTTTAGGGGATTTGTTTAATTTGACACAAATTAAAGTTATACCACTTATACAATGAAGTGTAATATCATTCTTGTATAAGGAGTTGAGGTTTGAATCGTTTTGTCGTTGGATTGTTAAATATGGTTTAAGAAAAAAGATAAATACATTGCATCTAAAAGTTAATTTGTTTTTCTCTTAATAGTGAAATTAGGTGTTAGTGCTATTAAGATTGGTTGTAAAAATACTGTCTGTGAATTGAATTATAAACTCTTAATTAGAAGTTTATAGATCACAAATTGAGTTAGTAAACTTTAACTTCCAAAAGGTATAGATCACAAATTGGTTAGTCACTAAAACTTTGATAAATTTTACCATGTTTTGCTTAAATATAATTTACCACTTATTTTACCAATGAAAAATTTAAAATCATTGTGAAGAAATATTTATTTTCTAGAATGGGCAATTTCTACTAAGAGTGAAACAAGAGGCACAAATTGCCTTTGCCTCATTTTAGGCGTTCCATAGTTTTTATGGGAAAGTCAAAGACATCATCACTTGGCATAGTGGGTCATGTTTCATTTATTGAGGCTACATTCATACGCAAAATATTGTGGTGGGGTTTCATCTGTAAAACTGCACCGCAAAATCACCCTTAATGGGTTTGAAATAATAATTTTATTACATGGGACACACATCAGCTTAAAGAGGGTCTAGCCCAAATAGATGTAATTTGAGCATAGTTTTAGAAGAAAATATGTATCACATTTTTATTACTTTTCCTTATATAGTGTAGTTATGCATCAAGGAACTCACCACCCGAGATACAAAATATTCTTGGAATAGATCTACTTTGGAGGAAACTTTAAAGGACTAGAAAGATGATAGTAATAAAAGTCCAATCAAAGCTTTTCCCTACATCCTGATAAACACTATTTGGTGGAAAAAATATTCAGTTTTTCGCTAATAGGACATTCATGTAGATATCGTTACTTCGCGTTATATTAAATCTCTACGGGGTGTATATGATAACTCCAAAGTTCAAAACAAATAGAGTTTAGGTTCAACCTCAAATGATACTGTGATTCTATGGAGATATTTTGATGATGTTTGTCAAGGTCATCCTCCTAGATGCAAAAGTTAGTGTTATTGTATATTTATCACTCACATAATCACTTCTTTCAAGTAAGGTACTCCCCAAGGCTAGGATAAAATAAGGAAGGGTTCATTCGCTTTAGATACATTTTTATTTGTTGCATACTTAGAAACATTTGAAGAAAACACAAGTTATGGGAGATTCATAATTAGCTATTGATTACAAACATGGTGTATTTTGAGAATTTTTTTCTTCATCCTCTGCTTCAGACATCAAAGAAGCTCTACAATCCTTTAAATGGCATTTCACTCAATCAAGTTCTCACATAAATAAACAAGAAGAGAAATGCCCACTCAAAAGAAGCCATAGAAAATGCATTTAGGTCTTTTTGTATTTCATAATTTATGGATGAAGAAGAAGTGGATCAAATGATTTCCACTTTGCCTCGATCTCTTTTATTCCCTCATTTCCTTCACAATCCACTTTAAATATTTTTTTCATGGAATATCTTTCATATATGATAGATTTCAAGGAAGAAATGTCTTTTGGTTTTTAAAATGTAATGGAGATATACTTTTTCCATGTCTCAGGGAAGACTATACATCTTTTATGATGGGATTAGATATGATAAAGATTTGAAATGAATGAACACCAATATGGTAATATATTTCCATTATATAATTCACCCATCATATTGATATTTTTGAAATTAAATAAATGTGAAGTCTAGATTTTAAAATGGTAAGTGTTTAAAGGTTACATAAATACAATAAGGGAAATACTCATTCAAACAAATTGAAAATACAATGAAGAATTTGATAAAGTTTCATGGTTGAGGGTAAATATAAATTAGAATGGGTTAATTTATAATCAACGAGTTTTATCTTTTCATAAATGAAATAGTTGAAATGACTCAATATCAATTATAATGGGTTAAATTTGTAATCAATGAGTTTTATTCCTATTTTTTATAAAATGAAATAGTTGAAATGGCTCAAAATTTTGGTATTCTAAATCACTCACTCGCTAAATTTTATGCATAATATTCATTACTAAGAATTTAATTTTTGGAGTTATATAATTATTTGATAATTTGACTTTTTTTTATTATTAACATGCACTTTTTAATACATCATTGAGTCCAACACCCTTAAATATTTTTAAAAATATTAAAATATATTGTTCAAATAAAATTTTAAACAAAATATAGGAAAAAAACAAAGATTCTCATTAACCTAGATACACAAAAATTATATCAAAATATTAAATTTATCGAGACATACATAATACCTAAGAAAATTCGACTTAGGTAACATTTTAATTTGTAAAATCTCTATTTATCTAAATATACATAAAGTATATCAACATTTCAAAGTGACAAACTTTTTTTTATGGTTAAATCATTTAATTGGCACTTAAAGCTTTATGAATATACTTAGGTATAGGAAATTTCTAAGACTCTTGATGAACTAAAATTTAATATGTTAAATCATCGAAACTCTTCACATAAAAATCATATAAACAAATTTTAACAAACTCTTCACCCATTGGCTCAAGACTAAATCAGAGACTCTGATATCTGTTAATTCACTTCATTATTAAATATAATGTATATTTTAAAAATGTATCCAAAGTGATGTTAAAGGTAAGATAATTTATAGCGTGATTGGAAAAGCCAACATCAACCTACATGGAGGAACACACAAGGTGGGTGGTTCCTTTATTTATGTAGTTTTGAGGATTTTCTTTTCCTAGAGTGGAGTTTTCTCAAAAGCCAAGATGGTGTGTCTCTAGATCCTAGCTTTCAAACCGAGGAAATCTTCGCATGTACTTTCCGTAAAGTATCCATTGTAATTCTAATACATAGCCTTCTATAATTAATTATTACCTTATTTAGTAAAACACATAATTTGTTTCACAAAGGAATTTTCGTAATCCAAGATGATGTTCGTAATAAATATTTGTAGTACTATGTGCACACTAAATTGTTGCGTTAATTATAATTTATTGATATTTCGCAAAGTCGTGTCCAATAATTTTGTTACTTTGGCCTCTCATTTCAAATTTCAGACATTCCGCATGTCTAGCTGGTTAAGCTATTATTTGTTCTCTCCTGTTTGTTCTTAATTCTCTTGTTATTCCGCTCAATACATTGTTTATAGGCACTTAAGTCAGTGTGAATGGCGGCGTAGATTCAATGTTTACAGAGTTGCAGTGATAGACTTGCGACCGAAGAGTTTCCATTCGTCAATCAACATTGCCAATTAGTCTTTGTATTTTTATAACATTACTATTAATGTCTATATATAAGACATGATGTTACATATAAACAATTATGCGATTTACCGGGTTGGTTTACCTCGTTTTTTTGGTATTAGTAATTAAATTAAGATAATACTTCCATTCTTTTGAACAATAGTGTTGTTAAACATTTCTCTATATTGATAGTCAGTAAAAGTAAAGATTATAAAAGTATAATTTATTATAAACATATAATTTAACAAAGAATTTCTTTTAAATGAAAATATAGACATAAGGAATAAGATTTGGGAAAATCATTTTTGCCAAGAATAGAGCTCACTAAGCTCCACTGGTGAATGCATATACTCATAAGGTTTGCAAACACATGAGAAGAGTAAAACAAAGAAAAAAATATCAATATGTCTTATATGAATTTGTAATATTTTATTTAATTTGTAAATATAATTATAATAGTGCTGAGAATGCTTTTTTATTTTTAAATTCAACCATATACTATTAGATAATAATATGAATAGTTTAAAAAAACACTTTTGATGTATACGTATATTTAATATAAGAATTCCGTACTCCAAAAAAGCCTGAGCCAAATGGAAAAAGGTTGCAAAAGGTCGTGCCGCCTTTTTTATAATTTAAAATACTAACCTCGTTATGATTTCTTCTCTAATAGCTTCTCGCATTTTTCAAAATAGTTCTATCAAGACGGTCCTTGAAGAAACCTAACATTTTTACCAATCAATTATTTTTTGGAATAACCCGACATCTTCAATAAACTCCTTCTGTATACACTATTGGAATTTGGGTGGTCTAAAAAGCATGGATCCATTATAACAAAATTGAAATGAATTTGTCTAAGGGATTCTCGATTCCATCCGTATAACGTGTGCTCAGGACTCCTTTATCAATGGTTTGCTATGCAACTGTACACATATTTCTCCTTTTAACAAGTCACTCCAATCCCATATCAATTGGACACCCAATACACATGGATGGTATTGAAGATACCAAACGGCTACGTCTCTCAGAGCTAATTCAACAACTTCAACATCCTTACAAGGGAAATGCAAATTCCAATTTAACACCAATAGAATACGTATGTGCCTCCCTCTCAAAAAACACTTCAAAGGTTTCAAAATAAATAAATCAATCAATGTTCCAATGTTTTTGGGTGGCCTATTCTTATGCTCTACAAAAATGATTCAAGTTTCAAATGGTCTTTTGGATATCAATGTTTTATGAATCGATCATCACATGGCTCACAGACATTTAATCTGCTTCCCTTTTGAAAACCACTATGCGTATTGAATTTTCAACAATTTTCCCTAATTAAAGACCACAAAATTTTCCCATGAAAAAAATCTACAATGATTTTTAGCTTTCTCAATCCTTTAACTAATATCAATCAAGTTTCAAATTTGTATCCAACATCAAATCGCTCTCTTTCGGGGACTCCATGGTCTTTAAATGGGTAGCCATAATTAATTATTTTACTATTAAAAATCCTCAAGAGTTCAATCTCCTTACCCAATGAAAACCATCAAACCTTGGGCCTCATATTAAGGGTAATTTCATATCTATCTCTTGAACATCATCCTAGCATATCGTAGCGTGTAATAGTGGATTTCCAATTTTAACTACAAAATTGTAACAATACGAATGACTAAGAAACCAAGGCACTCCGTGATGGGCGACATATGCCATTTGTCAAAGATCAATGATAGAGACCCAATTATATTCAATTATTAAGATATCTATTTGAGCCCACACTGTATGTATTGGTATTGCTTTGAGGAATAATAATGGGGGATTCCCGTAAGGAGTAGAAAAAACATTAATTGCAAGGTCACTTCTATGAATCTTTTAGGTACCGTGTGAAATGGGAGTGACGAGGAAGGAATTTGAAAGTAAAATCAACTTACACACACACCGATTTTGTTTAGAAGGGTATATATGATTGAAGCTCTCTGATAATATTTTATGAGCTAGAAGTTTCTGTTGTTCACGTTCAGTAAATTTCACCGTATACCTTCTCTAGCCTTCTAGTTTGGGTTCGATTCCGCTACTGGTGATTGAGAATCGATTATGCATTTATGCCCATCGTAGAATATCATGCTCCTCCTTCATTGCTATCAAATTTGATGTGGTCTTCTATCATATCCGCAAACAAACCTTGCCCCCGCCCGGGCCTTCCGATGGTTTCAGTGGTGTTGTTTCTAATATATATCTCTAAAACCCAAACAACTCAACTCAAATATTTATGGGAAGCAATAAAAATAAGAAGTTTATAGTGAGATCCCTACAAATAAATCAATCATACCTATCTATCACATCTCCAACAACAAATCAATCATAACTACCTCAAATTTGTTGTGGCAGAAATTTAAACAATCCACAACCTTCCGAGAGGGTATCAACATGTCTTGGCATGCATGACGTTGCTCGTAATAGTTTCTCAGGAGCTCATCATTGTCTATTTCGAAGCAAACCCCTCGCTACAAGACCAAATCCCTTCCCGAAACTCTTGGGATGGGGTTATTCAACCGAACCTAGTTTAGGTCAAGAATTGATTCAAGTGGCATGGAATAGTTAGAGAAGGTGTAATTGTTTTTGGAAATGGCCTACACCCGTGATGGCCTTCACAAAGCCAACCTAATTTGATCACGGCCCCAAATGTCAAGCAAGAGAATGTGCCAAATAAAAAAAGCTTCAAAGACTCTGTGGGTTGCTAGAAATCTAGAAGTAAGTGCATTCTTTAACCGCCCACACGATATGGATTTGCTACAACAACAAGGAATTTTGTGACAGAATCACATAATAAAATGTGGTTTTTGGTGCACACATGTCACTTGTAGAAGAAAAAGGGTGACACATTTCTAAGATGAATTGATTCAAAAGAAAGGCCTATCACCTCTAAATATTTTTTTATGGTTTTATGAAATAGTGAAAAGCTCTAAATTAAATTAAATTAAATATTTCATTATTTTAATAATGATTTTTAATATTATATATTATTTTTTAATCAAATAAAAATAATAGTATAATAAATTTTTATCTATTTTAAAATTTATTTATCAAAATAAAAATGTTTTTAATTAAAAAATTAAATACTTTAGCTTTCCATTCATATTTGTCATTTTCTATTATTTATATCTTCAAGCTTTGTTATACCCGCTTGCTGCCACTCATATCTAGAGGATTTTCATCATGTGTATTCACGTATAGTGCTAATATGTCATTTTAATGGCTTTTAGCCCCCACACACTTAGTCTCTACCAATAGCTCCATACCACATTGCAAAGTTGTTTTATGTTCAAAAGGATTCTTCATCGTGTTATTTGAGGAATCACAAGTTTGAATAAGAAAAGCTTTATCTAAAGGGCCTGTGTTTTGGGGCAATGTTCGATTGCTTTTAACTCCATCAAGTTCCTAGATTTTGACCCATCCATAACTCTCATTACGAAGGTGCCAATATGGGACAAGCTTCCCGATTTGCTAGCTCACTTGTGGAACAACACAATCTTATCTTCCGATTGATGCCTCTCTTCAGGAAACTCGTGTATAAAACTATCGCGAAATTTGTTTTGAAATCAATATCAATCGATGGGGGCCACATACTCGAAACAATTTAAAAATCAATGATTTTCACCGGACGTAGGCTGTGAGACTATGTGAATATCGCTTTTCATTGCCACTTATATCATCAAACATGTCACTTTAAAAAATTATTGCTTCGGTGTTTAATTAACAAAGAGGAACATCTTCAATTCTACATATCTAAAAGTCAAGCCTGCACCCTCCTCCTATGGATGGAAAGGCATCCTCTTAAGTTGGACAATGACATTGAAGAAGTCATGATGAAATTTATTTAGGGGTCAAGTTCCAAGAATCAATGCCCGAAACATATTCTCGTAGCTCTTGCAAGGACCATGCCCCTTCGATTGTGCACATATATATTGAATAATAATGATTCTTTGAGTAAATTGGAAACACGCTCATAAGTCGAAGGCTTCTTCATACTTTGATAAGAAATCACCCCGACTACGCAATGATAATTTGCGTATCGCTTTGATCAAACTTTTAGAAGGTTGGGTCAAGGTTTTGAGGAAAGAGAGAGGTCACCTGGAGGATTAGCCCCAATTTGGGTGATTCTCCTCTCTAGTTGTATCTTTTGTCACTTTGGATTTACTTCCCTATTCTCAATACCATTCATCTCTACGTTGACAACAACAATATAGTGAAAGTTGTGCCAAAAAATGAGGCATGATGGAAAATGATGTACTTTATTTTTCGTTTGATAAATATAATTTTTAGACTTACAATATATAAATATATATATATATATATATATATATACATTTTTATATAGAAATATTTATAAATGTGTTTTCTTTTTTACTTTCATCGTTATAAATGTCTATGATGAATACGGGTTTTTATCTATAATCGAATAGTGCAACCTGCTTTATGGTTACAGCAATATTCATCTCTATGTCGACAACAATAAGATAGTGAAAGTTGTGCCAAAAAATGAGGTGATGGAAAATGATGTAATTTATTTTTTGTTTCGATAAATATAATTTTTAGACTTACAATATATATATATATATATATATATATATATATATATATATATATATAATAGAACATTTATAAATGTGTTTTTCTTTTTACTTATCAAGTAGATGTTCATGATGAATAAGGGTTTTTATCTATAACCGAATAGCGCAACTGTTTTATGGTTATTTGCTATGTTTAATGCTTCTGAATCAGCATTATCACACATTCTATGAGTAAATTCGAATGCTTTTGTTGAACAACATTGGTATTATTAATAGATCCTAAGTATGCGTAGCTCGATAAGAAGAAAATCCCAAATCCACAACATTATCCCTTCCGGATGTAGAAACTGCTCTAGCATCCCTGCCATTTCCTTGGTTGAGACTTCAATCTACGCAAGCAAGACGTTGCCCAGCGGGGTCGATATCAGTGGGTTTTGTTAGATTATGCAAATACTTTGAACCCGGGTCTAGGCCCCATCAAGCCAACAAATGGTTCCATCGTCGTGACCCGCATCCGACCAGGGATGGGGCCTAGATGTGGAATCCGTCGAAGGAAGAGATCAAATTGCTGATAAAAAAGAACGTGAATTTGCGGTGCAAGAAAACAAAAGTTTGTGAATCTCTAATGAACATTGGCTACGAAGCATATCTATACAAATCAATACTTCGGATATTTTTCGCACGTTGCTAAAAAAGATGTACAAGTGAATATCAAGACTAGCATCGTAGGTGGTTATTTCAATAATAAGACCACCGCGTGGACCTCAAAGCCGATTGAGAAGTCAAACATACCGATAATGTGATCGCGAAGGCTGTTGATTATCGGATAGAGAAAATCCTTGGAGGGTTCATTATTTAGTCTTGCGATCGAGACCTATGTGTCTTATAGAGAAGTAGAGCACAAGTTATTTATAAACCTTAGAGGCACTCAAATTCACTCGAAGTTCGGGATTAAAAATGTTATTATGTGAAAAGGTATATTAGAGATGTGCTCATATTGATATTTGAAGAAAGAGAGCCCGGGTGCGTTACGCGAAGCGCTAAGCGATTCCGTAACAATTTGGGTTACGTACATTGAAACCGAATATATGACTACTTGAATCTAAGAAAGTGACAATTCAATCTCGCTACTTTGCGAAGTTTGTTTCTAAGATCTTAAATTCAACAAAGTGTCGAGGAAATTCATCAACCTTCCACCCTCATCATCACTCCATCTCGTTCTCGTTCCTCCACTTCCGCCTCCCCCCATGGCCCAACCACCAAAGATTCTTGTGTTCAAGGGAACAAATGACCCCGAACAGTTTCGCTTTCAGGATAGAATCAATATGGAGTTCGGTGAATGTTACGTATGAAAATATGAAGAAAGCGCTATCGATTAAAACGTTTTAAGATATGGCATTTTCCGGTACATGAAATATGTGTTACATGTCATATTTTCACCATGACATTAAACTCGTCAATATGGATCTACGACCATCCATACTCATGCTTCCTTAGAATTCAAAACACTCCTATATTCCTTAACCAAGTCTTCGCAACCCGGAAAGCTCAAAACTCTTAAAGGTTGCCTCAGGTGCTTTTGTCACTTCTCGCGCATTAGCAATGATATTACTACCTTTATTCTGCATCTACACTTTGTTTGCCCATAAAACCTCGCGCACCCCATTTAAATTAAAGTGTGCGAAAAATTAACTTCTAGAAGCATAGTTAACATATCTTTCTAACTAAAAGTCTCTTGAGTCGCGTCAGCTTCGAGCTATATCCGTCCAATCATGAAAATATCCTTGGATGAAGGAACCCTAATCCCTTCATTAAACTAATCATTATCCTCCAAATGGATAAGGAACCTGCTGAGACATGTGGCCGCTTTATAACATCATTAAGTTCGTGTAGATTCATGCGTAGTACAACACACCAAGTAAAAATTTAAATAAAGGAGATAGGTGCAAAGACGTGTGAAGGTGAAAATAATTTTGATCGGGTGAATCCGATTTTGGTGACTTGGTTTTTAGAGGGAATATGCCGAACAATTTTGTCGATAATTAACTCTTTAACAAGGAAGGAGCACAAAATTGACAAGGTGTGGAAGCTTCTTTCGCATGACGAGGAGAGAAAATGAATGTAAAGTGGAATTGTATATCATACCCATTTATAGTGTCATGCATAAAATGGATACACTTTCCATGAGTAAATATAGTGGTCAAAAATCCACTTGTCTTTAGCGAGATTTTTCGAAAATTTTTCTAGTGGATTATTTTTGGTTTAATCTCTAAAATTCAACAGAATTTATTGAAGTCATAAGCTTGATGGGTAAATCCCCGTACAATCAAAGTTCCCTAGAGGGGTTTCTGTGTAGCCGACAATATTAAATAACACAATTCGGTAATTTCACCTCAAACCTAAAGTGCAAAAGTCTCACCAAAGACGTCAACACAATACATATTTGTTTGGACGTATTTTTTCCTTAGAATTAATTTTGTGATGCGTAAAGTGATCACTTATTAAAGTGTATATCATTTTAAAATGTGTAAGTTCTAAAATAACCTATATACAATGCGCAGATCCATACTTATACCAAGGACAAGGATTTTTAATCTAAAAATTATCCATTAAAATTCCTAATCCAACCCTCGTTACTCCTACTGTAGATCTATTTAGTTATCCTAGAGAAAGTGTCCCTTATTCCTTTACAATTCTGAGCTCTTACCTCTGACTTACTATTGCATAAATCACAAATGTTATTAAGCATTATATAAGAAATGCCACCAAAACCCATTAAATTCAACAAATATGAATCTAGTATTCCTCTAAAAAAATGTTTCCTAATCGTATCATCACTAAGAGCACCAAAGTCTAGTAATACAAGAACCTTTCAAGATATTCCTCTTAGGCTCTCATCTTCCCACTACAACATCTTAAATATATCATGTGAGCATTTGGATCTACCACAATATTGGTATTTTTAAAGAAAAATAGCGTCTATATCATCACAAGATCTTATGTTATTTTCTCTTAATCCCATGAACCATCTCAATGCATAATATTTCAAAGTTGTATGAAATAAGTTTAGTTTGTGAGAATCATCCATATAGTTGTAACTACAACACAAAACGTCAAATTCAAACAAAAATGCATCGTGGTCTTCTATGGCCATACCTAGAGAATTGGGTAGGATAGAAGGAGAGATGTTTCTCATGTTGAAATTTGGTGCTTTGTCAAGGATAGGGAAACAAGCAAAAGTGGTTTTTTCTCCCAACTTCATCATTTTTGTGCTCTTTTTCCATATTACCAAATAAACTATACTCAATGTGAGTTGGTGATGGTGGTGGCTCAATGATTAGATTATGGTGAGTGAGGAAACAAGCTTGCCTTCAACTCACGCCCTCAAGTATTTACCACAATAATAGCCTCTATTTGTGATACAACAACAACTCGGAGTCTCAAGGAGCCTAGTAATGTGTTCTAGAGATACATCTTGATATAATGCCAAATGAATAATCGTTTACTCTACTTTTTGATCTTTACCTTCTTTATTATTTTTATATTTCCGCCTTTTTGTCTATCAGGATTTGCATCAAGGTATAATAGGGTCAAAAAGTTGATTGACATGTGGAAGGTTCTCCCTTTTGATTTTTACTTGTGTGTCCATTACCGTAATTATTAGCTGTCCACGTATAAACCATCCGGAACTTCATAATTTTATTTAAGAAACCTACCTTTACTATATCTTGGTTTAACCATTTAATCACATACTACTGAGTGTTTTGGAAGACCCACTAAAGTGGTTGTGGTAGGCTAGAACCTTCCTTTCATATATTTTTGAAAATTTACATCTTTGTATCTTACCTGCCTCTCCTCCACCAATCTAAAATATGTTCAACATTAAATAAAAGAAACTAAAAAAAGAAAAGTACATACCTATTGTTACCTTTTTAGAGCCCCCGACAATGACGCCAAAAATGTGGGGCTATTTTAATGTCACAATAAAAACCCTTCACAATTCAATCCAAGATGTAAACTACTAATCTTATAAACACGTATGTGCAAGAAACATAAGAACTATTTTTCTCTTTAAAAACAACTAAATAATGATCTTCATTTTAATCTTAAACATAAATTGAAATCTACTTCTAATGCTAAAACAATCAAAAACACCGAAATGAAATGTGCATGAATATAGAAACCCTCTAGCTAGTCTTTTTACTTCAAATCCCCCGGCTTGGCTCCATAATACACTCTTTCATTGCTCATGGAAAATTTCATGTATTTGATTGTAGGTTGGAATAGAAAGTAAAGAAAAACTCGGTTTCTAGAACTTAGTCGCTTGAAACAAAATATAGAAATCAAAATTAAAGTATGTAAATTAAAATGCCGTAATGAAATCCAATCCAAAACAATCATATGATAATCTCCCAATGTATGTCATTGTTTTCTCGAGCAAGAATTCCAGCAGTATATCCTTGAACTAATATAAATCCATTAGAATATAGATCATCAATTAAGTACAAGAATACTATATCAATTGTTATCAAAACAATCACTTATTATTTTACCAAACACACATTACAAAGAAATTATTCATGAAGTAGATCAAAATCTAACTACCATAACCTATTAACCATATTGAATGAAAAATATTTGTGCAAGAGTAAATATGCTTGTAGACAAAGTTTGGGCACAAATAATATGATATCACAAGATAAATATTGTTCACTCGGATTGAATATAGCTCCAAATCGTATGACAACAAGGTGAAATAGGTTCCTAAGCTTGAATTTATTTACACAATCAAACCAAAAGAATGATTATCATGTATAAACTCGTAACATTGTATTGAAGCAAGGTTATTTTCCACAAAGAAAAATAGAGCACTAATTTCCAAGTCCCAATGTTGTATCATATTATGAAACCATATCCAAAAATAGAAGAAGAGAGAGATCAATGGCTTTGAAATAAGCCACTTCGAGGGGGAACCTTTACATTACGTAAATGAACAATTATTAGATGATTCAAATGAAAAAAACCTCCTTTCTATATATAGGAGTCCATGGGGTCACAATATAATCCTAGCCGACCTAACAATAATAACGTAAGGGCACAACAATAACAACAATAGTGGGGTTTTATGAGGCACAATAATAATAATATGGGGCCACAGGGGGTACAACAATAAAGGGGTTTACACTAACAACAAAAAGGAACTACACTAGTAATAGGGACCTAACATTCCCTCTCCTCTTCGAACAAGTGTTGTCCTTAACGCTTGATTATTTATTGATGCTTCGTATAAAATTCTAAATTTCTCCCATGTGGAATCTTCAACGGGTAAGTTCTTCCACTACGAAGATACTTCCGAAATTGATCGATTTTGTAGTTGCCGAGTTCTTTTTTTTGTGATTTCTTTAGAAATTCTTTCGTTGCGATAAAGTTGATCTTCCGTTGCTTCACCCGATTATGCACGTTAGTTATCCTTTAGGAGTTGGAGAACTTGTCATGATGCTCGATGTGATCTTCCACTACTTTATAATCCATATTAGGTTTCACTTGATATTTCGAACCATCCAACTTAGCCTTTAATTTATGCTTTTAAACTATCTATGTGTTGAAATTTGGTACCTAGAGATTGTGGTTCCTTGAAGGCTTTTGATCTTTGGCCTAGGAAAAGTGTCCAAAAGAATTTAATTTTTCTCCTAAAGGACTTTTATAATTTTTTTATAAAGTCAAATCTAATTTAAAAAGTGACTTTAAGTGATGTTATTAAAGTCTAATTTTAAAGTGACTTTTAATAAAGTCAATGTAAAATTAGAAAGAAAAAAAAGTGACTTTGGAAATAAATGACTAAGTGGGTCTTTATTACAAAAGGGGTGAATTAAAAAAATAGAAAGTGAGATTTAAATGAGCATTTAATCTCAAATTTCAGATCTCAATCTATCTCAAAATTTTACTGATTTTAGGATTCCCCAAAAGTCACTTAGGTTAGGTTAAAGGAGGAAAAAGGAGGAAAAGGTCAATTCATTCTTTCATGAGCGCGATTGAGAGAGAGCAAGAGAGCAAGGGAGATTTATGGAAGTGAGGAGAAGGATGCGTAGCTTGGCACACTTTCCAAGGCAAAGATTTTCAAAGAAGACCGCATAACCGACTTTTAGCAATGCTGAAAGGTAGATTTTTTAGGCACGATTTTCTAGAAAGGAGGCCATACAAACAGGGTCAGTATGAATATTGGGCACATAAATCGAGGTAGCAGTAATAGTCGTTCCATACAAAGAAATTTCTCGTTGTGTTTTTGACACAAAAATGATTTTGGACACAGCATTTATTGTTGTTTGCACAGATTTCTTGAGGAGGCTGCATAACCGCATTTATTGCAGATTTCAAGCACAAAAAATCAAGGAGGAAGTACAACATTTATTGTCAGTTTCCGTTTTTGTTGTTTGCACATTTTTCGAGGCGGTGGTTAAGCACGGAAAACGAGATAAGTTGTAAAGTTTGTTCGTCGAATATTTCACCGTAAAAAACATTTTCCCGTAAATAAGGAGCTTTCGAACCGGTTTTCCCCAAGAGTTGTAGGGGGGTTTTTCTGTGGTCACATTGACCAAAAATCACCGTGCTTGGAAATGTTTTGAATTTGGTCGTTTGCATCTCGCTGATTTTTATTTCGTATTTTCAAAGATTTCGTAATTTTTTCTAGAATTTGTGTTTTCAAAGAAAATTTATTTTCCAAACCTTGTTAAATGTATGGATATGGGAAAGGGAATTTAATCATTTTGGAGTAATAAGGTGGGGAACTGAAACCGGGTGGGAAATAGAAATTTCTACACTATTTCATCTTTGATTTCTCTTCGTAAGATCGAAATTTGTTGCGCTTGGTACCGTAATTTTGATATTTCCGATACTACAATTCTTCCACTTCATGTGCCTTCTAGTAGAGCTTTATGAGGGCTTAATGGTGTGGAATTATTTTTTGGGAGGAATTATATAACTCAATACCGATATTCAGTGCTTCAATATGCCCTTGGAATCACTTCAAATCGATTTTTTCAAACAAATGTTGTGCAAACTTGTTTAACAAATATATACTTTTTTCTTGCTTTTGAGGAGCTCAATATTGAAACTGTATGCATTCTTTTATCTTTGGATCCTTGATATTTTATCTATGGTCCGTAGCAGCCCTCAAATCTTCTTTCCAAAGGCTGCATGTCCGACTTTATTTGGATTCTTCAAGACAGTTATGACCACTCTCCCATAATGACCTAATTATGACCCATATTCAAGAGAAAGTAAATCCTTGCATAACGTGACACGTGTCACCGTTTACTCCCTTCCGTCCGAAATTGATAAAAAAAGAACCACACTCCATTTGATTTTGGCCACTTTTTGCTTAATTCCGATCCAATGCTAAGAGAGAGAGTTATGATGATTTTCCCAAGGTCACCTCTTTTAGATGAAATTCAGGAGCCTACAAAAACCCTAACTTCCACAGCTCCAATCTTCGAAAATATTGTGAATCAAGATCTGAAATTTTTACACGAAGTTCCTCAAGATTTCATTGAAATGAGTTTTTTTTTTAGCGTCTAAACCCTCACAGAGAAAAAAAAAATTTATAGCAAAAATTCCACGATGTCCTGTTTGAAGCAGTGAAACCCTAGAATCCAAAGCTTTGATACCAAATGTTATGAAACCAGCTCCAAAAATAGAAGAAGAGAGAGATCAACGCCTTAGAAATAAGCCACTTCGAGGGGGAAACCTCATTTACGTTACATAAATGAACAATTCTTGAATTATTCAAATGAGAAAATCTCCTTTCTATATATAGGAGCCCATGGGGTCACAATATAATCCTAGCCGACCTAACAATAATAATGCACGTGCAAAACAATAACAATAGTGGGGTTTTATGGGGCACAATAATAACAATATGGGGACTACAAGGGTACAAAAATAACAATAAGGGGGCTACACTAACAACAATAAGGGACTACACTAGTAATATAGGGACCTAACAGATCAATCATAAAGTGAAGGGATTCAAATGATCACAAGAAAAAAATGACATTACATGGTTATTTCATATCTAAAAGAACTATATGTCTAATATTAACTTTAAAACACAATGAAATCTTAGATAATCACAACAAATAGAAATGAGTTGGTTCATTAATAATATTCCTTTAGAATAAAATTGAAATATTAGATCCAAAATGGTTGACACAATATTATAAACAATGGTGATTATCAAGGGCTAAATTTGGATCGTATAGAAGTATCCTTTATATAATACTACCACATGTATGACATATACTAGAAACAATAATTAACCTTTATTTTTTAACCAGACAAGCACTATATAAAACAACCATACGCATACAATAGTAAATCGAAAGTGATATAAACACAAACAACATAGAATACTTTGTAATCAAGAACTTAGTTGTGAGGGCCCCTTACCACAATGGTCCATTAATAAACTACAACGTGTATGAGAAGTCACAATGAAACAATATATGTAGCTGACTGAGTCTCATATTAACTAAGATTAGGTTACGTAAAGTCCATCGTTATTTAGCTTTGACACAAAGCTTAAAAAATATAAAGCTTAATCAAAATGGATGACTCGATTGACATAGTAGCTAGCCTAACCTTGAATTTTCTGGTCATATTTATACATATTCATTGTGTATTACATCAAATCATGCATTTAAGACACAAATATAATACCTATCCTTGGATTTAAGGGTAAAGCTCCTTGTAATAGATGAAACATTAACCATATAAGATCTTATGTCCTCAGAACTTCACCAAACATATTGTAGACAAGATGCGGTTGACTGGATCCCAATTATGTTATAGATGTGATAAAAAATAGGGTTTTTTATGGTTGGATATAAAATAGAACCATCAATGCCCCATTTTGACTTTGTAATATAAAAAAGGATGTAAACATGCACTAGAAGGGCCGTTGTCATACTTTTGTGTGCTTGACAAATTTGACGAGTGAAACCTTTGTGTGGATGGGCATGAATGCACAAACATTGGTACCATGGTTTCACTATTACCAAAACCCATCAATTGGTATTTAAAAATGAAAAATTATTCCATCATTAATAAAAAAAACCTCAAAAATACACTTTATCCTAGTTAAAAACATGGGATTTTAGAAATTAGGCAAAGAGTACCTAGTTGTACTATTTGTGGGTATGGGGGATCAATATTATAGGTTTTGAAAGGAAAAAGAGTATAATAAGTAAGAGACTAGTGTAAAGAAAGGGGTAATTAGGGATGACAATGTTAAGGGCCAAGAATGATACATATAACAAATACAATCTCTTAGCATTGTCTACTCTTGGAATGGAAATTGATACAACACTTTATTTCTATGACTCTAGTTGTCTATCTAAATTAATTTGTGCATATTTTTCAATCTATTTTATGTGATTTTGTGCTCCTTTTCTCAAGCTATTTTGTGATGTTATCAATTATAATATCTTCAGCATATACTAATTAAGGCATATAGGTCTAGAGAATATGCATGATCAAAGTATAATTATGCTAGTTCTTACATATGTGGATTTTACCATGGTTTGTGGAAGTGAGAAGAACCAAATGGAAAAAAATTACATCAACAAGAAATGGGGTTCGCCAAATGTTCTCTTCAAGCTCTATAGGTTGCAACAAGATGTAAATAACCGAGAATACTTCTATCAATCTCGTGGAATATTCTTTGAGTTCCCTTCATGGCTTGGGATATTATTCATTGGGTCAAAGGAAATGAGCAATGAAATCCATGTTAGATGTTTTGACTCTGAAAATTTGATTTCATAGGTCTTATCTCCTAAGAAATAATTAGCATATCCTTGCATGAACACCATATGGTGTGGTATGATGACTACTCAACAAAAACATGTATCCACATTAGATATGGCTTATGATATGTTATACATTTTAAACATTTAATGTTAACATGGAATGTTAGAGCTGTTATAACATTAGTTGACTCGACCAACAATATAACAAAATGAACTCCTTTTTAGCCTAAGATGATGTGATTGTGCTACGTGAAGAGGCCAAATAAGTATTAAAATTTGAAACTTATCTTAAAAACACGTAAAATCAAGTTAAAAAATTATATGAATCTACAAAACTTTAGCTTGAGTTTTTGCTTTTGTGTAAATTAATTGGAAAATGAAAAATGGATTACTATAGTCCTAACATCTTGAAGGGTGGGGACAAAGAAGTACTTAGGAAGTATGTCACTTTGGCACAAAGTTTAACTCTGACACCATGTACCGTCCATTCCGAGTAAGAACAAAAACGGGTAACCTAAATATAATTATTAGAGTTAAAGATAGGAAGTAATTAAACTAGTTACTGAAATTATGTAGATATAATTTAATAAGTCAATAATAAAAGATAAAAAAGTAGTGTCTTGATGTCAGTATAAGCTCTTCAAGTTACAATCAATCATCATGAACAAGTTTCATGTATTTTTAAAATTGAAATTACTTATGTAGCATAGAGTTATAAATTAGGAAATATAATAGTTTGGCACGTAAACCCCAAACAATTTAATGTTTATCCAACAATTATTCCATTTATATCAAATAAAAATCAACAATTTCCATTATTGTGTTTTTGACACTTTTCCAATCTTTGTTCCAAACACAACCGAACTACTATGACAAAATTAATATACTAGGAAAATATAACACCACTATTAGTCTTGAAGAAGAATATACTCCTTAACTTATCTAATTTTTAAAATAAATGTCCTATTAAATCATTGAACTAATTAAATCAGATAATTTGAAGAATATTAAAAGTCATGTATCAATTTGCCTTTCAATTGATTGCATCGCACTAAATATTTTTGCACTTTAATTGAATTTATTTTCCAATGAAAGGACAACTAAGAGATCTCCTCTACCTATATAAGAAACATGGCTGTAATCCTTTTTTTATCATAGCCTCTTAATTTTTCATATCTAGATCAATCACATTTCGAAATGATGGTAATTATCTCAGTTTCTTATAGTCTCCTACGCTGAAAAAAATAATTATTTTGGTTTGGGAGTCACCACTCGACTACCCATCATCAATCATCAATGGAAGGAAGACAACCAAGAATATTTATGTTTATAAAATCAATATAAATTTTCCATTTCCACACTCTTAGTGTATTTTAAATCCATCATTCCAAGTACTCCAACACAATTACATGATAACTTTATCTATTATTATCCTTACAATCACATTATTCCAAAAGTGAGATAGATTTTGTGGGTCAAATTTCACAAACATGTAATTAATTCAATATAAAAGTACATGTATTTAATTAATTATGAACTTCAATATCATCCAAACTTACCTATGCACATGAACCAACATTAGGTTGAATTTATGGCTCAACAACTACAATATAAGGTTGTAGCATTATGAATAGTGTCATCTCTTGTTGCATGATTTTTAAGAAAAAAATTAATTTCAAACAATCAACACACGATGCTAATGGCCAGATTGCGGATTTATGTCAACTTTTCATCAATTTTATGTCATGTCCTTTATGTCCATTCTAGAAGTCATCTTACTAATGATGAAATACGAGTTGAAAGTAGTTTTTTATTTTTTCCCTCTAAAATTCTGATGATGTAATGTAATCTTATTTTAATATTTCCAATTGTTATTTTATAATATTCTTAGGAGGCTCTCATTTTTAATTCCCAAATTTCTCTAATGATATATGCACACAATAGTAAATCGAAAGTGATATGAACACAAACAACATAGAATACTTTGTAATCAAGAATGTGGTTATGGAGGGTCCTTACCAATGGTGCCTTACTAAAATACAACGTAGAAAGAGAGAAGTCACGATGAAAGAGTAGATCAAGGACTGAGTCTCATATTAACTAAGATTAGGTTACAAAAGTCTATCGTTATATTGCTCGGACATAGAGCTTACAAAATATAAATCTTGATCAAAATGACTAGTCAGAGCTAGCCTAGCGTTGAAATGCTTGGTCATATTTATACATATTACATTATATTAAATCAAATAACCTGCTTGAGAGGTCATGACATAGAGATAATACTTAATCCTTTTATTTGAGCGTAAAGTTCCTTGTAATAGATGAAATGCTAGCCATAACATCTTCTTCCTCTTTGTGAACTTCACCAAACATATTGCATACATGATGTGATTGAATGGATCCCCAATATTTTGTAGATGTGATTACATTAGGGTTTTTTTATGGCTGGACATATCATAGAAAAATCGACACCCCATTTTGATCAGCTGAAAAAATGATGTACAATTAGAAGTAAAATTTCTGTTTTTTGAAAAATGGACAAATTTTGAAGATAAAACCTTTGTGATGGACAATATGAATGCAAAAAAACCGGTCCCATGGATTCACTATTACCAAAACCCTTCCATTGGTATTGAAAATGAACTATGGATTCCATCATTAACAAAACAACCTCAAAAAAAATACAATTTATCCTAGTTAAAAACATAGAATTTTAAGAAATTAAGAAAAGATGACATGGTCACTTATTTGTCAATATGGAGGATAAATATTATAGGTTTTAAAGGAAAAAAATAGTATAACAAGTAAGAGAATATTGTAAAGGAAGGGTAATTAGGGATGAAAATGTTGACTATTGGCAATAATACATATAAAAAAGATAATCTCTTAGCATTGTCTACTCTTGGAATGGTATGGATGTAACACTCTATTTCCATGACTATAGTTGTGTATCTACTTTAATTTTCATAGATATGTCAATCTATTTTATGTGAATTTGTGCAATTTCTTTTCTCGTGTTATTTTTTGATGTTTTCATTTATCATATCTTCAACATATACTAATTCATGTGGTTTAGGAGAATATGCATGGTCAAATTATAATTAATATATTTCGTATGTGGATTTTACCATGGTTCGTGGAACTCTGGAAGAACCAAAGGGAAAAAATTTACATCAACAAGAAAGTGGAAGGACTACAGCCCAATCTATAGAGGTTGCAAAAATACATGATAACTCGAGAATTCTCTATCTATATATGGAATATTCTTTTTTGTGTTCCTCTTATGGCTTGGGATATTCTTCAATAGGGTCAAAGGTAGTGAGCAATGAAATCCCTGTGTGTTTTAACTCAAAATTTGATTCCTAGAGGTCTTATTTCTCATGGAACTAATTAGAGACCTCAGACTCACGCCTATGGTGGTGTGGTATGAGATCACAGAAATAAAAACATCTATCTCAGTGGATGCTAGAGCTAGTTCTAACATTATTGATTTCACCAACGATATAATAGAATGAACTCATTTTTAACCTAAGATTATATGGGCCCGTGCCACGCAGTGCGTCAAATAAGGACTTAAATTTTAAAACTTATCTTAAAAACATGAAAATCAAGATTAAAAAATTATATGAATCTATAAAACTTTAGCTTCGAAGAGAAAAAAGATTTTTATTTTTGTAAAAAACGAATTTAGTGAAAGATTCACCATAAGTTTATATGGCTAAGCTAGTCTACAAAATTTTATAATTTAGTGAAAGATTCACCTATGTTTACTAGATTTTATACTCATGATAGAAGTTACCCACATATTATAGTTATTATAAATATCCCTTCAAAAATTTTATAGTATTAATAGATTTGTGATTTGTTTAATTTGACACAAATTAAAGTTATACCACTTATACAATGAAGTGGTAATATCATTCTTGTATAAGGAGTCGAGGATTGAATTGTTTTGTCGCCGGATTGTTAAATATGGTTTAAGAAAAAGATAAATGCATTGCATCTAAAAGTTAATTTGTTTTTTCTAATAGTGAAATTAGGTGTTAGTGCCATAGATTTTTGTTGTAAAATACCACCAGAAATTGAATTAGTAAGCTTTTAATTAGAAGTGTATACATCACAAATTGAGTTAGTAAGTAAACTTTAAACTTCCAAAAGGTATAGATCACAAATTAAGTTAGTCACTAAAACTTTGATAAATTTGACCATGTTTTGCTTAAATATAATTTACCACTTATTTTACCAAATCTTAAAAATTTAAACTCATTGTGAAGAAATATTGATTTTCTAGAATGGGCAATTTACTAAGAGGAAACAAGAGGTACAAATTGCCTTTGCCTCATTTAAGCGTTCTATATAGTTTTATGGGAAATCTAAAGACATCATCACTCAAGACATAGTGAGATAGTATATATGGATTTTTACATGTATGTGATTACTAGCATCAAGCATGAGCATGATATCTGTGATCAAAAAATGTTGAAGAATGTGGATTTTACTACAAAAAGGGGTCATGTTTCATTTATTGAGGCTACATTCATATGGAAAATATTGTGGTGGAGTTTCATCTAGAAACTTATAAATGCAAACTACCCTCAGTTGGCTTGAAATAATAATTTTATTACATGGGACACACATCGGTTTAAAGAGGTCTAGGGGGGCCTAACAGATGTAATTTGAGCATAGTTTTAGAAGAAAAATATGTATCACATTTTATTACTTTTCCTTATATAGTGTAGGTATGCATCAAGGACCTCGCCACCCTAGATAGAAAATATTCTTGGAATAGATCTACTTTGGAGGAAACTTTAAAGGACTAGAAAGATGATAGTAATAAAATTCCAATCAAAGCTTTTCCCTACATCCCGATAAACATTATTTGGCTGAAAAAATATTCTAGTTTCTTTTGCTAATAGGACATTCATGTAGATATCATTACTCACCTTATATCAAATCATTGGGAGTATAAGATAACTCCAAAGTTCAAAACAAATAGAGTTTAGGTTCAACCTCAAAATGATACGAGGATTCTATGGAGATATTTTCATGATGTTTGTCAAGGTCATCCTCTTAGATGCAAAGCCGTGTTGTTGAACCCTTAGTTAAACTCAGAGTGGGGGGGGAGTGGGGGCAAGTAAATCAATTTTTTAACACATTCATGGACTTTTAAACTTTTTCAATAAACTTTATTAACACCTTCATTTCCCATGATCAACATAATGTGTGAGCAATCTTTATTTTGTGAGCAACAATTAATAAGCGTATTAGACACCGTATTAAAGGGGCCTTAATATGAGCAGCAAGTATTAGCAGACTAGATATACCATGTCAACACTTAGACATCATGCACATAGACACCCGTATATAAGGGAAACCCATAAAGGGAGAAAACCACATCTTATTATTGTTGTGATGCAAAGGCAAGCTCCAACTCCCTCTCACCACCGATTTTCACCAGAGGCACCAACTTATAGGAGGCTCCAACTCACTCTGGGGTTACAACTTGCAGAAGTCTAACTCCCATCAACTTTTCTCGCAGTACCCCAACCTGCTGTGAGGCTCCAACCCCGCCCGCCTACAACTGAAATATATCAAGCTACAACTTGATAGGGAAGCTCCAACTTCCTTACTCTTTCAAAAGAAAAAACACTTGCTGATTACCTTGGATATCACCTCCGTTCGTACCTTCTCTTCTCGTTATCCATCGCCTCCCGATATCTTCCTTGCTTCATTTCAAAGATTTCTTGGATTTCATCGCCCTCCTCCCTTCTCCTTCCGCCTTACTACTTCATTTCTCGCATTCTCTTACCTCACTCTCTAACCGCTCTATGCATATCAAGTTGATATTATATATAGAGTTCATCACATGACTATTTGTATTCCACAAGGAATTTGGAGTGAACAGCCATGAGTCTTTGGGTTTCTACCTTCTCATTCCTTTGTCCAACTCATTTAAAAACGTATAACAATATGTGTAAAATTTCAATGTTACAGTGATTTTTTTCTTTTCCTTCTGGGATACTTTGCATCACAAACAATATAAAACAATTAAACATTTACATTTCTAGTTTCAATATATAAACTTCACTCACCCCCTGGCTTGTTTTCGTTGCTATGATGCAACCGTCTTGCATACTCGTTTATTGCAACTTCGAGCACCTATGCATGTATACCCGTTCGATCGCAATTTTAACCCTTCGTCGCATACCTCTTCAATTTCGCAAATTTCCGTTTACCGTACAAATTCTCCAAGCTCACCGTAGTTGTGTATCCGCCGTATATATGCATGTTTTATAAGTTTAGCTCACCAATAACTTCCTCAAACTCTCATTATGTAAAAATTGTAGCTTCTTCTAATTTTCTCAACAAGTAAATTAACTCAATGTAATTCGAAGGCTTTTCTTTCACATCCGATACACAAAACCACATTCCCCAAATTTCAAATCCGATTCGATGTAACTCACATTTTGGCAAATATAAAATTATGTAAGTCTTAACCTTAAGACTATAAAACTCATGTGTCTTCCGACTTAGCTCTTAATACTCTAACAAATGGTTCAATGCCTTTAAACCAATGCACAAGCACTTGTAACATTACAACCATGGGTGTATAACGTGAACCTCCTTTGGCACTAGGAAATTTTATATTGCATTTCGTTTTATGGGCCCACACATCCACTACATTAAATAGTTATTCAATAATATTAATATTTGTTGTAGGGGTTAACCTGGGCCCGGACTTCTGATTATTTCAATTTCAATTCATGTAAAATGCATCCTAAAGTTTCTTGCCCAATCAACTTCACAATCTCGGCAACCTCAACATACTTCAAGGCCCTTTAACCGACAAATTAATTGCATCTATGTATATTAATATCTCAACTGAAAGAATGAGATATTAAATAAAGATCTCCTTAGTTAAGAAACCACACACCTCCTATCCTAGCTTAAAAATGCGGAAGCTCAAGGGTTATAAAACCATACAATACACCCTCTTATAATTCTTTTTACAGTAGAGCTCTTATTTTTCGTTGGCCTAGGTTAAACCTCAGACAGAGATGAGCAACCCATCGATCTACACATGTTACCCCTTCTCAATCCTTGCCTAGAGTCAATCTACATGTATACGTGATCTTAATTAAATGTCATAGAACATTTCAATTGCAACTCATTCCTTTGACCTTTTCACACACCATATATTATGTACCAACTTCGCATATACAACCATTATATGTGCACTACAATATATCCATATATATATATTACGACCTTCTTCAATTTGGAAGCATTATAAAAACTCAATCAATACCCGACATACCTCGGTTAAACCTTCAAGAACCGTGGTTTGAATGTGGGCCTCGATCAATATAAATTAGAACCTGGCCCGCACTAACGACCCTTCCACATCTAATGACTCGACAACACGTCGTGTTAGCCACCTATAATATTTGTTATAAGCAAAAGGTGGCTAAGACTCCGTTGGAGCCGTCAAGGAACAAATTCTATTACTAAAAATTGTTGGCTCTTGAAGACTCTAAAGGCCTCCTACCTCTCTCCGCATCCTATACTTTTGTTTTCATCCCAAAAGACTTTGAAATCCTCGTTTAATTTCCAAAGCCAAAATATTGCCGCAAACACAATTTTCTCCTTTCCCTTCTTCCCAAATTAACTCCCCATCTTCTATCCCTATTTCCCACAAAAATCCCTCATTTTCACATTTCTTCCTTTCCTCATCAAAATCCCCTATAAGGTTTAAGACTCACTCGCCTTATCGGAACCCTTAAACCTTTGAAAAATCATGACCATTAAAAACCCATTTTGTTATCTATATTGGGCTTTAACCCCCGTTGGGCTACATCCTAGCCTTTCCGCCCATACACTCGGCGCCGTGACCGCGCGCCGAGCCGTCGGCGCTTATCCGCCTTAAATAAATATTTTCGGCAAACCATTAAGAAACCTTTGATATTTATTTAAACCGTCGAAATTCATGCATTAATTTTTCCGCCTATGCAAATTATGAGCGATCTCGACCGTCGATTCAATCCACAGATCCGACGGCGAGCGCGCCCTGTGGAACCCCACCAGGCGCCGCTTCTCCCAAAACCGCGTGGTTTTTTATCGCACCACTTCTCTTCGGCAGAGGGAGGTTTTCTTGCTCAATGGCTAGCGATTCCATACATCGCTCGACACACGTCCCTTATAATTTTTAGAAACCACCGTCCATCACACATTAACGTTCGCATTCTGGATGCCTAGCGATATCGCCGTGGACCGTCCGGACCGGGCCCACCGATCCAACGGTGATCGGCCACCGAGGTTTCTCGACTAACGAAGGTGTGCACACGATAGAAGCATCTTACACCCAAGAAGGCCCTCTCCGCCGTCGATCCGATCCTCGCGTATCGACGGCCCACAATTCATCGCCCGATATCTCCATTCTCACTTTCCATTGCCCAATCCCGACCGTCGACTTCTCGCATCGATCGACGGCTCATATTCATCCTTCTCCTCTCGATCGCCTCGTTCATCTTCGACCTACGATCTCTCGCATGATCGACGTTCCCGCATTTAATCCTTCTTCACCCATTCCACGATCGCTCCCGAACAACTCCGACCGTTGGATGATTCCATCCAACGGCTCCGATCTCTCGCGCGTCCTCTCGATGCACCAACCTATAAAAGGATTTTTTAATAGTTTTCTCGTATTTTGCGGTGGTTTTTATCATTTTCTCACAATTTTCAAAGAGGATTCAAAGGCGAGGGTGACGACCCTCCCATCTTCGATTCGTCAAAGGAAATCATCCACAGGTGGAAATGCACGTTCGCATTCTGGTTAGGGCATGGATGCCTTATGAACCCCGGCGCAACCCCGCACAACAGCAAAGAACACAAAGAAATCGGGCACATACAAAGAGTATCAACGTCGAAGACAAAATGTACCCGGTAATTGCAGGATTAAATGACAGATTTAGATTATGGCTAAGATGGCTATCAAAAGCCTAATCCCCGATTTAAAACACAAGCTAGTGAAGAAAGCATAAAGGATTATCGACAGAAACTTCCACCGCCACATATGAGGTTAATCAATTTCTCCCAACTTACCATAGAGCCAATTGGCGCTCAAACCATTCAAACAAAATGGGTTAGTTGATCGACGAATATTTTCACCAAGACAGCCTAGAAAGTTACTCGCAATGAGACTTAATGCAAAAGTGATATCTCAAGTAGAAAGGGCCCCAGCGTCACATAGAGCCTCAAAGGTCAACAAAGCTCCCACCGAGCTTAATTCATAAGTGTAAATCAATTAATATAGTGAAACACCTCGTATAGTTTCTTCATTGAGCTCCCCCAAGGGCCAAGAAGACATTAACTTCCGTATTAATTGAAATTGAGATCTTTTATCGGGGATCTCACCTCCTCATTCTTCTATATATACTACAAATGTAAGATGAGTGAGGGGTTGGTTGTAGAACTTGGAAATATATTTCGGTAAAAACTTGATTGTAAATAGTATTCATCGGCCCTTGGAGCCTTTGCTTGTGGTAGAATAGATAGGTTGAATAGTGAAGATGATTGCTGAACTCGAAACATTTGGACTGAAGATCAGAATCTGCTTGACATCAATATAAACGTTGTTTCTTGGGATCCCGTTCTATATCACTAGTGAAGTGCTCCTTTCTTTGTTATTGTTTTTCCTTCTTATGTATATCATATATTGTTTAACTTTCTCTCGATAAAGGACAACATTTATAGAGTTAGGACCTACCGTATACGTAACCTTCTTAACCGAAAGCTTTATCTTAATGTTTTCCTCCAACTTGTTCATTTAAGAATGATTTAATACAATTTAAGTGCTTAGAATGTTGAGTTCCCTATTCTACCGTTTTCGTTTTAAACCTTGTTCTTGGAAAGTTATTTTCCTTATTTGCTTATTAAAGATGACCGTGGAAGATATGGTGTGCCCCGGTCCTAGTTTTTCCAAAAGCAGTATCTCCGAAAGTTTCCCTCAAGCGACCGAAAGCATAATAGGTTTAAAAGTACTTTATCCGATCCTAGGTTACATTTGTTTTCTCTTATATGTTTTCATACTTTCAAGGTAATTGGTGTGGATTACCGAATTGTTTGTCAATTAAGCCGCTTGAATACGTACTTGTCCAAGAAGTTTATGGTTAGCCCCGTTCTTATTATTTAAAACAAGCATTTAAGAGGTTTTTCTGTTTGGAATGACTATAAATCCTTCGTGAAATTATTATCGCCTACCATCTCCAACACTTTATTGTTTCCATTCCATCAATTTATCTCAAATAATCTTGTGCATGTATGACTTGCCCCTTGGATCACTTTGATGTCATGTTCAATCTTCAAGTCCGTATACACCTTATTAGCCTAATGGACTAAAAACCACTGCTATATCTATATGTTTAGCCTAAGATGTTCTATTCACTCTGCAACTTCTCACTTTTGAAACTCGTTTTGCATTTAGAACTTTCCCTCAAGTAATTTTCTATGCTCAACCATCTAAAAAACAAACAAACCTCGGGCATTCATAACTAGCCTAATATCATAACCCCAAACTTCAAAGACAAATTCATCTTTGTACATATTGAGATCCCTCCCTGGACATTCGTGAGGGCTAGATCCTAGAATCCCAAAGTTGGTTGAAACGATGTTGTTTTTGTAATTGGACTCGCTAATCTTGCTAATAAATTACAGATCCCTAACATTTCCTGCGACTACCGGGGAACTCATTGAATTTTCATCTTAGTTTCCTTTAAAAACTTCATAAACTTTGTGAGTAAAAGTGCCTTTTCAAGCACTACCAAGAGATGTAATCATGATAAAACCTCGTTTGAATCATTGCAAACTAGGCCAACCTTAGATTCTACAAACTTTTATCTAACCTTGAAAAATCATCGGGCGAGAAGCCATAAGAGTAGACTGCCTTTAATCTCCTAACCGTAGCTAAAAGCCAAACGTAGTTAGGACATTCTAGGAACCACACAACTCAAAAATAACTCAAAAAACCAAAAATATTTCAGATTGGTATCTAATAAACATGGTAGTGGACCATAAAACCTTTACCTCTCGAAAGGAGCTAAAATCTTTCCACTACACCTCCACAATAATCAACTGCATCTAAGAATCCACCGGGAAGAACCTTGTCATCACACCATTGTTTAAAAACTCAAGTTAGAGGACCGTAGATTAAAATGTGTGCAAACAACATTAGTTAACATCTTAAAGATTGTCACATTCAAGTTGAGCTTTTCTTGCTTATTTGGATATGAAAAACACAACATAGTGGCTTCTAAAGATTCACACTAGAGCCCATCCCGACCTCTAATCCACCCGTGATAGTTGATAACCTTAAAAGCATCCTTAGGAAGTCTCCTAAGATTAAATTTTCAACTTATTTTCATATCACCCTTGAGAGCTAATTCAGTCTCGAAAACCTTGCAAACTCTACAAGAAACACATGGTGGTGGACCATAAAACATTTTACCTCCTTACGAGCTAAAAATTTTCCACCTAGCGACTCCACACTCCGAAACCCTCTAAGAGAAAATGACCCCACCGGTAGAAGACCCCGAACCGATCGACTGCATACGTGACCCTTTCTTGATTTACAAACATGATTCCAAGAATACAACGAAGATATGCTCCAATGAGTAGAGATCATATCCCCGGGTTTCCACATAAGATGCCCTGCATGAATTGGGAGAGTAACCTACGTGTTTTTCAAGGTGAAAAGTTTGATGACCTCTTTATTACATCTTATCAAATTTCACATACATGTATGGAGGTTGAAAGTTGAATGGCATGAAGACTCAGCTTAATGAAAATGTTCATGTTAACATTAGAAGGAAAAGCTAGGGATTGGTATGAATGCTTAAGATCTAGTAGTTTTTTGTTTTAAGAGACCTTGAATATGTGTTCTATGAGAACTATAAAGAAAACACTACATCATTATCAATGGGTGCAATATATTATGATCCATCACAAAACATCACCCAACACATTATAGATAATGAGGAAGCTTGGAAGAGATGCATCCCGAAGATCTTTAACAACCATTCATGAGTTTAATATCCTATTGAAAAATTTTAAGAACATAGATGAATCACTGAGGAAGAGATGATCCAAGTAGTAAAGAAAAATTCCTCAAGATATCCATGAAAACTCAAAAAATCGATTCATCATCCCTTATAGTTGAGGCTTAAGAAGACATCCAAATTTCAAAATCGTTGTTCACAAGCATTTAAAAACTCTGTACTCATGTTCAAAGGAACATAGAAACGTCTTCCCTTTGATAGAAAAAGAGATAAGATTTAATTATGTATAAATGTATTAGTCTCTCAACTTTTTGCAAAAAAACACTCTTTCCCATTCACACAGAAATTTTTGTACAGATTAGGAAAGATCTTTTTGTAGATCATAATGAAGAAGGACCTCGCTAATTACCCAAGATGTTCGATTGGTAGTATTACTTGTATTTGTGATTCTCCTAACTTTGATCTATCTAGTGATGATGCTTCCTGCAAACAAAGATTAATTTGGCAGGATCATCATTAGCAGATTTATGCGAGTAAAGACTGCTTCCTTCAAAGGAGTAATGAGCCAAAGGCAGACTATTTATGATACCGATAATGAAATTTTTCAAAGCCTATAAAATTTCGGCTCGAAGGATGAGGAAAGAAATGAAAGAAATTTTTGAGCAAAGTTGAAACAAGGAGCCTTCTCTTGAAAAATAGGAAGCAATCACATACCTCGTCAAGAATATACAACCTCCCATAGAAGCATGTACCACTAAACCAAAAGAGCTTACTGTGTGGCTACAAGAAGACAATACGGCCAAATATGATGAGTCCTCCAAGCTCGTATGATGATGAAGAAGAGGGAGAGAAACAAATAGAAGACTCCGTCCTATCGAGGATATACTATTCTCAAGAAGAATCTTTTTTCCTCTTTCTCGTTAAGAATGATGAAGCTTCCAGCAACTTTCTAAGATATGATTCTCAAAGTCAAGTCTTGGAAGCAGCATAATCTACCAAACATGGAGGGCCAAAAAGAAGAGAATCTTCATCTTTTCTTTGCTTCGATCCTATGGAAAAGTGTGTGAGAAATCCCAATTGGCTCAAATTACCAAGTGTGCTGATCCTTTGCAAGAGCCGATACATGAAGAGCTGCCACTTTCCGTGATAACCTTAATATTGAAGGTTAGTCTTAAATATGTTCTATGGATAATTTCCGACATGTACCTATAGTTTCTTCTTCTTCGACATTACTCGCCTGGCCGTATCAAGTACTTTTGTATCATATGAAAATGTAAATATCTCCAAAGTTAGAATAGGTTATATAGAAATGTCAATAAATCTCAACCTTGAGCATTTAGTTATATGTTATTTTCTTCTTTTTAGAAAATAAAAAATACAAACAATAAAGAGAAAAAGAGGTGCGCATTGGTAAAAAACAAGCAAGGTATAGCCCCATACCAAAAAAGAGAGATAAATATGAAAGTGTGGAAGCTCAAATGCCACTCCTGAAAAAAACACTTCTAGTTAGTCAAACTATTTAATCTTGACTAATTAGCTTTAAATTTTCTGCTGATAGGATAGTGAATTTGATATGCCAAATTGTCTAATCTTGGCTTATCAGTAGATAGTTTAGGATAGAAATTAAAGGTTCAAACATGATCAAAATCTGAACCTAAGGTTGCAAAGAGGAATGACTCAAATATGTTCTATTTTTCTGAGTCAAAGAGATGTAAAAATCTGGTTCTAATTAGCTCAAAATTTGAACCAGAGAAAAAGGAAAGACAGCTCAATAAGAATCAAATCAGAGCTATAGAAAAGAGGAAGGAAGTGCTATCAAATTTCAGATCTTAAGCCTTCCATTTTTTATTTATTTTTTCTGCAAAATAAATGTCTATGTGTAGCTTGTCTTTATGCCATAGATCACAGCAATTCAAACAACTTAATCTTGACTTGGATGTTGTTTAAATTTATGTTTTAGAATTTAGAGAATAAGATCTGTTAGACAGTTTAATCCTAACAGATTAGTAGATTAGGTAGAAAATCATATGGGCTCAACTGTTTAATCTGAGTCCATGGAGAAATAAGGAGTAGAAATAAATTATATTTCCTGCTTTCAAATTAATAAAATGTTGTGAAAAGAGTTTGCCAATCCAAGTGCACTCTATCGAAGAAAAAATGTTAGATCAGTAGGATTGGGTAGGTAGAAGTTTGTATTGATGAATATCCATTGTTTTTCATGGTTGCTAATATGTTTTTCAGAAAAATATCATCCCAGTAAAAGAAGAGCAACCCAATGGATAAGGCACAGGCCAGCCTCCCAGAGAAAGCAAGTCTGAAGTTCTTGATGCCTTCAAGAAGGCACCATCCCCAAGTGGAGCCACTGTTATCCACCTATAATATTTGTTATAGCAAAAGGTGGCTAAGACTGTTTGAGCCTTCAAGGAACAAATTCTATTACTAAAAATTGTTGGCTCTTGAAGACTCTTAAAGGTCTCCTGCCTCTATCTAGATCCTATACTTTTGTTTTCATCCCAAAAGACTCTGAAATCCTGTTGATTTCCAAAGCCAAAATATTGCTGCAAACACCATTTTCTCCTTTCCCTTCTTCCCAAATTAACCTCATCTTTCTATTCCCCTATTTCCCACAAAAATCCCTCATTTTCACATTTATGCCTTTTCCCCTCATCAAAATCCCCTTTATAAGGTTTAAGACTCACTCTTGGCCTTATCGGAACCCTTAAACCTTTGAAAATCATTAAAAAAAAACCATTAAAAACCCATTTTGTTATATATATTGGGCTTAAGCCCCCTTGGGCTACGTCCCTAGCCTTTCCGCCCATACACCCTGGCGCCGTGACCGCGCGCTGAGCCAGTCGGGCGCTTATCCGGTTTAAATAAATATTTCTTCGCAAACCGTTAAGAAACCTTTGATATTTATTTAAACCGTCGAAATTCATTTATTTAATTTTTCCGCCCATGCAAATTATGGAGCGATCTCGACCATCGATTCAATCCATAGATCCGACGGTGCGGAGCGCGCCTCCCTGTGGACACCCCAGCTGTGTGCCGTTTTCCCAAAACCGCGTGGTTTTTATAGCACCACTCTTCGGCGGAGGGCGGTTTTTGCCCGATGGCTAGCGATTCCATACATAGCTTGACACGCGTCCCTTATACTTTTTGTGAAACCACCCTCCATTGCGCATTAATGTTCAGACCTGGACGCCTAGCGATATCGCTGTGGACCGTCTGATCTGGGCCCACTGATCCAACGGTGATTGCTCACTGAAGTTGCTTGACGGTTGTTACACCATTTTTTGGTCATCTAACCTTTCATCATTAGATGGACCCAAGTACACCATGTAAGACCATTTTTACCCCAAGTAAAACTGCTTTCACTATGTTAACTAGGAAACCCCAAAAGGAATAATTAATTAAACCATAATTTAATTATTATTCCCAGTCATGTTTAACCCAAAAACAAAGAAATTAATGAGATAAACCCATAGTTATCTTATTATTTTCTAGAAATAATTATTTAAATAATATTCCTTGTTAAATATGACCAAATCAACCACCATTAATCAACTAAATCATTATTTATTTGATTATATCCCAACCACTTCCTTAAAAAGATAAATAAATCATTTATTTATTTATTTTTCACTAATCAAGGGATTTGACCCAAGTCAAACACCCTTTTCCTCCAACAAATAATAATAAAATATTCCATAGAGGTGGATCTAGATGTGATTAACATTATTTTAATCATGCACCAAGATCTAGAAGGACCCAATATTTTGTTATAAATAGGAGGGTTTTCCCAATCATTCTTCACCTTTTGTTGCATACTAGATCACTCTGGATCTATACACTCGGTCTCATTTTCTGCCATTGTTGCTCCCATTGAGCTCTACCTTCTACATTGGGTTTTCTACATCTACAAGAGAGAGAAAGCTTAGATCTCAAGTGCTGAGGACTACAAAGAACCCATCCCATTGAGGAGATCTGGATACACCTTCTTGTTTCCTCCCAGGTGCCCTGTAATATAAAAATTCATTCAAAAATCGTGTTCTTGTCTTGTCTGTTGGATGCATGGAGCAAACTCTTTACTTTACTGCTTAATGTCTTTCCATTTATAGATCTGTTTGTTGCAGCACTTTAACTACTAATTGCAGATCTGAAGATATTTTGCAGCCTCTATTGTTGTTAGGGCTATTAGTTATGCGTAGCTAAAGTGGTTCTTTTTCGTACACTTCGACGAAGAATTCATACTAACAAATGGCGACTCCACACGGGTTTTAAATTACGACCGCTGTCGTTTTTCATATTCCTGCATATCCAGCTACTTCAGGCCCTAGGGCTTCTTTTCAGCTGCTTAGTTTTCCTCTTTTTATGTCATTTTTCTCACATAAAACCCTAAAACTTAAAATTTCTAACTTCCGTGTGTTTCTGGCCCTATTGCGCAGGTAAGCGACACCAGCCGCAACTGAGACGGCAACTTTTCTGAAAATCTGCCGCCGAGACAACCGGAACAGGTCGTGACTTTTTGGCCTGGGAAACCCGGACCTGGACCTCCAGTCGCACTTTTCAGACTTTTCAGCCTCGTTTTCTCGCGACTCAACTCGATCGCCGAAATCACACTGATTTTTTCCAAAGATTTTTACGCAATTTTTCTCGGGCTCGCCGCGCCTTCGGCCAGTGGTTTTCCACTGTCTGCACCGCCTCGACTCAAGCCAAGATCCGATCCGTTTTTACTCATCTAAGTGGGAACCCAGCCCCTTAGGGCTTTAGTACCCTCCACTTTTTGTGGAAGAGTTTTAGCTGTTTCAGCCGTCGGTTTCAGAGCTTCAGCCCCCTCTTTTCCAGATCTGTTACCTCCCTTTCAGATCCTTCGAAATCAGCCTCTTTTCCTTCCAAATCACCTCTTGTCGTTTTGTTTGGACCTCCTCTAAAGGCCTCTGCCTTGCCCACCCCCGGTTTTTTGCTGATTTCCCTTTTTTCCAGCCACCTCGCCTCTGTCTCTTGGCTGTGATCTGCACCCCTTGTCTGCAGCTTTATCCTCCAGATCTCTATCCCCTTTGACCCTAGATCTGTTGAGCTTCCTTTGTGTGTGTTTCCATAGTTTTTTCCCTTTCTTTTCAGCATAGTTGTGAGAGACCCACCTTCTTGGGTTAGATAGATGCATACGTGGCTGTTATTTTTCTGTTATTTCAGCATTTTATTCTGTTCTCTGTAGGTTTATTTTCAGCTACGTCGCACACTTTTTCTTGCTCTCAAACAACGGAAAGGGTTTAAAAATTAAAATTAACGCACACCACACACTGAACCTAAGTGAATAAGTGCCTGGTTTACACCGCCTGGCAAAGACTCTAAAATCAATTGTCACCGCACCTTTTCTGCCCTTGACCTTCTTGATTTTGTCCCTTTCTGCCCTTGTCGGTTTCCTTCTTCCTGTCATCATTGCGCCCCCAAGGCGCCTTTCCCGGAGACTTCTTGGCCTTCATCCTCAGTTTCCGGTTGATCGACCTTCTCCGCACCGTCGTCGTCGAGCCAGTCCACCTTCGAGTCCACACTCCGACTCCTCTCCTGATTCATCGGATCCCCCTTCTCCTTCCGGTTCTCCCCCTCCGACTCCTTTTACCTTCACCATGTCCGGATCAGGGCCTAATGCTAGCGGTTCTCCCGGCCCCAATGCCGGCCCTACTTCTAGTGGAACCGTCACAACCACTACTCTGGCCACCCCTGTGCTGCCGTACATTGCAGGCCTCAGCCTCCCCGATTTCCATCAGTTGATTAACGACCCCATTCACCATAATACTACCTGGCCCACTATGCCTACCAAGTTACCCTCCGATATCCCTAAGTTCGAGGGCCTTAATGGTGAAGACCCAACCAATCACGTCCGGTCTTTCCACATGTGGTGTTCCTCCAACTCCATTACCGATGACTCCATCCGTCTTCGTTTGTTCCAACGCACACTTACCGGCGAAGCTTCTAAATGGTATGTCGAATAGGCCACTTCCTCCCATACCACGTTCGAGACTCTTGCCCAAGCCTTCTTGTCGTACTTCCAGCTCCCTCTCCGATACGACACTGGTACGGAGCTCTTGACTTCATTTAAGCAATCCTCTTCCACACGCCTTTCTGCCCATGTTCAGGAATGGCGACGAAGACGGAGCTTATGTCGAGCCCCTCCCTTTGAAGATCGGGTCTACATGGACTGGTTCCTTCGCACCCTCCCATCTCCCATCGGCAAAGACGTCGCCTCTCACTTCCCTCAATCTGAAGAAGCCGCCCTCCAAATAGCTTTAAAATATGACTTGATCTATGCTCAATCTGGTTATGTTTATACCGTTCTCCATGACATCCCCAGGCCCGGTGGCGCTAACGCCCCGGGGGCATCTCATTCCGCCGACGGTATTGTTGGATCTCTTTCCCACTCATCTGCTCACCCTCCTATGAGCCATGGTCTCCCTCAGGGAGGGGCCAGCACCTCAAGCACTCTTCCCCCTCCCGGCAACATGTATCCAGGATACGGCATGCCTCCTCCTTTTGCCCAACCTCCTGCTTACCTCAATGTCGCCCAACCCAACCCTTACTTTTATCCACAACCTGGTGCGCCAGCTCCTCCAGCATATGCGCTTCCGCCTCCCTTGCCTCCTCACAACCCGCAACAGCACTTACAACCCCCTCCAGGGCAAGTATTTGCACAGCAGGGTGCGATTAATCCCCCTTCTTCTCAAAGAAGGCGAAGAGGCAACCAGAACCCATCTGCCCCCGGTAACCGAGGACCCAATTCTGGTATGGACCCTAACACTAGCAACCAGCCTCAGGGCATCCCGCCCAGGCCGGACAGGCCGCTTCGCACAAACAAGCCCTGTTCGTGTTGCGGTGTTTACGGTCACTACACTCACGATTGTCCTCTCTTACCCCAGATGCGACATATGTGGGAGTCTCAAGCCACATTGCGCGGACAACACGCCTCCCCTCACGCTCCTCCTAATGTGGCCACTACCCAGCCAGCTGTGTTCACTGATCCTTTCCCTCAACAGGGATTCGTGGCTACTCAACCCCCCGACAGCCATGCAGCCACACCCTCGTCCATTTCTGGTTCCTCTGACTACCAGATCCTTATGATGCGCTCCGATCCGTCCCCTTCCGTCGACCTTCACCTTCAAACTCGGTCTCGCCAGTACCCCATGCCTCCTGCTCAGTCTGCTCCCGAGCCTCCATCTTCAGGTTCTACATAGCCTCTTTCGACATCCAGTGGCCCCTTACACATCCCTCAACCCAAAGTTGAGGTTCATCCAAAGATTCCAAAGGGACCATTACGCCGAAATGCTGCTTCCGGTCGAGCCGCTCAATCGTACAGTATGGTAGATGATTTGGCACAATCCCCTGCTGCCATTTCCACACTGGAACTCCTCCAGTCGTGCCCTTCTCAAAGGAAGGCTCTACTATCTGCCGTGGGCGCTGTTGATCCTGCTGATGACCAAATGATTGTTTTTGACGCCACTCAATCGGACCATCCTCCTCTCCCTCCTTCCGTTGCTTTCCAAATCCCAGTCAAAATCCGGAATGCCACTGTATCCCGGTGCATAATTGATGAGGGGGCATCCACCTGTGTGATGTCCGCTTCGGTTTGGAAGCAACTCGGATCCCCTGAGCTGGCCCCTTCCACGATCACCCTTCGAGCGTGGGACGGTCATGCCTCCCAGCCTATTGGCCTGTTTCGTAACTATCCCATCACCCTCGCCGGTAAGACTGTTTGCGTTGATGTCGAAGTCATTGACGCCCCTCTAGACTACAACATCCTATTGGGGCGAAGCTACACCTATGCCATGTCTGCTGTCCCATCCGCGGCCTTCCGTAAGATGTCTTTTCCACATAACGGGAAGATAGTCACCATTGACCAGCTATCGTATCATGAGTCATCGTCTCAGTCCTCCTCCGAGACGACCACCTCTTCTGTAGCCAACAAGCAAACTGTCGATTCCTTGACCAGTGTCTCCCCCGGCGTTTATAAAGATTCCAATTTCGTCGGATGTTTTCATCTCCCCCTCCCCGTTATCGATCCCGCCTTGTCGAATGTTTGCATGATGCACCGTCTCAGTCGCTTATAAACGGCTCCGCTTCGCTAGTCCGCACCTCCCCCGCGCCCCCAACCCGCTCCGCCATTCATCTCTGCCCACTGACCTCCTTCCTCGCCCTCCCTACAAACCCGGTATCCCTCGAACCCTTATCCTCCGTGTTTCACCTCCCCGGCCTTAACCATCCCTGAGCCGACTCTCCCGGTCACACCCCCGTCGGGTCGTATCCCCTGCTCCCCTCCCGAGTATATTCTCCGTCTCATGGCTAATTTCTCTCTCTCTCCCTAACTTGACCTTGGGTATTCCGGTTTGGTACCTTGACCCCCCAGCCGCCACCCCCCCCGGTCACCCCAAACCTTACATGGCTTTGACACCGGTTCAACCGGTCCCCCTCGCTTCCTCCATAGCCACTGTGCCCCCAGCACCTCCACAGGACCCTTCTCCTGTTGTGACGGCTCCCGGGAAGAAAGGCAAAGCCCGCAGGGGGGCAACCAAAGACCAAACCACCACGACCAACTCGGCTCCTGCTCCACCCGCGAAGCCTTGTGCCTTATGTGATATCATTGATCATGCCACCCATGCTTGTCCCGAGTTACCCCGTATCCGACCCATGGTAAAAGTCGCGTTCCCCGACACTACGGTCCCTGAAACTCCCACTCCTTCTTCGACCGTCCCCAAGAACCCCAAGACTCTCCGCACCAACAAGCCTTGTGCTTTGTGCGGTGTCCATGGCCACTACTCCCATTATTGTCCTCACCTGACGCATTACCGTGCCTCCCTTGAGGTGATTCGCGAGTATGAAGTTGAACAAAATCAATCCGCCTCTCCCATTCTCGCGCAGTATGCTGCAGACCAGCCTGAGGATCCCCCCGCTCCCATCCACATCCCCCCCCCTGATGTTCAGATGACGAAGTCTACAGTCACCATTCTTTACCTATCCTCCTCTGCACGACACTCGGAGCCTAGCCCGTCTGCAGCCTCCCCCGTTGTGTCCCTTGATACTCGAGATCACTCCACTTGTGTCTCTGTTGACCTCCGCAGCCCGAGTCCTCGCCATGATTCCGATAGTTCTCATACATCACCTTGCTTGAGTTTTGCTCATCCTGCCCCTTCCCCCTGCCATTACTGCTCGATGACTTCTGTCCCCTCACGCTGCCGTCATTTCCTTTCATCCCCTCATTTATTGTCTTGTCACACCATCTTGCGGGACCCCCCGTCCACATCCTTTATCGGTTACGCCGATGGTGCAAGTCGCTACTCCAGGAATCTTGCCTCGGCAGGGTGGGCCATCTTCACCCCCTTGCATGACCTCGTTCTGTCTAACGGGGTATGCATTGGTTCTGCCACCAACAATCAGGCTGAATATGATGCAGTGCGTGGCCTATTAGCCGATGCCTTGTTGCATCGCATCCGCCATCTGCACGTTCGTTTGGATTCCCTGCTTCTTGTAATGCAACTAAATGGTGTTTATCGTGTGCATAACCCTGTGCTGTTTAGATGCTATTTACGAGTGAAAGTCTTAATACGTGCGTTTGAAACCATCACTTTCAACCATATACCCAGAGACCAGAATCACTACGTAGATAGTATTGCAAACCATGTTCTAGATTGGCATTTATCACACACAATTCATACAAGACAATAACATTAAATCAACCATCAAAAGACGATGCATATCCATAATATGTATCGCAAACCATATATTGATGAGTCCATCTACTCTGATACATACGACATGCCCATAGCATGTTCCAAAAACTGGGGGCACCATACGCCCCCCCATACATATACATACGACATGCCCATAGCATGTTACAAACAAAATTCAAAAACTGGGGGCACCATATGCCCCTCCATACATTCTAGGGGGCACCACCTGCCCCTACATACATCAGAGAGGGCACCATATGCCCCTAATCACTATCTGGAGGCTCCCGGGCCAATGGCTCTGCCCCTGCAGCATGTAGATCTCGCATAGCTTGACCGGCCATCGCCATGCGCCGCATGATACCTCGCCACTCCGAGGGGAGACCAACACATGACTCTATGTACTGGTCGTCTAAATCCTGCCACCCGCGCTCCGATACTCCGATCAACAGCTGCTCACATCTACGGCGGATGTCCTCCAGTAGGGCGGCTGCACCCTCATTTTGCGCTGCTCTCGATCCACTCGGACCCGTAGCTCCAGACGCTGCCGGTCGTCCCATATATCCGGCCGGTTTTACCGGTGCTATATCTGCATACCAAAAGTTCCTGAATCAGTATCATCATTTACTATTCAAAAAACTTTAACATGCCCACATAAGAATAGCAATTTGTCACTTACCATCGGGCCCCCAGACTCGACCAGACGGAAGTGGCAGATCCGGATCCCCACAGTAACTCATCCCACTATAAGGGTAGTCGTCTATGTATAGCGGCATCTGATCCCAATGGGCAAAGAACTCTGGTCGAAACGCTCGCCCGACCGCCCCTCCTCCTCCTCTGCAGAGTAGTCGTCCCCAACGACGCATCCTGGGCTCTCTCGGGCCCCCATCTGGAAGCTGCACATGAGGCCTCAAGGTCGGGATCTTCTCAAAGAAGAAGGCGCACAATAAAGTCCCATATGAGCAATCATGATTCACCTGCCGCCTACATAGCGACAACTGTCGCTTTAGCGACACCAACATCATTTGGGCCCACCCAAAGTAGGTCCCTCCCAGCACACTCTCTACTATCATCATCTGCCCACTGGTGATGTGATGGAACGCCTGGCTGCCCAGGATTCGCAGCACAGCTGCGGCCACTGCACGGGTTTCTAGCCTCTCTAGATCCCCGATCGATATTCGAGTCCCCTTGACTTGAAGACCCGGTCGACAATGGCGTTCCACAAACTCCATGATATGCCGCCCCCGCGGCAACACTGGCTGCGTGTCTCCCACTATCCCCAGTGGTGGGAGGCCGGTCAGGAAGTACACATCCTGGACCGTCAGTTCGATCCTATGCCCTTGCACTACAAAGATCTCCTGATCTGGATCCCAATAACTGATAATCCGGGCCAGTAATGGTTCCCCTGCTCTCATCAATGGGTTCTCCACAAACTTGAGAACCCCATATCTGGCCAATACACGACGAACGCCCTGATCCGCCTGGATCTCTGTCCGAAGTGTTCCCAGATCCCTCTCTCTCTAGTTGACCCGCAACTCTGCCATACCTGCACAAACACATTATTTTTGTCAGGGTACAGATCGGGAAAACCATAACCACACACCACAACCCAACTCCCAGCCATCAAACAACACCAAGCCCCCCTCCTCTCCCAGGTCGCAGTTTTCTGCCAATTTCTGGACCAGGTCGCACTTTTTGCCCTCAAACCTGCGTCCTGGGTCGCACTTTTTGCCCCAAAAAGTGCGACCCGGCCGTAGAGAGGAGGGAGGGGTTGTTTCTAGGGTGTTGGGCCCTAAACTGCAAATCTAATCCATCAAAATGCAAGAGCAAGGTTAGGCCTCTTACCTCCAACTGACAGATCTCGAATCCAACGGTCGGTTTGTCCGCTACGTTCGCCGCAAGATTTAGGGCCTTCTCTCCTCTCCACATTCACCACAGCAACAATAGCAAATGCATGATTTTGGAGGGAAAACCGCCTCATTAAAAGAGAACCCCTGTTTCTTCTTTCGACTGCTGCGACCACACCGTAGCCCCGTTCGACGAACCGTCAGCACCGCTGGATAGATCTCACCGAGCTCTCAAATGGGTTTTACTTAGTTTTTGGTGATTTGATACTTCACCCGGACACATTTTTTCCAAGAAAGGTCACTTCACCGCTCCTTAAAATCGAATTTCCTCACTTACGACACTTGTACTTGGGGCACCACATCGCCCCCTTACTTGTCCATGTTCGTGTTGATTTTCGTCATGAGTGCCCACTTTGTACTCATGTTTCTATGACCCCCCATTGGGGCCTTTACTGTGTGGCAGCACTATCATGTCGCCCTTGTTTAGAGCATCCGAGTTGAGTCATCATTGCATTCATGGAGTCTATCCCACGGCCGTTTACACCCTACTATAGCCCTCCATTCTTTTTTGCTTGGTTCCTCTCTTGTGTCGCACATCATGACCTTCAGCCCCACTGTCCCCTATCCCTTTCGATATTGTGTCAGTCGCTGCCATGTCATTCATGCCCTTTATGCTCTAACAAGGGAAGTCGTCCATTCGCCACTCCATCCTTCCCATTTCCACCATCATCATTAGTGTCAGTCTGTCCGTTGCTCTATTGTTCTTCTCTCGTGCCTTAGTTGAGGACCTCTCATTACCTCACCTACGGCGGACCTCCTTCTGTCGACATCAGCACATTTATTCCAGAAGCAAGGTCTAGAGGGCGGTGTACCTTGGTTCCAGCTTCCACTCTTGTTCGGCGCCTCGGATCAGGCGGGGGGATCTCTCACTTCCCTTTGGCTTGATTGCTTCTCCAGCTCCTTTCAGCATGATCGAGATTCGTATACTGGACAGTCCAGTGACCCAGCAGCAGCTCTTGATGATTCCCGGGCGTGTGTGAGATGTCTCAGCCCTCATGAGGGGGTGGCCCTGCAGGTAGCCCCCCACATGCCCGAATGACCTCTTCATTGCAGCCTTTGATGCCGCTCCAGATTTTGATGATGATGGCCTTAGCCACTTGCAGCACCTCTATGATTTGCATGTATCAGTCAGATTTTGTGAGCCCTTCCCCATTTACAGGGGGCATTTGGGTTGTATTTATCTCATGTACTCAGATTTTATTGTACTAGTCCTGGCTGTTATCCCAGGCACAGCATGTATGTGAGACTCTTCATTGTATTTTTATCTGGCCCTTGATTATGCCAGCTGTACTCTATGGTTCGGTCCCTTGTTTACTGGACACACTATTCTTTTGTACTTTGTCACGGCGGGCATAGGTATGCCTCCCCGGCCGCCTTCAGCACAGGTACCCTCTCATAAAAAGAGACTTGTTGCACCTGCGAGTCTCGTCTCCTCAGGGTCTAGTCCTTCAGCACACTATCTACCTCACATTCCTCTCTCTGACATCCCTTTTTGTTGTCTAGTGATTGTATTCTTACAACGTACTTTGGTCATACGATTTGCTCCTGACACTCGCACGCTGGGGGGCAATCTGTTACACCATTTTTTGGTCATCTAACCTTTCATCATTAGATGGACCCAAGTACACCATGTAAGACCAGTTTTACCCCAAGTAAAACTGCTTTCACTATGTTAACTAGGAAACCCCAAAAGGAATAATTAATTAAACCATAATTTAATTATTATTCCTAGTCATGTTTAACCCAAAAACAAAGAAATTAATGAGATAAACCCATAGTTATCTTATTATTTTCTAGGAATAATTATTTAAATAATATTCCTTGTTAAATATGACCAAGTCAACCACCATTAATCAAATAAATCATTATTTATTTGATTATATCCCAACCACTTCCTTAAAAAGATAAATAAATCATTTATTTATTTATTTTTCACTAATCAAGGGATTTGACCCAAGTCAAACACCCTTTCCCTCCAACAAATAATAATAAATATTCCATAGAGGTGGATCTAGATTTGATTAACATTATTTTAATCATGCACCAAGATCTAGAATGACCCAATATTTTGTTATAAATAGGAGGGTTTTCCCCATCATTCTTCACCTTTTTTTGCCTATTAGATCACTCTGGATCTATACACTTGGTCTCATTTCTACCATTTTGCTCCCATTGAGCTCTATCTTCTACATTGGGTTTTCTACATCTACAAGAGAGAGAAAGCTTAGATCCGAAGTGCTGAGGACTACAAAGAACCCATCCCATTGAGGAGATCTGGATACACCTTCTTGTTTCCTCCCAGGTGCCCTGTAATATAAAAATTCATTCAAAATCGTGTTCTTGTCTTGTCTGTTGGATGCATGGAGCAAACTCTTTACTTCACTGCTTAATATCTTTCCATTTATAGATCTGTTTGTTGCAGCACTTTAACTACTAATTGCAGATCTGAAGATGTTTTGCAGCCATTATTGTTGCTAGGGCTATTAGTTATGCGTAGCTAAAGTGGTTCTTTTTCGTACGCTTCGACAAAGAATTCATACTAACAACGGTTAACGAAGGTGTGCGCACGATAGCCGGGCCATCATATAGCGGAAAATCAATCTCCGCCGTCGATCTGATTTGCAAATCGGCGACCCACAATTCATCTCCCGATCTCTCCATTTGACTTTCCTTTGCCCAATCCCGACCGTCGATCTCTGCATGATCGACGGCTCAGATTCATCCTTCTCCTCTGATCGCCTCGTTCAATCTCGACCGTCGATCTCTGCACGATCGACGGCTCGGATTTAATCCTTCTTTCACCCATTCCACAATTGATCTCGATCAATCCTAACCGCTGGATGATGCCATCCAACGGCTCTGATCTACTCGCATGCCCTCCGATGCAGTCAACCTATAAAAGCAGGATTTTTTAATAGTTTTCGTATTTTGCAGGTTTTTTATCATTTTCTCACAATTTTCAAAGAAGATTCAGAGGCGGAGGGTGACGACCTTCCCGTCTTCGATTCGTCAAAGGAAATCATCCACAGGGTGGAAATGCACATTTCCTCAGTATTTCCTCAGGCATGGATGCCTTATGAACCCTGCGCAACCCTGCACAATAGCAAAGAACACAGCAAATCGGGCACAGACAAAGAGTATCAACGTTGAAGACAAAAATGCACCAGAACAGAGGATTAAAGGACAGATTTGTGGGGAGTATGGCTAAGACGGCTATCAAAAGCCTAATCCCTGATTTAAAACATAGTTAAAGAAGAAAGCATAAAGGATTATCAGACAGGAAACCTCCACCACCACATATGAGGTTAATCAATTTCTCCCAGCTACCACAGAGCCACCTGTCGCCTCAAACCATTTAAACAAGGGCCGAAGTTATTGATCGAATGAATATTTTCATCTCAGCATAGCCGAAAAGTTACTTCTGCAATGAAACTTAATGCAAACGATATCTGCAGAGTAACCCTAGCGTCACACAGAGCCTCAAAGGTCAACAAAGCTCCCACCGAGCTTAATTCATAAGTGTAAATCAATTAATACAGTGAAACACCTGTACAGTTTCTTCATTGAGACCCCCAAGGGCCAAGAAGACATTAAATCTGTATTAATTTTAATTGAGATCTTTTATCAGATCTCACCTCCTCATTCTTCTATATATACTACAGCAGAATATGAGTGAGGGGTTGGTTGTAGAACTTGGAAATATATTTCGGTAAAAACTTCTGATTGTAAATAGCATTCACTGGCCCTTGGAGCCCTGCTTGTGGTAGAATAGATAAGCTGAATAGTGAAGATGATTGCTGAACTGAAACATTGGACTTGAAGACTGTAACTGGTTTGACATCAATATAAAAGTTGTTTCTTGGGATCCTGGTCTATATCACTCGTGAAGTGCTCCTTTATTTGTTATTTTTTTCCTTCTATGTATGTCATATTGTTTCACTTTCTCTGATAAAGGACAACATTTATAGAGTTAGGACCTACTGTATATCAGTAACCTTCTCTAAATGAAAGCTTTATCTTAATGTTTTCCTCCAACTTGTTCATTTAAGAATGATTTAATACAATTTAAGCAGTTAGGAATGTTGGAGTTCCGTCGTCTTTCTGTTTGCTTTAAACCTTGTTCTTGAAATTTATTTTCCTTATTTGCTTATTAAATATGACTGTGGAAGATATGGTGTGCCCTGGTCCTAGTTTTTCTCCAAAAGCAGATTCTGAAAGTTTCCCTTGGTGTTGACTGAAAGCATAATAGGTTTAAAAGTACTTTATCTGATCCTAGGTTACATTTTGTTTTCTCTTATATGTTTTCATACTTTCTGAAGGTAATTATGTGGATTACTGAATTGTTTGTCAATTAAGCTGCTTGAATACAGACTTGTCCAAGAATTTTATGGTTAGCCTTGTTCTTGGTTGGTTTTAAACAGTTACTTAAGAGGCTTTTCTTGTTTGGACTGACTATAAATCCTTTGTGAAATTATTATCAGTTTCCACCATCTCCAACACTTTATTGTTTCCATTCCATCACTCTATCTCAAATAATCTTGTGGTATAGATGACTTGCCCCTTGGATCACTCTTGATGTTGATGCTCAATTAAAGTCTAGATATGACTCCATAGCCCAATGGACTAAAAACCAGCGTTATATCTATCTTTTTAGCCTAAGCTGTTCTATTCACTTGCAACTTCTCACTTTTGAAACTGTTTTGCATTTATAACTTTCCCCTCAAGTAATTTTCATGCTCAACCATCCAAAAAACAAACAAACCCTTGGCCTTCATAACTAGCCTAATATCATAACCCCAAACTTCAAAGACAAATTCATCTTTGTACATATTGGAGAGATCCCTCTCCGGATTTAGGAGGGCTAGATCCTAGAATCCCAAAGTTGGTTGAAACGATGTTGTTTCTGTAATTGGACTCTGCCAATCTTGCTAATAAATTACAGATCCCTAACACGTCGCATTGCTTCAAATGATCCGACGTCCTCAGTCGAATCTCGCGTGACTTAGATGCATGGGCTTTTAACTTGCGATGAGAGTGGTATCTCCAAACCGCTTAAGACCACGTGTCAGCTCCTGGCATATATCGCATTCGAATTGTAAATACAACTTACCGTACAAAAGCGGTGCGATGAAAACCGTTAGGTGTTCCAAACCCACTGTCACTGTTCACAACGCTCGAGGTTCCGTTCCTACCTTCATTTGTTCATGATCCCAATATGTCTTCTTAACTTCATTGTCATACAGTTCTTCGGTTATTCTCTGTCGCTCCTTCTCATATGTTATCCCTTGCTTTGTCAACACTTCAACACGGTGCTTCTGCTATCATAATGCACAGCTCCATTCACGCATAGGTTTATCACCAAACCTCTGCGCTCGATTCATGATTCCTTAACGCAGGGCCTTATCCCCGACTCTGTCCCGGGGTCCCTCCTTCGCACTATATGTTGGGAAAAATACTGAGAGGGGGGGGTGAATCAGTATTTACAGCATATTCAAAACTTTTTACTTTTCTTTACTTAAAAACTCATACGCTACTTTCCTGAAGCATACTAGCGTATATACGCGGATATCCTTTATTAAAATCGCGTATACTCAGAGAACTAATTATGTCATTAATTCTTCACTTAAATCATTCCCTCATTTATTCATCAGATATTCAATAAACAATAAACATGTGCAGCAAGAACAGAATAAACCATCACACAAAGCATCACACATGAACACCAGAATTTTTAGGTGGAAACCCAAGTCGGGAGAAAACCACCGCTGCAGTTGCTCAGCCTTCAATATTTTATTATAGAGAAAACATCTTACAACATATGTGCTGGCGCAGACTTGACCAGCACGCAGGCACCCACCTGCGCTCGTTTACCAGCCTCTCCCGGAAGGGAGCTCCAACCCCCTGACTCGTTTACCAGCCTCTCCTGGAAGGGAGCTACGACCCCCCGATCTCGTTTACCAGCCTCACCTGGAAGGGAGCTACGACCCCCTGACTGAAGGCTACAACCCTCAGCACCACCTTGGACCACGTTTCATCAATTTTCACACCGGATCCAACAACTTCAATAGAACACCACTTGCAGGCCACATTTCATCATATTTTCAAACTGGACCCTTTCCATACTTTTAAGCACAAACATACATCACCAACAGATACTTATCAACATAGATCAGATAGCAGAAACACAGCAGAACAGATCAGATATTTCATACCCCTTGCTTCAGCAAACCCTAGTTTGCATACGCTCTTTCCCTTCACTGATGTCGCGTATATACGCGCTTTCGTCCACACAAACCAGCGTATACCTCTGTGTATATTTCATTGCGCATACGCGCTTTATCTTCAGCGAAGCCGCGTATATACGCGCTTCCTCTGCGGCTAAGTAGCGTATAGATCTTCAATCATTACAGAGCAGCATACTTCTGCAGATCAGATATTCAGTTCAGATTCAACCCTTTACTTCAGACAGATGTTCGCCTCATCACAGATCTAATCACTCCATAAACAGATCTAGTAGATACAAATACATTTCAGATCTAGATATCTCGCTTCATCTTTTCTTCATAGGTGCATCATAGATTCAGATCTATCATCAAACCTTTACCCTTTCCATACAGATATACTTCATAGAGAAGTATTCATTCAAGCTCATACATCTTGCACCCACACTCATGATTTGCATAATGACTTTCATCTCTTTATATAGGTTTATCCTTTTTCAATACCATGAGCCCCCTTTTTCAATACCATGAGCCAAAACTACATTACTTCCGATGGTATTCCTGGACGGGGTCAATTAGGCGGATCATTACCCAATACAATGGGTCAATACCATGGTGGTTACCCCTGGTTTTGCACTTTTAGAGCGATTTTGCCCATACGCGACTTGGCACGTTCCTTTCCGCGTGCATACGCGACTTCTACTAGATCGATCCGCGTATACCAAGAGACATACTCTTTTTCATCATAGAATTAGCACATGCTGAATTCCTTTCTTCATTGCCTTCTGTACACACTGTAGATACATCAGATTTAGTTCATCAAACCATATTCTATCAAGCACAACTTCATCAAGTAAGTTGTCATCATCTTTATCAAGAGGATTGCCATTTAAAGACAACACTCAGCGCCATATTGCTAACAAACATCATATCACATCAGATTTACATCATTTACCAAGTCCATCAAGTCAAGCATAACTTTATCAGGTGGATTGCCATCAAGGACAACACATGTTAATAGTCGCATGTCTTCATCTTCATTTAGTGGGTTGCCATCAAGGACAACACTCTGCATCATATTTCCAACAATCTCCCCCTTTGGACTTGATGGCAACCACGATGGTGTTTGATCACAACAGATAGGTACATTAAGAATACAATGACATCATGTCACTCTCCCCATTCTTGGACACCATTCTTTCTCTTCATTCAAACACCATGTCACTCTCCCCCTTTGACATCAAGGGCAAAGGGCGGATCAAAACCAACACACTCTCCCCCTTTTCTCCTCATGTAGAAGAAACGTTCTGCATATCTGATGATACCATGACCAAGCTCCCCCTGAGTTCATGCTGAATCTTCAAAACATATTTTTCAATGAAGTACATGACTCTATGACTTTCCTATCACCAATGACTCATACTTACATCAAAGATCCAACCAAGTGGATTTACATATGAGACTCAAATACCCAACCAAGTGGGTTTACACATTTCAATTCAACTACCCAACCAAGTGGGTTTAAAAAATTTGACTCAGCTACCCAACCAAGTGGGTTTACAAATTTGACAAGTTCTTACATGACTGAATATTACAATTTTACATCATGGGTCTCAACAAGACCTTTTCATCAAATTACAAATAAGACCATTTATGACCAACACCAGAAAATCCTAAAGAAAGAGAACATGTTTCATAATAATGCCAACAATGCATTATACTCAACAAAGCTAATGCTCCCCCTGAATCTGTGCATCAAGCATCCTTTCCATATGACTAAGGCTCCCCCTTAGTTTGTGCATCCTGAACACTTTCACCAATAAATCATCAAGGCATCTTTATCAAAACATTAGAAATCAAATTATGAGAACTGGAACACCACCAGAGATACCAAACAGTATCAGAGATACCAAACAGCACTGCAACTGTGCTGAAGAAAGCTGACCCCAAGCAGAAATTTGTCAGCAATCAGACATACGCGGTTTTCTGTGCATGAACTCGCGTATATACGCGACTGTGTTTCAGGAAACCCGCGTATCCAATAACATCTTCTATATTTTAACCAAATCTGATCCTCTATGAGAAAAAGACAGTGTTCAGCTTCTTTCTGGGATATTTGAATGCTTCCCTGGATTACAGATAGATAGAACAGTGTAATTGTGTCTTCAAGCGTCATCCAACGGTTGTAGCATAAGCACATTAATAACCAAGCCTTCAGATTCTTTGCAGCATCAGTACAATCTTTTCAAGAGAGATTATCATACCATAACAACATCTTCAAATATGTGTCAAGAAATCATCCATGTGGTCCAATATCATCAAGATCTTCAAGATTTAATATGAAGTAACATATGTAGGCAAAAGATCTCAACCACAGTAACAAACTCTGCATGATCTATTCATATTTCTGAATCAAACGACATCCAACTCATCCATGTGTGAGCACAAAAGATACTTATCAGCAACCAGGGCTCAAAATCTCATCATAATGAGCCATGTACCAATTCATCATCATTTGAGCATGAGTATCACAAAAACCAAAGAATAAGCAGTCAAATTGCCAACAATGCAATCATTAGTTTTCAACCTGCTGCTCCCCCTGAACCAGTGCTTCTCTTTAACTTGTGCAACCTGAATATTTTTATCAGCAAGCCATCAGCAACAATCTCTGCATGATCTGTCCTTATCTCTGAATTATAGGACTTCCATCTCAGCAACGAATACCCTTCATTCAACAAGCAAACAGGACTTATCCATAAACTTCATCATAAGACATCAAGTATCATATCATCATCATTTAGAACTGATAAGTTAAGCTGATACAGAGTCAAAACTATAGTTATTATCAGTCAGACTGATGCTCCCCCTGGACCTCTGCTCCATATCTTCAGCTATCAGATAAATTCTCTTATCATCAATGCATATGCGGCTGTGTCTGCTATAACTCGCGTGTATACGCGACTTTGTTTCATCGAACCTGCGTATGGAAACTGAAATATAGAAAATTTCACACCTTCATCTCCTCCTGCAATTTTACCTTCTGTTCCTGTCTTTTCTTCACACCAGATGCACTGTCAGAAATACATATAACCAGAATAATCAAATCAACCATGAGAGACATCATACATTGCTCCCCCCTGTGACGATACATTACTAAATTTGATAATGTATCCCACATCATTCCTGCAGTCAATCAGAGAAGTAAGCTTCAGAAGCGGATGACTGCAATAGGGTCAGAATTCCCTACGTTTCTGATCGGTCCTCCATCCTTTTCCAGATTTGTTTGAACTTTCTATTTGTGTGCTGAAAATTGTCCACTTTCTCAGATTTGTTCAACCTGCATTCCTTTTCTACATGTCCATACTTGTTACAAGAATAACATCTCATGTGTCCAGAGAAATAAGCATAAGAATCATAATGAGTATTTCTAATCTTTCTCCTTTTGCAATCAACTGCTTTATGTCCATACATGTTACATGAGAAACAATATCCCCTGAAGAAACTAGAGTACCTTTCTAAGTAGAACCTGTTTGTTTGTGGCTGAAATGATCTGCTCCTGCAATTTGCTGCAACATGCCCATAATTATGACATTTAAAACATTCAACGTTCTTGAATGAATTCTTTTGAGAATTCATGATTGTTGGTTGATCTTTTATTTCTTTCAACACTTCATGTTTTGCATTGACATCCTCTGAATTTTTAGCACTTCCTTGAGAGCTAGATTCACCTTTAACAGTTTCATGGAAACCAAGACCAAGTTTGATAGCAGGAGACCTTTGATTACTTAGAATATTGTCCAAGGTGTTAGTACTATCTTGAAACCTCAAAAGTTTAACCTTTTCTTCTAATTTACCTTTGAGAATGTTTACCTCAACCTCCAAGGCTTGACATTGCTTTGTCATGCTTTCTTCTTTCCTTCTTCCATCTTCCACTTGATCCTTCAGATTTAGGATCTCTTCTTTCAACCAATTTTCGTTTTCTTCACATGTTTGTTCTAGCTCTTCATTCTTCTTATTTGATTTTTCCAGATCTTCTTTGAGAGATATGATTTCTACTTCAAGGCCTTCCTTTTCAAATGATTGTAGAGGTTCCTCATTTTTCTTACTTGATGCTTCTAGATCTGCCTGCAGAGAGATGATTGCAGCTCCAAGTCCTTCATTCTTCTTGCTTGATTTTTCAAGATCTGCTTCTAGTTCTTTAATTCGATTGGATGCATAAGTATGAAACCTTTGATACTTGTCCACCTGTCCATTCAACATGTCTATTTGATCTTTCATTTGAGAGGTCATCTCTTTGTAAACATAATCTTTCGTATCAATTTCCTTTTGTTGTTCTTCAACTTTGATCTTGATAGCTTCCACAACTTTACTATCTTCACTATTGTTTGCACAAAGAAGAGTATTACAAGTGGCCTTCTTCTTTTCCTTCTTTGCCATGAGTATTTGTAGAGCTTCATCAGAAACTTCTGGATCCATACTGTCACTTTCACTATCATAATCTTTGCACATGCAATTAAGTAAGAGACAAGAACAACGATTAATACCTGGTTCATCTTCTTCAATTTTTGCTATACATGATTTCTGAGGTATCTCCTTGTTTCGAGTAGGCTTCTTCTTTTGCTTCTTAGCCATGAGCACTTTCAGATCTTGGTCAGAATCTTCTTCATCTTCACTGGACACTTCATCATCATCTTCTTTTGCATAATAACTCTTTCTCTTCTCAAATTGTTTCCCTTTACCATGCTTTTCATTATAAGGACATTTAGCAGCATAATGACCAACTTTTCCACACTAAAAACATTTGAAGGGAAGCTTACCTTTGAATCTTCCAGTACCTAGTTGGAGCTTTCTCACGAAATTCGCTTCTTCTTCATCGGATATATAGCTGGATTCTTTGACAACTTCCTTTTCCTTTCCTTTTGTAGATGCCTTAAAAGCAGCTTCTCTTATTTGAGAAGGACCTCCTTGTCTCATTTCAAAAGTAGTCAGAGTACCATGTAATTGAACAATAGTAAGCGTTTGCAGATCTTTCCTTTCTTCAATAGCTGAAACTTTAGAGTCAAATTTTGAAGTCAGGGATCTTAAGACCTTTTCCACCAGAGTAGTATCAGTTATGGTTTCACCCAAATTTCTCATTTTATTTACAATATCATCCAGACGAAGAAACAAACTGGCAACACTCTCATCACTATGCATCTTCAAATTTTCATATTCAATTCTAAGAGTTTGGAGTTTTGCACTTTTTACCTTTGTGTCTCCTTCATAGCTTAGAATGATTTTGTCCCATATATCTTTAGCTGAATGTAGCTGCATGACTTTAGCAAATTCTGATTCAGACATGCTTCTCAATAAGACATTCACTGCTTTGGCATTGATTTCATACTTCTTTCTTTCAGCTGCATCAGTAGGAATACTTGCCGGGTATTGATAACCTTCTTCCACGATTGCCCATACATCTGCACCAAGACTTTGCAGATATGCTTTTGTTCGTACCTTCCAGAATATCAGATTGCTTCCATTGAATAGAGGTGGCTTTATAGACATTACTCCTTCATGACTTCCCATTGCGACGAATCTCCTTCAAGCGATCAAGCTTCTGCAGAAGGACCTGCTCTGATACCAATTGTTGGGAAAAATACTGAGAGGGGGGGGTGAATAAGTATTTACAGCATATTCAAAACTTTTTACTTTTCTTTACTTCAAAACCCATACGCTACTTTCCTGAAGCATACTAGCGTATATACGAGGATACCCTTTATTAAAATCGCGTATACTCAGAGAACTAATTATGTCATTAATTCTTCACTTAAATCATTCCCTCATTTATTCATCAGATATTCAATAAACAGTAAACATGTGCAGCAAGAACAGAATAACCATCACACAAAGCATCACACATGAACACCAGGATTTTTAGGTGGAAACCCAAGTCGGGAGAAAACCACCGCTGCAGTTGCTCAGCCTTCAATATTTTATTATATAGAAAACATCTTACAACATATGTGCTGGCGCAGACTCCTACCAGCACGCAGGCACCCACCTGCGCTCGTTTACCAGCCTCTCCTGGAAGGGAGCTCCAACCCCCTGACTCGTTTACCAGCCTCTCCTGGAAGGGAGCTACGACCCCCCGATCTTGTTTACTAGCCTCACCTGGAAGGGAGCTACAACCCCCTGACTGAAGGCTACAACCTTCAGCACCACCTTGGACCACGTTTCATCAATTTTCACACTGGATCCAACAACTTCAATAGAACAACACTTGCAGGCCACATTTCATCATATTTCCAAACTGGACCCTTTTCATTCTTTTAAGTACAAACATACATCACCAACAAATACTTATCAACACAGATCAGATAGCAGAAACACAGCAGAACAGATCAGATATTTCATACCCCTTGCTTCAGCAAACCCTAGTTTTCATACGCTCTTTCCCTTCACTGATGTCGCGTATATACGCGCTTTCGTCCACACAAACCAGCGTATACCTCTGTGTATATTTCATTGCGCATACGCGCTTTATCTTCAGCGAAGCTGCATATATACGCGCTTCCTCTGCGGCTAAGTAGCGTATAGATCTTCAATCATTACAGAGCAGCATACTTCTTCAGATCAGATATTCAGTTCAGATTCAACCCTTTACTTCAGACAGATGTTCGCCTCATCACAGATCTAATCACTCCATAAACAGATCTAGTAGATACAAATACATTTCAGATCTAGATATCCCGCTTCATCTTTTCTTCATAGGTGCATCATAGATTCAGATCTATCATCAAACCTTTACCCTTTCCATACAGATATACTTCATAGAGAAGTATTCATTCAAGCTCAGACATCTTGCACCCACACTCATGATTTGCATAATGACTTTCATCTCTTTATATAGGTTTATCCTTTTTCAATACCATGAGCCCTTTTTCAATACCATGAGCAAAACCATTACTTAGATGGTTTGCACAGACGAGGGGTCAATTAGGCGGATCATTACCCAATACAATGGGTCGATACCATGGTGGTTACCCCTGGTTTTCACTTTTAGGCGCTTTTGCCCATGCGCGACTTGGCACGTTCCTTTCCGCGTGCATACGGCGACTTCTACTAGCAGGAATCCCGCGTATACCAAGACACATACTCTTTTTCATCATAGAATTAGCACATGCTGAATTCCTTTCCCCATTACTTATGTAAACAATAGATACATCAGATTTAGTTCATCAAACCATATTCTATCAAGCACAACTTCATCAAGTAAGTTGTCATCATCTTTATCAAGAGGATTGCCATTTAAAGACAACACTCAGCGCCATATTGCTAACAAACATCATATCACATCAGATTTACATCATTTACCAAGTCCATCAAGTCAAGCATAACTTTATCAGATGGATTGCCATCAAGGACAACACATGTTAATAGTCGCATGTATTCATCTTCATTTAGTGGGTTGCCATCAAGGACAACACTCTGCATCATATTTCCAACACTATATATATCCTCCATCTATTCGGAGGGTAGCCATTCAGGCTCAATTCCCAATATTCAGTTTCAGTTGCCAGTTATTCATCAGAGAAGTGTGGAACTCCATTACTCCTTTTTAATAGATTCATTTACCCATCAATAAATCAACGCCAGAACTTTAATTCATTACTCTTCTCCTGGTTCTCCAACACTAAAATGAACATTCGAAATAGATTTCCTTATCAAACAGGGTTAAAAAAATTTAGGATCTTTGCAGGGTTAAGACGTTTCATCGCATACTTCTTCAAATTCATAAAACTGTGCCATCACTATTTTAATACAATATGTGTAATAAGCATGTCTCGCAAGATTACTGTGCCATCATTCTACTTTTGGGTTTACTGCAGCTCCTCCAAATTATAAATCCCCGATTATAGACATCAAATTAAGCCAATCCTCCATTACAATAAGGTCTCTTATATGGAATTCAAAATTTAGAACTTCACAACCCATAATTTCACAACAGAGCTTGTAATTTCCTTCAAGCGCCTTATTCAATCGATGGCTGTAATATCGAATTTTACAGTGGACTCTATGTCATTGCCATGTCATTGATGACTACAACTCATGAATTTTTTCAACCACAACATCGACAACCCATAATTAAAATTTATTCTTCTGTCCCACACAAAAATTAATCAACCTATACACATCCATTCAAGAACAGATGAATTCAGTTGCAAGACTACTTGTCCTGGCCAGATCTTTGAATCAAGTGGCTCTTCTGCAACCTACTCTATCTCTCCATCTCTTCAGCTCTCTGCTCTTTGTCTGTTTCCTTTGCCTTTCTTTTGCTATCTCTCTTTGTCTATGTTTCCTCTGATGTCTCTGCTGCCTTTCTGCCCCTTGAATGATGTTTCAGGTGCTCCTCCTTTGTCATCTCCTTTGCCATCAATGAAAACATTTCCAACAGTCTCCCCCTTTGGTATTGATGGAAATACACTTCCTCTGCTTGCCTTTTGGAAGCCCCTTTTTGCTTTTCCTCCCCCTTTGACATCAATGGCAAAGGGTTGCTCATTTCCTAGTGTGCATTCTGTCTCTTCATTTATTCTCTTTGAGTTATGTTTAGGCCTTCTTCTTTTGGCTTTCTACCATGCTGCTCTAAACTGGTGTACAATAGTTGTTGAGAGAACACTTTTGAGAATCATTAGAACTTGAATATACACAATAAGTTGATACAATCCCAAAGCATAGACTCCTTGCACTTGTATGTAGTGTAGGTGATGACAGCCATATATAATCAAACTTGTATAATCAGAGATGCATAGTTGTATCCAAGCTTAAAGATCGTGAATGTTCCATGTGACATATCAAGCTTGCTTCAGTTATACTTTTGTCTATATTATAATCTTCATCTATGATGAATATCTATTGAGGAAGGTTGAAGATGAAGTAAGTATTTTTCTGCAAAGCACATCTACAGTACACATTTGTTCAATTGTGATGAAGCCAATATATCTTTTATTGCTGTGGTACACCTTTCTTGCCTATTATTGGTGATACGTGCTAGACTGCTGATAGGGAAAATACTCTTAAATATTGAAAGGTCCTTGTTGCTGAACAAATGAATCACACCAGAGCTTACAACTTATTGTGAGAATAGGCAATATATTTCAATATTAGAGACCAAATGACTTTCCTACTTGTACAATGTATTTTCAAAAATAAACCCTTGAGGCTAGATACATTCAGTGTATTAGTCAGTCTCACTTATCAATCATGCAATTTCCTTTATTTCATAAGGGATTATGTATGTCGATGATCAATCTCTCTTTAAATGGTGAAATACCAGCAATTCCTTTCTGCTGAAGTATGCTTGGATGAACTAATAAAATAATTTTGAGCTTCAATGGTAATCACAACTATTCCTTCATTATTCAGATATTTTAACTATTCTGTCATGATTATTTCCAACAAAAACATCTTCAAGTTGTTTAATTTATATCTCAGCTAACAAACTTCACCTAGTTTATGAACAATATTCAGAAAGAGGCCTTGAAGATATATGTACTGACTTCAGGAAGGCATGCAATTATATATATAGAAACAGATACTTCTTCAATGTTTAATATAATGTTTCAAGTGTAAACATAGTACTGATCCTTTAGCTCTATTATTGACCTTTTCATGCTGAATGCAGATAACTCTGGGAATTTCACCTTGATAAAATTTTGCCATAATCCTTTGATCCTGAGGACCTGTACCATACTGATACTACTCCATAATAACACTTGATATTCTGCTGATAGGCATGCTTCTTGTACCTAAATTCCAATTGATACTACTTTGATAAACCATGCAGATATTTCACTTCAGCTTGCATATTAACACATAACTAAGACATCCTTCATAAATTCTACTATAGAGCTTTCCACTGTTCACACCAACAGTCATCAATATCCTGAATTTGATCTTGACATCTTAACCATTTTCTTATTCTGTCATTCTGTTCAAAAGAATGTCACTGCATTTTCCTTTCTAAGACTGCTCCAGAGACATTGCTGCTTTACATACAATTCAGCTGTTCTAACATAATAATCTTCAGGAAGACATCTTCAATTCTTTTATTAGAAATCTTCATGGGGAGATTACTCAGATATTTATCACTTACTTAACTATACTCCTCCAAGGGACATTTTCATAGATGAAGGAAGTAATGATACAATGATGATAGGCTCTTTTCTTACTCATCTTTCTTAGGGTGAATCATTGTTCATACTAGCAGAATGATGCACAATGTGATCATCACTTTAATGTGCTGATGTCTTCTTCTATCATCATGGTTGCTTACTGCTTTCTCTCCTTCCATCAACCTGCAGGCTATTGTGTGCTTCCGATAATCTTCTTTCTAATCTTTTAACAGTTGCTATTTCATGTAGCTCTTCTTAGATTACTCTCATGGGGAATAATTATGAACTACTCTCCCCCTGTGATGTTGCTTCATATTTGTCACTGGATGGATTTTTGTTTTGTTTTCTAGAGCAGCTCTTGCTGAGACTATGCTAGATTCATTATGTTATTGAGATGATAGGCTCCCCTTTTCTCTTTTCTTTCCATACTCTTTTGGGGTTCATCATAATGTCTATACTCCTTTTTGGTTCATAGTTTTGTTTAATTGGATTGGATTTCATCATCTATCTGGAGTTCTTTAATATATATGACAGTTTACAGTCCTTTTCTTTGTGACCAAGTTTGAGGCATACATAACATCTTATTTTATCAAAGTACATTTGAGTTGGAGTATAATATTTTGTTCCCCTCTTTGAACATAATTTACAATCAACAAGTTTATGTCCAAAATTATTGCATGCATAACAATAGCCATGGAAATGATTTGTGTACCTGGTGAAAGATTGTCTTTTCCCTTTGCTTGCTTGAGGTGTTCTTTTCATTTGATACATCTTTTGCTGGTTAACATTGATTCTCTTTGTCTTACAATGTGCTGCTTCATGTCCTGGTTTGTGGCAGGAGAAACAAGTGATACTTCTCATAGGAGGAAAGAACCTTCTTTGACATCTTCCAAATTTATTCAGTTCATCCTTATGAGTGTATGAGCCTTTTTCAGCTGACAGTTTCATCCTCTCATTCTCTATCCTTTCATGTTGCTGCTTGATTCTATTTGTTTCTCTGCAACTCATGTTCTTGCTGGCTTCTACTACTGTAGGAATCTTCTGAGTTGCTTCATTGTCCTTCACAGCTTTTACAAAAATGATATTCCTGTTATCTTCAACCTTGGACTTGCTGGTTTCTCCTTCATATCCTATCCCAGCCTTTATGTGAGGTGACCTTTGAGCATTGATAATCTGGTCCAACTGTCCAGAGCCTTTCATTAGAGGTGTATTCATTAATAGTTCTCTTTGGGCTTTTTCTAAGTTCTTTCTTAGGCTCACTACTTCTTCTTCCAATTTTTCACATTCAAGACTTTTCTCTCTCATTTGTTGCAGTAGAGTGTCTTCTACTTTCTTTGCCTCTTCAAGCTGTGTCTTCAGGCCAATAATTTCTTTCCTATCTTCATATTCTTTCTCATCACATATTTGTACCAATCTCTTAAGGTCTTTGTTTTCATTCTTCAATTTTTCTATTTCAGTCAGAGCTGTGTCAAGTTTGGATTTTTCTTCAGCTGCAATTTCTTCATGGCTCTTACTACCATTCACACTAGCAGGTACCTCATTTGATTGAACATCTTCTTTTTGACATGAATTTCTCTTTTTCTTAATTCTCTTTTCCTTCTTGACAATGCAGTCCTCTGTGTCTACTCCATGCATGAAATGCAATCTGTCCCAGATTTCTTTTGCAGAGTCTAGATCCATTATTAAATCAAGATCCTTATTATGAAGATTGTTATATATCACACATTTTGCCTTGGCATTCCTCTGTTTTTCTTGCACCGAGGGAGAGTCTGTGTAGTAACCATCACATACAAGTTTCCATACCTCAGGTTCATAAGCCAATAATCTTGTTTTAACCTTATCTCTCCATTCAGGAAAGTTTGTTGTACTCAACACAGGTACATTTTGATAGTCCATGACTCAACCAGATCTCCTTCAAGCTATTAAGCTTACACCAAAGGAACCAGCTCTGATACCAATTGTTGAACCCTTAGTTAAACTGAGAGGGGGGGTGAATCAGTTTAACACATTCATGGACTTTTAAAATTTTTCATTAAACTTTATTAACACCTTCATTTCATGATCAACATAATGTGTGAGCAATCTTTATTTGTGAGCAACAATTAGTAAGCAGATTAGACACTGTATTAGCAGTCTTAATATGTGAGCAGCAAGTATTAGTCGACTAGATATACCATATCAACACAGACATCATGCACATAGACACCAGATATAAGTGGAAACCCATAAAGAGAGAAAACCACATCTTATTATTGTTGTGATGCAAAGGCAAGCTCCAACTCCCTCTCACCACTGATTTTCTGTAGGCACCAACCTACAGGAGGCTCCAACCTCAATTCTGCAAGCTACAACTTGCAAGGAAGCTCCAACTCCCATCTATTTTCTGTAGGCACCAACCTCAGTCAGCTACAACTTGATAGGGAAGCTCCAAATTCCTTACTCTTTCAAAAGAAAAAACACTTGCTGATTTACCTTGGATATTAGCTCTGTTTTGTACCTTCTCTTCTACTGTCCATCAGTCCTCATATCTGCCTTGCTTCATTTCAACGTCTTCTCGGATTCCCTATCAGCTCCTCCTTCTCCTCTACCTTACTGCTTCATTTCTACATTCTCTTACCTCACTCTCTAACCGCTCTATGCATATCAAGTTGATATTATATATAGAGTTCATCACATGAATGTTTGTATTCCACAAGGAATTTGGAATGAACAGCCATGACTCTTTGGCTTCTGCCTTCTCATTCCTTTTTCCAACTCATTTAAAAACGTATAACAATATGTACAAATTTCAATGTTACAGTGGGATTTTTCTTTTCCTTCGGGTACTTGCCTTTGCATCACAAACAATATAAAATAATTAAACATTTACATTTTTAGTTTCAATATATAAAATTCACTCAGCCCTTGGCTTGATGGTTTTCTCCTTTCTGTTGCTGTCATGCAACTGTCCTACATACCTTTGTTTACTGCAACTATGAGCACTTGTGCATGTATACCTGTTCACTGCAATTTTAAATCCCTTCACTGCATACCTCTTCAATTCAGCAGTCTCTGTTTACCTCTGTACAAATTCTCCAAGCTCAATGTAGTTGTGTATCTGCTGTATATATGCCTGTTTTATAAGTTTATCTCACCAATAACTCTCAAACTCTCATTATGTAAAAATTGCAGCTTCTTCTAATTTTCTGCTGGAAAATTAACTCAATGTATGCGAAGGCTTTTCTTTTCACATCTGATGGTTATCAAAACCACATTCGCCAGATTTCAAATCTGATTCGATGTAACTCGCATTTTGGGGAATATAAAATTATGTAAGTCTTAACCTTAAGACTATAAAACTCATGTATCTTCCGACTTAAGCTCTTAATACTCTAACAAATGGTTCGATGCCTTTAAACCAATGCACAGGCACTTGTAACATTACAACCATGGGTGTATAACGTGAACCTCCTTTGGCACTAGGACGTTTTATATTGCATTTCGTTTTATGGGCCCACGCATCCACTACATTAAATAGTTATTCAATAATATTAATATTTTTTGCAGGGGTTAACCCACAGTCCCAGAATTCGGATTATTTCAATCTCAATCTATGTGTAAAATGCATCCAAAGTTTCTTGCCCAATCAACTTCACAATTTGGCAACCTCAACATACTCTGCTTCCTTTTAACTGACAAATTAATTACATCTATGTATATTAATATCTCAATCTGAGATTGAGATATTAAATAAAAATCCTCTTTTAGTTAAAAAACCACACACCTCCTATCTGGCTTAAAAATGCGGAAGCTCAAGGGTTATAAAACCATACAATACACCCTCTTATAATTATTTTGCAGGTGGGAGCTCTATTTTTCGTTGGCCTAAGGTTAAAACCCGTATTTCATATAACCCATCGACCTCCACATGTTAACTCCATTCTCAATCTCAACTTAGAGTCAATCTACATGTATACGTGACCTTAATTAAATGTTCATAAAACATTTCAATTGCAACTATCCTTTGACCTTTTCACACAATTCATATTGCGCCAACTTCACATATAAAACCATTATATGTGCACTACAATATATCCATATATATATATTACGACCTTCTTCAATTTTGGAAGCGTTATAACAAAACTCAACCACATCGGACATACCTCGGTTAAACTCGAAACCGTGGTTTGAACAGTCCCGATCAATATAAATTAGAACTGGGCCTCGCACTAACGACCCTTCCACATCCAATGGCAGACAGCATGTCGCACTGCTTTAGATGATCCGACGTCCTCAATCGAATCTCGCGTGACTTAGATGCATGGGCTTTTAACTCGCGATGAGAGTGGTATCTCCAAACCGCTTAAGACCATGTGTCAGCTCCTGGCATATATCACGTTCGAGTTGTAAATATAGCTTATCGTACAAAAGCGGTGCGATGAAAATCGTCGGGTGTTCCAAACCCACTATCACTGTTCACAGCGCTCGTGGTTCCGTTCAGTTGCGCTCCAGGTTCCGTTCCTTCCTTCATTTGTTCACGATCCCAATATGTCTTCTTAACTTCGTTTTCATACGGTTCTTCGGTTATTCTCTGTCGCTCCTTCTCATATGTTATCCCTTGCTTTGTCAACACTTCAACATGGCGCTTCTGCTATCATAACGCATAGCTCCATTCACGCATAGGTTTATCACCAAACCTCTACGCTCGATTCATGATTCCTTAACGCAGGGCCTTATCCCCGACTCTGTCCCGGGGTCCCTCCTTCGCACTATAGATATCCTTAATCTATTAGGAGGGTAGCCATTCAGGCTCAATTCCCAATATTCAGTTGCAGTTGCCAGGTATTCATTAGAGAAGTGTGGAACTCCATTAATCCTTTTTAATAGATTCATTTACCCATCAATAAATCAATGCCAGAACTTTAATTCATTACTCTGCTCCTAGTTCTCCAACACTGAAATGAACATCCGAAATAGATTTCCTTATCAAACAGGGTTAAAACAATTCAGGATCTTTGCAGGGTTAAGACGTTTCATCGCATAATTCCTCAAATTCATAAAACTGTGCCATCACCATTTTAATATAGTGTGTGTAATAAGCCTGTCTCGCAGGATTACCGTGCCATCATTCTACTTTTGGGTTTACTGCAGCTCCTCCAAATTATAAAATCCCCAATTATAAACATCAAATTAAGCCAGTCCTCCATTACAATAGGGTCTCTTATATGGAATTCAAAATTCAGAACTTCACAGCCCATAATTTCACAACAGAGCCTGTAATTTCCTTCAAGCGCCTTATTCAATCGATGGCTGTAATATCGAATTTTACAGTGGACTCTATGTCATTTCCATGTCATTGATGACTACAACTCATGCATTTGTTCAACCACAACATCGACAACCCATAATTGACATTTATTCTTCTGTCCTACACAGAAATTAATCAACCTATACACATCCATTTAGGAACAAATGAATTCACTTGCAAGGCTGCTTGTCCTGGCCAGATCTTTGAATCAAGTGGCTCTTCTGCAACCTACTCTGTCTCTCCAGCTCTTCAACTCTCTGCTCTTTGTCTGTCTCCTTTTCCTTTCTTTTGCTATCTCTCTTTGTGTCTGTTTCCTCTAATGTCTCTGTTGCCTTTCTTCCCCTTGAATGATGTTTCAGGTGCTCCTCCTTTGCCATCAATGACAACATTTCCAACAAGTGTTATTGTATGTATTTATCACATAATCACTTCTTTCAAGCAAGGTACTCCCCAAGGCTAGGATAAAATAACAGGGAAGGGTTTATTGCTTTAGATACATTTTTATTTGTTGCTACTTAGAAACATTTGAAGAAAACACAAGTTATGGAAGATTCATAATTAATTATTGATTACAAAAACATGGTGTATTTTGAGAATGTTTTTCTTCATCCCTTGCTTCAGGACATCAAAGAAGCTCTACAATCCTTTAAAATGGCATATTTCACTCAATCAAGTTCTCACATAAATAAACAAGAAGAGCAATGCCCACTCAAAAGAAGCCATGGAAATGCATTTAGGGTCTTTTTGTATTTTATAATTTATGGATGAAGAAGATGTGGATCAAATGATTTCCACTTCTAAGTTCTTGATCTCTCTTATTCCTTTTTTTTTCATATTCACAATCCACTTTAAATATTTTTTCATGGAATATCTTCATATATGATAGATTTCAAGGAAGAAATGTCTTTTGGTTTTTAAAATGTAATGGAGATATATTTTTTCCATGTTTGGTAAGACTATACATCTTTTATGATGGGATTAGATATGATAAAGATTTGAAATGAATGAACACCAATATCTATAATCAATTTCCATTATATAATTCACCCATCATATTGATATTTTTGAAATTAAATAAATTTGAAGTCTATATTTTAAAATGGCAAGTGTTTAAAGGTTACATAAATACAATATGGGAAATACTCATTCAAACAAATTGAAAATACAATGAAGAATTGATAAAGTTTCGTGTTGAGGGTAAATATAAATTAGATTGGGTTAAATTTATAATCAACGAGTTTTATCTTTTTCATAAATGAAATAGTTGAAATAACTCGATATCAATTATAATGGGTTAAATTTGTAATCAATGAGTTTTATCCTTATTTTTTATAAATGAAATAGTTGAAATGGCTCAAAATTTTGGTATTCTAAATCACTCACTCGCTAAATTTTATGCATAATATTCATTACTAAGAATTTCATTTCGGAGTTGTATAATTATTTGATAATTTGACTTTTTATTATTATTAATATGCACTTTTTAATACATAAATAGATTCAACACCCTTCAATATTTTAAAAAATATTCAAATATATTATTTAAATAAAATTTTAAACAAAATATAGGAAAAACCAAAGATTCTCTCCCATTAACCTAAATACACAAAAATTATATCAAAATATTAAATTTATCGAGATATACATAATACCTATGAAAATTTGAATTTAGGAAACATTTTAATTTGTAAAATCATTTATCTAAATATACATAAAGTATATCAACATTTCAAAGTGACAAACTTTTTTTTATGGTCAAATCATTTAATCAGATGCATTTGCACTTATAACTTTATGAATATACTTAGGTGTAGGAAATCTCTCTAAGACTCTTCATGACCTAAAATTTAATATGTTAAATCATCGAAACTCTTCACATAAAAAAAAAATTAAAAAAAATCATATAAACAAATTTAACAAACTCTTCACCCATTGGTTGACCAACAGACACTACATGTCTGTTAATTCACTTCATTATTAAATATAATATATATTTTAAAAATGTAGCCAGTGATGTTAAAGGTAAGATAATTTATAAGCGTGATTGGAAAAGCCAACGTCGACCTACATGGAGGAACACACAGGTGGGTGCTCCCTTTATTTATGTAGTTTTGAGGCTTTTCTTTTCCTAGGAGTGGAGTTTTCAAAAGCCGAGATGCTGTGTCTCTGGATCCTAGCTTTCAAACTGATAGTAACCAGATGTAATTGCCAGAAAGTATCCATTTTAAGTCTGATACATAGAGCTCTGTAATCGTTCACCTTTTTTTAGTAAAACATATAATTTGTTTCGCAGTGGAATTTTCAGAATCCAAGATTGTGTTCTCCAGACTAATATTTGTAGTACTATGTGCACACTAAATTTTTGTGTTAATTATAATTTATTGATATTTCGCAAAGTCATGTCAAAACATTTTGTTACTTTGGCTCCCTCATTTCAGATTTTGTACATTCCTGCATGTCTAGCGGAAGTTAAGCTATTATTTGTTCTCTCTGTTCTTTGTTCTTAATTCTCTTGTTATTCCTGCTCAATACATTGTTTATAGGCACTTAAGTTGTGGAATATGGCAGAGATTCAATGTTTATAGAGTTGCAGTGATAGACTTGCAGACTGAAGAGTTTCCATTCTGTCAGTCAACATTGCCAATTAATCTTTGTATTTTTAGAACATTACTATTAATGTGTATATATAGCACATGATGTTACATATAAACAATTATGCGATTTTACAAGTTGGTTTACCTGTTTTGGTATTAGTAATTAAATTAAAGATAATACTTACATTCTTTTGGACAATAGTGTTGTTAAACATTTCTCTATATTGGATAGCCCGATAAAAGTAAAGATTATAAAAGTATAATTTATTATAAACATATAATTTACCAACAATCGCTTTTAAATGTGCAAAGAGAGACATAAGGAATAGAAGATTTGGGAAAATCATTTTGCCAAGAATAGAGCTCACTGAGCCCACTGCTGAATGCATACTCATAAGGTCTGCAAACACATGAGAAGAGTAAAACAAAGAAAAAATATCATTATGTCTTATATGAATTTAGAACATTTTATTTAATTTGTAAATATAATTATAAAAAAAAATTGGCGCATTGTTTTTTTTTTAATTCAACCATATAATATTAGATAATAATATGAATAGTTTAAAAAAAACACTTTCGATGTATACAGATAAAATAAATAAATTAACATAATAATTTGCACTCCAAAAAGTCGGAGCCAAATGGAAAAAGGTTGCAAAAGGCTGTGCCAGTATTTTTATAATTTAAAATACTAACCTGGCAGGATTTCTCTTCTCTAATAGCTTCTCGGATTTTCAAAATAGTTCTCCTATCGATATTGGGCCTTGAAGAAACCTAACATTTTTACCAATCAATTCTTTTTTGGAATAACCTGACATCTTCAATAAACCTTCTCTTATATACACTATTGGAATTTGGGTGGTCTGAAAAGCATGGATCCATTATAAAAAATTTGAAATGAATTTTTATAAGGGATTCTCTAATTCCATCCGTATAACGTGTGTTCAAAGACTCCTTTATCAATGGTCTGCTATGAAATTGTGTACACATATTGCTCCTTTTAACAAGTCACTCCAATCCCATATCAATTGGACACCCAATACACATGGATGGTATTGAAGATACCAACAAAGCATGTCGCTATAGCCAAATTCAACAAATTCAACAACCTTACAAGGGAAATGAAAATTCCAATTTAAGACCAATAGAATAGAGATGTGCCTCCCTCTCAAAACCCTTCAAAGGTTTCAAAATAAATAAATCAATCAATGTTCCAATGTTTTTGGGTGGCCTATTCTTATGCCTGCTAAAAATGAATCAAGTTTCAAATGGGCTTTTGGATATCAATGTCCTATGAATCAAAAATCACATGGCTCTATGGATATTTAATCTGTTTCCCTCTTTAAACCACTCACAGATATTGCATTTTCAACAATTTTCCCTAATTAAAGACCACAAATTTTTCCCATGAAAAAAAAAACGGCCATAATGTTTTTTAGCTTTCAATCCTTTAACTAAAATCAATCAGATTTCAAATCTGTATCCAGATTTCAAATCGCCCCCCTTAGGGGGCTCCACGGTCTTCAAATGGGTAGCCATAATTAGTTATTTTACTATTAAAAATCCTCAAGAGTTCAATCTCTTTCCCAATGAAAACCACTGAAACCTTGGGCCTCATATTAAGGGTAATTTCATATTCATCTCTTGAATGCAATCCTAGCATATCGTAGCGTGTAACAGTGGATTTCCATTTTTAACTACAAAATTGTAACAATACGAATTACTGAGAAACTAAGGCACTCTAGGATGGGTGACATATGCCATTTGTCAGCATCAATGATAGAGACCCAATTGTATTTAATTATTAAGATATCTATTTGAGCCCACACCAGATGTATTGGTATTTCTTTGAGGACTAATAATGGCGGTTTCTGGATAAGGAGCAGAAAAAACATTAATTATACTGTCACTTCTATGAAAATTGTAGGTACTGTGTGAAATGGGAGTGACGAAGAAGGAATTTGAAAGTAGGATCAACTTACACACACACACCTGATATTGTTTGGAAGGGTATATATGATTGAAGCTCTCTGATAATATTTTATGAGCTAGGAGTTTCTAAGTTGTTCACGCTTTCCAAAGCTTCACACTCGCGTACCTTCTCTAGCCTCTCTAGTTTGGGTTTGATTCCGCGACTGGTGATTGAGAATCGATTTTGGCTGAGTTCTCAACAGAAAAAAAGAAGATCATTCTCCTCCTTCATTGCTGTCAAATTTGATGTATTCCCTATCATATCTAGCAACCAAACCTTGGCCTTGCCCCTAGGCCTTCTGATGTTGCTTAGTGGTGTTGTTTCTAATATATATCTCTGAAACCCAAATCAACTCAGCTCAACTATTTATGGGAAGCAATAAAAATAAGCCATTTATAGTGAGATTCCTGCGACAAATCAATCATACCTACCTTACAGTGTGATTCCAACAACAAATCAATCATAACTACCTCAAACTTGTTGTGGCAGAAATTTAAACAATCCACAACCTTCCGAGAGGGTATTAACATGTCCTGGCATGCATGACGTTGCTCGTAATAGTTTCTCAGGGAGCTCATCATTGTCAATTTCAGAAGAAAACTCTGCCACAAGACCGAAGCCCTTCCTGACATCCTTGGGACGCTGAGGTTATTCAACTGAACCTGGTTTAGGTCAAGAATTGATTTAAGTGCCATGGAATAGTTAGAGAAGGTGTAATTGGTTCCGGAAATGGCGTACACCCAGATGGCCTTCAAAAACCCAACCCACTTGATCACGGCCCTAAATTTCAGTGCAAGAGAATGTGCCAGATAAAAAAGCTCAAAGACCGTTGTGGGTTGCTAGGAAATCTAGGTGGAAGTGCGTTCAACCGCCCACACGAAGTGGATTTGCTACAACAACAAGGCATTGTGGTGGACAGGTATCATGCATAATAAATGTGGATTTTGGTGCACACATGTCACTTGTAGAAGAAAAAGGGTGACAAATTTTTGAGATGAATTGATTCAAAAGAAAGACCTATCAGCCTAAATATTTTTTTATGGTTTTATGAAATAGTGAAAAGCTCTAAACTAAATTAAATTAAATATTTCATTATTTTAATAATGATTTTTAATATTATATATTATTTTTTAATAGAAAAAAAATAATAGTATAATAAATTTTATCTATTTTAAAATTTATTTATCAAAATAAAAATGTTTTTAATTAAAAAATTAAATACTTTAGCTTTCCATTCATATTTGTTATTTTCATTATTTATGTCTTCAAGCTTTGTTATACATGCTTGTTATACCTGCTTGTCACTCATATCTAGAGGATTTTCATCACGTGTATTCACAGACAATGCTAATATGTCAATTTAATGGCTTCTAGCCCCCACACACCTGGTCTCTACCAATAGCTCCATACCGCATTGCAAAGTTGTTTTATGTTCAAAAGGATTCTTCATTGTGTTATTTGAGGAATCACAAGTTTACCAGAAAGCTTTATCTAAAGGGCCCTGGTTTTGGGGCAATGTTCGATTGCTTTTAACCCATTCTTTCCTAGATTTTGACCCATCCATAACTCTCATTACAAAGATGCCAATATGGGTCAGGCTTCCTGATCCGCTACCTCACCTGTGGAACGACAAAATCTTACCCTCCTATTGATGCCTCTCGTGGGAAACTTGGTGTATAAAACTATCGTGAAATTTGTCTTGAAATCAATATCAATAAACGGTCACCATACCAAATCAATTTAAAAATCAATGATTTTCACTGGACGTAGGCTCTAGACTATGTGAATGTTGCTTTTCATTGCCACTTCTATCATCAAACATGTCACTTACAAAATTCTTGCTTGGTGTTTAATTCTCAACAAAAGAGAAACATCTTCAATTCTACATCTAAAAGTTGGAAGCCCTGCAACCCTCCTCCTATGGATGGAAAGGCATCCTCTAAATTGGACAATGACATTGAAGAAGCTGGTGATGAAATTAATTTAGGGGTCAAGTTCCAAGAATCAATGCCTCAAACATATTGTGTAGCTCTTGGCAAGGACCATGCCCCTTCGACATGCACATAGATTTTGAATAGTAATGCTTCTTTGAGTATATTGAAACACGCTCATAAGTCGGCTTCTTCATACTTTGATAAGAAATCACCCTGACTACACAATGATAATTTTCAGATCGCTTTGATCAAAACGCCTTCAGAAGGTTGGGTCAATGTTTCGAGAAAAAAAGGAAAGAAAGGTTGCCTTGAGGATTAGCCCCAATTTGGGTGATTCTCCTCTTTAGTTGTATCTTTTGTCACTCTTGGATTTACTTCCCTATTCTCTATACCATTCATCTCTACGTTGACAACAACAGTATCGTGAAAGTTGTGCCAAAAAATGAGGCATGATGGAAAATGATGTAATTTTATTTTTGTTTGATAAATATAATTTTTAGACTTACAATAATATATATATATATATACATTTTTTAATAGAACATTTATAAATGTGTTTTCTTTTTACTTACTGTTATAAATGTCTATGTTTAATAAGGGTTTTGATCTATAACTGAATAACGCAACTTGTTTTATGGTTATTTGCTATGTTTAATGCTTGAATAAGTAAGATCACACAGTCTATGAGTAAGTTCAACAGTTGTGTTGAACAACACTGGTATTATTAATAGATCTGGCATGTGTAGCTCTGATGAGAAGGAAAAGCCCTAAATCCACAGTCGATTATCCATCTGGATGCAGAAACCTCGTTCTAGCATCCCCCTATATTTCCTTGGGTGAGACTTCGATCTGCGCAAGCAAGACGTTACCTAAAGGGCCGATAATAGTGGGTTCTGTTAGATTATATAGTCACTTTTAACCTGGGTCTAGGCCCCATCAAGCCAACAAATGGTTCTGTTGCCGGGACTCAGATTTGACTAAGGGATAGCTAGATGTGGAATCTGTCTAAGGAAGAGATTGAAAATTGGGTTGATAAAAAAGAACGTGAATTTGCGGTGCAAGAAAATAGAAGTCCGTGAATCTCTACTGAACATTGGCTACAGAAGTATATCTATACAGATCAATACGAGATATTTTTCGCATCGTTTGCTAGCAATATGTACGAGTGAATATCATGACTAGCATCGTAGGTGGGTTATTTCAATAATAAGACCACTGTGTGGACCTCAAAGCTGTTTGAGAAGTTGAAGCATACTGATAATGAGATCGCAAAGGCCGTTGATTATTGGATAGAGAAAATCCTTGGAGGGTTCATTACTTAGTTCACTATCAAGACCTATGTGTCTTATAGAGAAGTAGAGCGCAAGTTATTTAGAAACCTTAGAGGTAAGTACCCAAATTCACTGAAGTTTTGGATTAAAATGCTATTACGTGAAAATGGTATATTACAGATGCGCTCATATTGATGTTTGAAGAAAGAGAGTCTGCTGCTACGTGAAGCACTAAGCGATTCAGAACAGGTTGGGTTACGTACATTGAAACCGAATATAGATGACTATTTAAATCTAAGAAAGGACAAAGCAATCTCGCTACTCTGTGAAGTTTGTTTCTAAGATCTTAAAGTCAACAAAGTGCTGAGAAAATTCACCAACCTTCCACCCCCATCATCACTCCATCTCATTCTGTTCCTCCACCTCCACCTCCCCCCATGGCCGAACCACCAAAGGTTCTTGTGTTCAAGGTAAAAATGACCTTGAACAGTTCTGCTTTGTGATAGAATCAATATGGAGTTTGGTGAATGTTATAGATGAAAATATGAAGAAAGCGCTATTGATTAAAACGTTTTAAGATAGAGCATTGTCCTGGTACATGAAATATGTTCTACATGTCATTTTTTCACCATGAAATTAAACTGTCAATATGGATCTATGACCATCCATACTCATGCTTCCTTAGAAGTCAAAACTCTTATATTCCTTAACCAAGTCTTGGGAACTGGGAAAAATCTCTTAAAAATGCTTAAAGGTTGCTTGTGTGCTTTTTGCGGTCACTTCCTACACATGCGCTAATATTACTACCTTTATCTGCAGACATCTACACTCTGTTTGCCCATAAAACCTACACACCCCATTTAAAAGAAAGTAAAAGAGAAAATTAACTTCTAGAAGCATAGTTGGGCGCATATTCTTCCAACTAAAAGTCTCTTGAGTCGCGCCAGTTCGAGCTATATCCGTCCAATCATTAAACTTATCGCCTTCGATGAAGGAACCCTAATCCCTTCATTAGACTAATAATTATCCTCCAAATGGATAAGGAACCTCGTTGAGACATGTGGCCGCTTTATAACATCGTTAAGTTCAGGTAGATTCATGCGTAGTACAACATGCCAAATAAAAATTTAAATAAAGGGGATAGGTGGAAAGACATTCGAAGGTGAAAATAATTTGATTGATGAATCTGATTTGGTGACTTGGTTCCAGAGGGAATATGCAGAACAATTTTGTCAGATAATTAACTCTTTTTGAGTCGGTTAAGGAGCACAAAATTGACAAGGTGTGAAGCTTCTTTCGCATGACGAGGAGAGAAATGAATGTAAAGTGGAATTGTATATCATACCCATTTATAGTGTCACACATAAAATGGATACACTTTCCATGAGTAAATACAGTGGTCAAAATTCCAGTTGTCTTTAGCGAGATTTTTCAAAAAAAAATCTAGTGGATTTTTTTGGTTTAATCTCTAAAATTCAGCAGGAATTTATTGAAATCATAAGTTTGATGGGTAAATCCTGCACAATCAAAGTTCCCTAGAGGGGTTTTAGGGTGTTGACAATAAAAAAACTATTTTAAATAAAAAAAATCAGGATTTCACCTCAAACCAGAAAGTCCAAAAAGTCTCACTAAAGACGTCAACACAATACATATTTGTTTGGACTTATTTTTTTCTTAGAATTAATTTTGTGATGCAAAAATTGATCACTTATTAAAGCGTGTATCATTTTAAAATGTGTGTTCTAAAATAACCTATATACAATGTGTTATATTCATACTTAGACAAAGGATTAGCAAGGATTTTAATCTTAAAATTATCCATTAAAATTCCTAATCCAGCCCTCGTTACTCCTACTATAGATCTATTTAGTTATCCTAGAGAAAGTGTCCCTTATTCCTTTACAATTCTGAGCTCTACCTCTTGACTTACTATTGCATAAATCACAAATGTTATTAAGCATTATATAAGAAATGCCACCAAAAGCCATTAAATTCAACAAATATGAATCAAGTATTCCTATAAAAAAAACAGTCTTAATTGCATCATCACTAAGAGCACCGGGTCTAGTAATACAAGAACCTTTCAAGATATTCCTCTAGGCTCTCATCTTCCCACTGCAACATCTTAAATATATCATGTGAGCATTTGGAGCTACCACAATATTGGTTTTTTTAAAGAAAAATAGCGTTCATATCATCACAAGATCTTATGTTATTTTCTCTTAATCCCATGAACCATCTCAATGCATAATATTTCAAAGGTCTAGGAAATAAGTTTAGTTTCTGAGAATCATCCATATAGTTGTAACTACAACACAAAACATCAAATTCAAACAAAAATGCATTAGGGTCTTCTAAGGCCATACCTAGAAAATTGGGTAGGATAGAAGGAGAGATGTTTCTCATGTTGAAATTTGGTGCTTTGTCAAGGATAGGAAATACAAAAGTGGTTTTTCTCCCAACTTCATCATTTTTGTGCTCTTTTTCCATATTACCAAATAAACTATGCTCAATGTGAGTTGATGATGGTGGTGGCTCAATGATTAGATTATGGTGAGTGAGGAGCCTCAGGTATTTCTACTGCAATAATAGCCTCTATTTGTGATACAACAACAACTCTTGGAGTTTCAAGGAGCCTAGTAGTGTGTTCTAGAGATACATCTTGATATAATGCCAAATGAGTAATCATTTACTCTACTTTTTGATCTTTACCTTCTTTATTATTTTTATATTTCCGCCTTTTGTCTATTGTGGATTTAGACCAAGGTATAATAGGGTCAACAGTTGATTGACATGTGGAAGATTCTCCCTTTTGATTTTTACTTGTGCATCCATCAACAGAATTAGTGGGGGGGGGGGGGTGTTGTCCACCAGATAAACCAACTGGAACTTCATAATTCTATTTAAGAAACCTACCTTTACTATATATTGGTTTAACCATTTAATCACATACCAGGGAGTGTTTTGGAAGACCCACTAAAGTGGTTGTGGTAGGATAGAACCTTCCTTTCATATTTTTTTGAAAAGAGGCATCTTTGTATCTTACTGTCTCTCCTCCACCAATCTAAAATATGTCCAACATTAAATAAAAGAAACTAAAAAAAGAAAAGTACATACCTATTGTTACCTTTTTAGAGCTCCCTGACAATGACGCCAAAAATGTGGGGCTATTTTAATGTCACAATAAAAACCCTTCACAATTCAATCCAAGATGTAAACTACTAATCTATAAACATTGTTTGTGAAAGCAATGTGAGAACTATTTTTCTCTTTAAAAACAACTAAATAATGATCTTCTATTTTAATCTTAAACATAAATTGAAATCTACTTCCAATGCTAAAACAATCAACAACACTGAAATGAAATGTGCATGAATATAGAACTCCTCTAGCTAGTCTTTTACTTCAAATCCCCTGGCTTGGCTCCATAATGCACTCTTTCATTGTTCATGGAAAATTTCATGTATTTGATTGCTGGTTGGAATAGAAAGTAAAAAAAAACTCGTTCTAGAACTTAGCTGCTTGAAACCAAATATAGAAATCAAAATTAAAGCATCTAAATTAAATGCCAGAATGAAATCCAATCCAAAACAATCATATGATAATCTCCCAATTTACGTCATTGTTTTCTCAAGAAAGAATTCCAGTGTATATCCTTGAACTAATATAAATCCATTAGAATATAGAGCATCAATTAAGTACAAGAATACTATGTCAATCGTTATCAAAACAATCACTTATTATTTTACCAAACACGTATTACAAAAAAGTTATTCATGAAGTAGATCAAACTCTAACTACCATACCCTTTTAACCATATTGAAAGTGCAAAATATTTGTGCGAGAGTAAATATGTTTGTAGACAAAGTTTGGGCACAAATAATATGATATCACAAGATAAATATTGTTCACTTGGATTGAATATACCTCCAAATCGTATGATAACAAGGCGAAATAGGTTCCTAAGCTTGAATTTCTTTACACAATCAAACCAAAAGAATGATTATCATGTATAAACTCGTAACATTGTATTGATGCAAGGTGTTTTGCCACAAAGAAAAACAGAGCACTCAATTTCAAGTCCCAATGTTGCATCATGTTATGAAACCATCCCCAAAAATAGAAGAAGAGAGAGATCAACGCATTTGAAATAAGCCACTTCGAGGGGGAAACCTCCTTTACATTACGTAAATGAACAATTCTTAGATGATTCAAATGAAAAAACCTCCTTTCTATATATAGGAGTCCATGGGGTCACAATATAATCCTAGCCGACCTAACAATAATAATGTAAGGGCACAACAATAACAATAGTGGGGTTTTATGGGGCACAATAATAATAATAATAATATGGGTACTATAGGGGTACAACAATAATAATAAGGGGTTTACACTAACAAAAATAAGGAACTACACTAGTAATATAGGGACCTAACATGCCCCTCTCCTTCAAACAAGTGTTGTCCTTAACGCTTGATTATTTCTTGATGTTCTTGTATAAAATTCTCATCCTCCCATGTGGAATCTTCAACGGGTAAGTTCTTCCACTTGCTGAGATAATCTAAAATTGATCGATTCCGTAGTTGTCGAGTTCTTTTTTTTTGTGATTTCTTTAGAACTTCTTTCACTGCGATGTTGATCTTCCTGTTATTTCATTTGATTCTGCATCAAAGTTAGGTTATCCTTTTAGAGTTGGAGAATTTGTTGTTGATGCTCGATGTGATCTTCCACTACTTTATAATCCATATTAGGTTTCACTTGATATTTCAAACCATCCAACTTAGCCTTACTTTATGCTTTTAAACCATCTATGTCATCTTTGATTTCTCTTTGTAAGATCGAAATTTGTTGCACTTAGTACTGTAATTTTGATATTTCATACTGCAATTATTCCACTTCATGTGTCATAGTAGAGATTTCTAAGGGCTTAATGGGTGTGGAATTATTTTTGGGAGGCATTATATAACTCAATACTGATATCTATGCTTCAATATGCCCTTGGAATCACTTCAAACTGATTTTTCAAACAAATGTTGTGCAAACTTGTTTAACAAATATATACCTTTTTCTTGCTTTTGAGGAGCTCAATATTGAAACTGATGTATCTCTTTAATTTTGGATCCCTGAGATTTTATCTATGGTCCTGTAGTATCCCTCTAAATCTTCTTTCCAATGCCACAGGTCTAACCTTATTTGGATTCTTTAAGACAAAGTTATGACCACTCTCCCATAATGACCTAATTATGGACTCATTCAGTAGAGCGAACTTGTACAGCGTGCCATGTGTCGCTGTTCACTCCTTCAGCTCTGAAATTTGTACAAATGAAACTACAGTCCATTTAATTTTGGCTACTTTTACATAATTCCGATCTGATGCTAAGAAAGAGAGTTATGACGATTTTCCCAAGGTCACCTCTTTTAGATGAAATTCAGGAGCCTACAAAAACCCTAACTTCCACAGATCATATCTTCAAAAATATTGTGAACCAAGATCTGAAATTTTTACACAAAGTTCCTCAGGATTTCATCGAAATGGGTTTTTTGTTTTAGTGTCTGAATCCTTGCAAAAAAAAAGAGAAAAAAGAAAAAAAATAGAATAAATAAAATAGAATAAAAAAATTATAGCAAAAATTCTAAGATGTCCTGTTTGATGTAGCGAAACCATAGAATCTAAAGCTTTGATACCAAATGTTATGAAACCAGCTCCAAAAATAGAAGAAGAGAGAGAGAGATCAACGCCTAAGAAACAAGCCACTTCTAGGAAGAAACCTCATTTACATTACATAAATGAACAATTCTTGAATTATTCAAATGACAAAACCTCCTTTCTATATATAGGAGCCCATGGGGTCACAATATAATCCTAGCCAACCTAAAAATAATAATGTACGTGCAAAACAATAATAATATTGGGGTTTTATGGGGCAGAATAATAACAATATGGGGACTACTGGGATACAAAAATAACAATAAGGGGGCTACACTAACAACAATAAGGGACTACACTAGTAATATAGGGACCTAACACATCAATCATAAAGTGAAGGGATTCAAATGATCACAAGAAAAAATGACATTTCTAATGGTTATTTCATATCTAAAAGAACTATATGTCTAATATTAACTTTAAAACACAATGAAATTTTAGATAATCATAAATAAATAGAAATGATTTGGTTCATTAATAATATTCCTTTCGCCTCGGATGCGGGTGTTTATGACAGTTAATATGGCTGGTACGCTGTGGGATGGCACGTGGCATGGCCACATGGCCACCGACACGCCAACTCGTTGGCTCCCTACTGCATTAAAGTTGCCTCGCCGTCACATTGCAGGGTATTTACTCCGGTGCTATGGACGAGGCAGGCACCTCTGCTTCAAAATGCTGCTCTCTTGCTGCACTCCTTGGCTCTCTCGCTTTGCTCCTGGTCTCTCTGTGATGATTCAGCTCCCCTCTACGGGTTCTATGCCGAGTCACATTCCTCCTTTGCACAGTGGTTGCTCCCCTGCGGCTACGGAGCCAAGCTCTCGCATGTCAATTGGGAGGCGCTGCAGTCTTAGCAGCTGCATCGAGTTTCTTCTGGGTATCCATTATTCTCAAAGCCCCCATTGTCACTTGCATCTCTCAGCTTGTTTTGGCCCTGTCTCGCCCTCCAACTCTCGGCCTCTCCAAGCCTGTCCTGCCTCTTCCGCTACTCTGGGCTGCGCTCAACCCAACTGTGCTGATATGCCTCGCTTGAGACATCGCATGCGATGCTGGCGGGGTAGCAGCAGAGGCCGAGCTTTGCGACATGCGCCATCTTCCCCTTCCAGCACCTCGTCCTCCTCCCTCGAACATTCCTGGGGCAGATACCCTGATACCCGCAGTGGTTAGGTCCGTCTCTTCGGTTTCGCTGCTTGCCACCCTACCTCTGATCCTCCTACGCTCCCTCAGCCCCAGCCACCTCCCGCCTCAGCCCACTTTCAGTTTCAGTGCTCCTCCTTCAGCCCTCTCATTGTGGCCACCGTTTATATCTCCTTCGTGAAGTTCCTGGTGTTTCCCTTGCCCCTAGCCAGCCCTTTTCGCCACCAGGCCCCTCGGAAGATGTAAAAGCTCAACAGGCCTCACCCAAGCACACTTCTGGCTCTAAAAGTGGTGGTATCTCGGGCTACTACAAAGAGAGGTAGTTGCAGGACGAAGGAAAGGGCGATGAGGCTGCTGCACCTCACTAGGATGCAATTGGCCTCCAAACTGAAGATGATGATGAGTACATATGTCTGATCATTGAAGAACCTCCTCCAATTTCTCCTGATGCTTAGATTACCAGGTCTCCTTAAGTTTCAGGCTTACAGCTCTTTAGTTTTGTTTTCTATTTATGACTATGCTCGGTACATTAACTTATGTCTTCTGTCATTGGTTTCCACTTTTGAGGCAGCATTACATACTCTATATGGGCTGGTTTCCCCTCGTGTGCAGCTCCAATTTTGGTATATTTTTCTATTTTTGCTGACATTATGGCATTAACACAAGCCAGCACTGCTGACGCCCGAGCCTCTTTGTAAAATATGTTCCATTATCAATAGAATCTTAATCTTACAAAAAGAAAAAAATATTCCTTTATAATAAAATTGAAATCTTAGATTCAAAATGGTTGACACAATATTATAAATAATGGTGATTATCAAGGGCTAAATTTGGACTCTATAGAAGTTATCCTTTATATAATACTACTCTACATATGTTCTACACACTAGAAACAATAATTATCCTTTATTTTTAACCACACAAGCACTATATAAAACAACTATATGCATACAATAGTAAATCGAAAGTGATATGAACACAAACAACATAAAATACTTTGTAATCAAGAACTTGGTTGTGAGGGCCCCTTAGCACAATGGTCCCTCAATAAACTACAATCGCAGAAGGAGAGAAGCCACAATGAAACAATATATGAAGGACCGAGTCTCATATTAACCAAGATTAGGTTACGTAAAGTCCATCGTTATTTAGCTTTGACACAAAGCTTAAAAAATATAAAGCTTAACAAAATGGATGACTCGATTGACTGACTAGCTAGCCCAGCGTTGAATCGTCTGGTCATATTTATACATATTCATTGCGTATGACATCAAATCATGCCTTTGAGACACAAATATAATACCTATCCTTGGATTTAAGGGCAAATCTCCTTGAATAGATGAAACATTAGCCATAAGATCTTACATGTCTTTGTGAAATTCACCAAACCTATTGTAGACAAGATGCGGCTAACATGATCCCAATTATGTTATAGATGTGATAAAAAATAGGGTTTTTTTTATGGTTGGATATAAAATAGAACCATCGATGCCCCATTTTGACTTTTTAATATAAAAAAGGATGTAAACATGCACTAGAAGGGTAGTTGTCATACTTTTGTGTGCTTGACAAATTTGACGAGTGAACCCTTTGTGTGGATGGGCATGAATGCACAAACATTGGTACCATGGTTTCACTATTACCAAAACCCTTCAATTGGGATTTAAAAATGAAATATTATTCCATCATTAATTAAAAAAACCTCAAAAATACACTTTATCCTAGTTAAAACATGGGATTTTAAGAAATTAGGCAAAGTGTACCTAGTCGTACTATTTGTGGGTATGGGGGATCAATATTATAGGTTTTGAAGGGAAAAAGAGTATAATAAGTAAGAGAATAGTGTAAAGAAAGGGTAATTAGGGATGACAATGTTAAGGGCCAGCAATGATACATATAACAAAGACAATCTCTTAGCATTGTCTACTCTTGGAATGGAAATTGATACAACACTTTATTTCTATGACTCTAGTTGTGTATCTAAATTAATTTGTGCATATTTGTCAATATATTTTATGTGATTTTGTGCTTCTTTTCTCAAGCTATTTTGTGATGTTATCATTTATAATATCTTCAACATATACTAATTAAGGCATATAGGTCTAGAGAATATGCATGATCAAAGTATAATTATGCTAGTTCCTACATATGTGGATTTTACCATGGTTTGTGGAAGTGGGAAGAACCAAATGGAAAAAATTTACATCAACAAGAAAGGGGGTTTGCCTCAACAACCTTCAAGCTCTATAGGTTGCAACAAGATGTAAATAACTGAGAATACTCTATCAATCTGTGGAATATTCTTTGAGTTCCCTTCATGGCTTGGGATATTATTCATTGGGTCAAAGGAAATGAGCAATGAAATCCATAGATGTTTTGACTCTGAAAATTTGATTCCCATAGGTCTTATCTCCTAAGAAATAATTAGCATATCCTTGCATGAACACCATATGGTGTGGTATGATGACTCATCAACAAAAACATGTATCCACATTAGATATGGCTTATGATATGTTATACATTTTAAACATTTAATGTTAACATGGAATGTTAGAGCTAGTTATAACATTAGTTGACTTGACCAACAATATAACAGAATGAACTCCTTTTAGCCTAAGATGATGTGATTGTGCCACAGGAAGAGGCCAAATAAGTATTAAAATTTGAAACTTATCTTAAAAACACGAAAATCAAGTTAAAAAATTATATGAATCTACAAAACTTTAGCTTGAAAAAAAAAGTTTTTGGCTTTTGTGTAAAACTAATTGGAAAATGAAAAATGGATTACTATAGTCCTAACATCTTGAAGGGTGGGGACAAAGAAGTACTTAGGAAGTATGTCATTTTGGCACAAAGTTTAACTTGATACCATGTACTGTCCATTCTGAGTAAGAACAAAACGGTAAATCAAATATAATTATTAGAGTTAAAGATAGGAAGTAATTAAACTAGTTACTGAAATTATGTAGATAGAATTTAATAAGTCAATAATAAAAGATAAAAAAGTAGTGTCTTGATGTTATATGTTTTCCAAGTTACAATCAATCATCATGAACAAGTTTCATGTATTTTTAAAATTGAAATTACTTATGTAGCATAGAGTTATAAATTAGGAAATATAATAGTTTGGCACGTAAACCCTAAACAATTTAATGTTTATCCAACAATTTTTCCGTTTATATCAAATAAAAAAATTCAAACAATTTCCATTATTATGTTTTGGACACTTTTCCACCCTTGTTCCAAACACAACTAAACTACTATGACAAAATGAATATACTAGGAAAATATAACACCTCACTATTAGTCTTGAAGAAGAATATGGCCCTTGAATTTATTGAATTCTTAAAATAAATGTCCTATTAAATCATTGAACTAATTAAATCTGTATAATTTGAAGAATATTAAAAGTCATGTATCAATTTGCCTTTCAATTGATTGCATCGCACTAAATAATTTTGCACTTTAATTGAAATTATTTTCCAATGAAAGGACAACTAAGAGATCTCCTCTAGCTATATAAGAAACATGGTTGCAATCCTTTTTTATCATAGCCTCTTAATTTTTCATATCTAGATCAATCACATTTCGAAATGATGGTAATTGTCTCAGTTCTTTATGTCTCCACAGTTGAAAAAAATAATTATTTTGGTTTGGGAGTCATCACTCAACTACCCATCATCAATCATCAATGGAAGGAAGACAACCAAGAATATTTATGTTTATAAAATCAATATAAATTTTCCATTTACACACTCTTAGCGTATTTTAAATCCATCATTCCAAGTACTCCGACACAATTACATGATAAATTTATCTATTATTATCCTTGCCAATCACATTATTCCAAAAGTGAGATAGATTTTGTGGGTCAAATTTCACAAACATGTAATTAATTCAATATAAAGGTACATGTATTTAATTAATTATGAACTTAAATATCATCCAAACTTACCTATGCACATGAACCAACATTAGGTTGAATTTATGGCTCAAAAACTACAATATAAGGTTGTAGCATTATGAATGGTGTCATCTCTTGTTGCATTTTTTTTAAGGAAAAAAAATTAATTTCAAACAATCAACACATGATGCTAATGGGTGTATTGTTATTTGTGTCAAATTTTCATCAATTTTATGTCATGTTCTTTTATGTCCATTCTAGAAGTCATCTTACTAATGATGGAAATGCGAGTTGAAGAAGTGGTTTTTTATTTTTTCCCTCTAAAATTTGATGATGTAATCTAATCTTATTTTAATATTTCCACTATTATTTTATAATATTCCTTAGGAGGCTCATTTTAGACCTCAAAATTTCTCTAATGATATATGCATACAACAGTAAATTGAAAGTGATATGAACACAAACAACATAGAATACTTTGTAATCAAGAATGTGGTTGTGAAGGGCCCTCACTACAATGGTGCCTTACTCAAGTACAATTGTAGAAAGAGAGAAGTCACGATGAAAGAGTAGATCAAGGACTGAGTCTCATATTAACCAAGATTAGGTTACATAAATTCTGTTGTTATATAGCTCAGACATAGAGCTTACAAAATATAAATCTTGATCAAAATGACTAGCTAGAGCTAGCCTAGCGTTCAAATGCTTGGTCATATATATGCATATTACATTGAGTATTAAATCAAATAATTCGTTTGAGAGGTCATGACATAGAGATAATACTTAATCCTTGTATTTGAGTGTAAATTTCCTTGTAATAGATGAAACGCTAGCCATAACATCTTCTTCCTCTTTGTGAACTTCACCAAACATATTGCATACATGATGTGACTGAATGGACCCCCAATATGCTGTAGAGGTGATTAAAAATAGGGTTTTTTTATGGCTGGACATAGCATAGAAAAATCGATGCCCCATTTTGACTTTGTACTATAAAAAATGATGCAAACATGCACTAGAAGGGTAGTTTCCATGTTTTTGAGTACTTGACAAATTTGAAGAGTGAATCCTTTGCGTGGATGGACACGATGAATGCACAAAAACTAGTCCCATGGTTTCACTATTACCAAAACCCTTCCATTGGTATTGAAAATGAACTATGATTCCATCATTAATAAAAAAACCTCAAAAATACAATTTATCCTAGTTAAAAACATAAAATTTTAAGAAATTAAGCAAAGAGTACATGGTCACGCTATTTATCAGTATGGAGGATAAATATTATAGGTTTTGAAGGAAAATTTATTATAACAAGTAAGAGAATATTGTAAAGGAAGGGTAATTAGGGATGAAAATGCTGAGGGTCGGTAATAATACATATAAAAAAGATAATCTCTTAGCATTTTCTACTCTTGAAATGGAAATGGATGCAACACTCTATTTCCATGACTATAGTTGTGTATGTAATTTAATTTTCACATATATGTCAATCTATTTTATGTGAATTTGTGCAAGTTCTTTTCTTAGGTTATTTTTTGATGTTATCATTTATCATATCTTCAACATATACTAATTCATGCATATAGGTTTAGAGAATATGCATGGTCAAATTTTAATTATGATATCTCTTACAGATGTGGATTTTACCATGGTTTGTGGAACTGGGAAGAACCAAAGGGAAAAAATTTACATCAACAAGAAAGGGGGTTGGCCTCTATAGCGTTCAATCTATAGAGGTTGCAAAAATATGTAGATAACTGAGAATTCTCTATCTATATATGGAATATTCTTTGTGTTCGCTTCATGGCTTGGGATATTCTTCACTAGGTCAAAGGCAGTGAGCAGTGAAATCCCTAGATGTTTTAACTCTGAAAATTTGATTTCTAGAGGTCTTATTTCTCAAGAACTGATTAGGAGATCCTTGCATTCACGCCATATGGTGTGGTATGATGATTCATGAACAAAAACATCTATCGCATTAGATATGTCTTATGCTATGTTATAAATTTTAAACATTTAATGTTAGCAGGAATGCTAGAGCTAGTTCTAACATTAGTTGATTTCACCAATGATATAATAGAATGAACTCATTTTAACCTAAGATTATATGGGTCCGTGCCACAGGAAAAGGCCAAATAAGGACTTAAATTTTAAACTTATCTTAAAAACATGAAAATCAAGATTAAAAATTATATGAATCTACAAAACTTTAGCTTGAAAAGAAAAAGGTTTTTAATTTTTGTGTAAAACGAATTGGAAAATGAAAAATGGATTAATATAGTCCTAACTGTTAGAAAATTATACATTACAAAGCAATAGAACAAATAAAATATATGCGGAAACACAAACACAAGAAACACATAAAACCAGAGACACACAGATATACATGGTTCACCCAGTTTGGGCTACGTCCACCCCGAACAGCCAGTCCTTCCTTTCAATTATCCAGCAAAATGAAGAGACACAACCTATAACAGGTCCACTGTAATATCCTCTATTCTCTCTCAGACTCCCTATTTCTTTCTCACTCTGAGAATACACATACCATACACAGCCACAATACAATACCCTCATACAAAATAGGGGTTGCCTTCTAGGGCAAAAAACCCTAAACTAAACATAACTTCTACCGTAAGATCATATGCCTAATGAACGATCCAGATTGACTAGAAATTACTATACTTTTACAAGGCAAATTTACATCTGTTTTTAGCTTCGAGGGCGATGCCCTCGAAACCCCCCGACATGGGGGGGGGGGGGGCGGGGGCGGGGGGGGGCTCCATAAAATCGCAGCCACCCCCCTTGGAACCCCCAGGCAGCGTACAATTACGGGCGGCATTGCCGCCCCATTAAGGTACAGGGGTCCAATGTTGTGATACAAAATAAACAAGATAATTAGGCTCCACACCCAACACTAACATCTCGAAGGGTGGGGACCAATAAGTACTTAGGAAGTATGTAATTTTAGCACGAAGTTTAATTTTATACCATGTATCATCAATTCTAAGTAAGACCAAATAGTAAATTAAAGATAGTTATTAGAGTTAAAGATAGGTAGTATTTAAACTAACTAGCGCAATTATGTAGAGAGAATTTTACAAGTCAATAATAAAAGCTTTCCAAGTTTTCCATATGTTTTCCAAGTTACAATCAATCATCATGAACAACTTACATATATTTTTAAAATTGAAATGGATTATGTAGCATAGTGTTATTAATTAGGAAATATAATAGTTTGGCACTCGAACCCCAAACAATTTAATGTTTATCCAACATTTTTTTCCATTTATATCAAATCAAAAATTTCAAACAATATCCATTATTGTATTTTTGACACTTTTCCACCCTTTACCTGCTCCAATCACAACTAAACTACTATGACAAAATGAATATACTAAGAAAATATAACACCTACTATTAGTCTTGAAAAATCATGTTTCCTTGAATTTATTGAATTATTAAAAGAAATTTTCCATTAAATCATTGAACTAATCACAATGTGTATAATTTGAAGAATATTAAAATTCTTGTATTAATGTGCCTTTCAACCGATTGCATCGCACTAAATATTTGTGCACTTTAATTGAGTTTATTTTCCAATGAAAGGTAAACTAATACGCCTCCTCTAACTAGATAAGAAACATGGTTGCAATCCTTTTTTATCATGGCCTCTTAATTTTCCATATCTAGATCAATCACATTTCCAAATGGTTGTAATTATCTGAGTTCTACATGTCTCCACGGTTGTAAAAAAAATGTTATTTTGGTTTTGGGAGTCATCACTCAACTCCCCATCATCAATACAAGCAAGACAACCAAGAATATCTATGTTTCTAAAATAAATATACATTTCCATTTCCTCACTCTTAATGGATTGTGAATCCATCATTCCAAGTACTCCAACAAAATTACAAGACAATGATCTATTACTATCCATGCCAATCACAATATTCCAAAATTGAGATAGAGTTTGTGTGTCAATTTTCACAAACATGTAATTAATTCAATCTAAAAGTACAAATGTATTTAATTAATTATGAACTTCAATATCATCCAAACATACCTATGTGCATGAACCAACATTAGGTTGAATTTATGACTCAACTACTATAATACAAGATTGTAGCATTATCAATAGTGTCATCTCCCACCGCATTATTTTTAAAGAAAAAATTTTAAGTTCGAACAATCAACACACGATGTTAATGGGTGTATTGTGATTTGTGTCAACTTTGCATCAACCTTATGTCATGTTTTTTGATAGCCATTCTAGAAGGAATCTTACTAATGATGAAGAATATATGATGTAAAACGCTTTCCTATATCATTTTTAATGTTGTATTGCATTGCATATTATTGTAAGGAAAAGGTATAAAAATCACATTTTCATCTTGTTTGTGTCAAATTCATGTTGATTATGCCTTGTTAGTGTCATAGTGTATCATCTTAACATCATAGTGAGTTGTGCCAACATTGAAATATGGAACTCCTTATGAAGCCAAGTCCCAATATATAAGTATTTTATTTTTTATAGTACCACATCCTTGGTGATTGCTTTAACCCATATACAAACTTTTTCCACCTACATACTTACTCTTTATTTCCTTTAATAGAAAAACATTTATGGTTGTTTCATGTTGATTTCTTCTTCTAGATTCTCATGTATGAATTTTTTCTTCACTGCCCATCTATTCTACTTCTAAATATAAGGTAGAAACAACATATAAAATAAATCCAATAGAAGTTGACTTGGAAATAGGATAAAAAATATCACCAAAGTTAATAGTATCTACCTCAGAATAAAATTTTGCTACTATGGAGCTTTGTATTTCTCCACTTTTCCTTTTGCATTCAACTTCTTGTTAAATACCCATCTGTTTCCAATGGGATTTCTTCTAGCTGACAACTCTACTAAATCTCGTGCCTTAATTTTGTCTAAGGTTGTAATTTCTTCATCGAAAACAGTTTTCAAAAGTTTTCCATCCTCTAAATCCATTACCTCCTTAATATTTCTAAGACCATCATCAATAATAAAAACATAAAAATTTTAGAAATTTGATGGAGTATTGATCTACATGTAGATCTAAAAAGATTTAGAAAGGAGAGAATAACATAGATGTACTGGAAAACAATACCCCCATATTATTATAAGGGAGAGATGAGCATTTTATAAACAATTCAAACTTCTCCTTATTAATTTTTAATTACAAAATATGAGATAAAAATCAATTACATCATTAGATAAAACAACTATAGAGATGTTTCCATATTTACTAGTTTTTTTTATGTTTCCTTCTTTTTGAGTTTTAGAAGTTTCCAAGAAATAAATTTTCTTTTTTATTGTTTCCAAATCAGTTAGATGTTTTCGATTGGTGATCTTTTCTTGGTTTCCAAATTCCTCCCTGTTTAGAGTGGGAAGTTCCACCAAATGTGGGAAAGTGTGCTTGAATGTTTCTATTGTCATCCATTTGGTATGAATTGGTTTGTGTCCCTTTTGACTTACAAGATATGATAAGTCAGGGGCCACATTGGCACCCCTAACCAATTTCATTATGCTCGATTAGAGTTTCCCCTATGAAACATCAAAACTCTTTACAAGCTTTCCCATAAGAAGAGGTGAGTAGTGAGTTGTTGAAATTATTCCTAAATAGAAAGTAGCATGAACTTGAGAACAAGAAAATGGTTTCTTGTCTACCACAGAATATTCCACAACAGAGCCCTCCATTGACTATTATTCTTCAGTCATTTTCTAGTTTTTGAATACAATTTCCACACTCTATCCAAAATTTGTTGACAGTGGCTTTTCCCCAACTTGTGTGTCATTATTGTTGTTATAATTTGAACTTGAGCTTTCATCCATTGCTACCATTGATGACTTTATTTGAACCCCATTTTTACTACCATTGGAGTTTTTATTTCCCTTTGCGACCCACATATATTTGTGTCAATTTTTACCTTTAGCAAAAACATGTTTCTTTGATGAATGAAGTCCAATAGATGGTTTTCCAGCAAGGAAAAATGATGGGGCATTGAATAAGGAAGCACATGGAATATGATCGTTTTGGTGATCAATAGAGCATGGGGAATGAAACCCCATGGGTTGGGTGAAGAAATTTTCAAACTCTGGCTATAGTGGAGCCATGTCAGGAGGTATTGGGTTGGTGTTGTTTTCTGCCTTGATAGATTGAACCAAATAGAAATAAATGCATTCGTTTATATTGAATTTTTGAATGGGAGCTTTTCTAGTAGAGGTTGGGTTGATGTGAGGGTTGAGGATGTAAGCACATAGGTGCGGCCCTCATGTTGCAAAAGGTACTTGTGATATTTCACATGATAAACAATGTGTCAGACATGTTGGTATGGAATGAATAGTAACAAATCAACATAATCAAGAGGAGAAACACCACATACCGCAATATCTCGAAAACTCCCAATAGAAAAGGTGATGAAACAACATTGGGAGACAATAAGACAAGGTCCTTCCTTTTGGACCTAGCCTAGCTGATATGGATTGGGGTGTGGAGTGGTGGTAAGGCTGAGGTGGTGAACCAATTATTGTGCTACAAGATTCTTTTAACTCCCATTATCGAGGACAAGGGTCACCAACTCATGTTTGATTTGACAATTATGGGTAAATAGAGGTGACAACTTCATTAGAAGTCATGAGGATGAGAGAGGGGTCTACTTTGGTAGAATTTTCAAGAGAAACAACTGTAACTGAGGTAGATGAATTTGGTTTCTCTACCTCTGTAAAAAGAGTCTTGTTGGGGTGCATATTTTGAATTACTCGACATCCTGCTTAAGCATGGGAGTTGGTCTTATGAAATGTGCACTAGGGGATGAGGCAAGAGCCACACTAGATGGAACAATAGGAGATGGACCATTTTTTGTTTGAGGATATTAGGTTTGAGGAGCCACTTTATGTTCTACAACCAAGGCCTGAATAAATTCCTTATCCAAGGAAATAATATCAAACAACTCAACTTCTCGATGAAAAACCATTATTAGACAAGAATTAAATTTAATAGTTAATTCCTCTTGTGGATTAGAGATATGGATTTGAATGCACAAATTGTAGAAGACATCAATGTATGCTTGAAATGATTGATTTGGTAATTGCCATAGTTGTAACCATTTGGAAAGGAGATTCTGGGGATAATATGGTAGATAAAAAAGTGCTATTAAGGCCTGGCAGAATCCATCCCAATATGTGATATGTATGGATCTAGGCTCTGCTGGTACCCCCGAGCTCGATGACCAAGGATATATTTTCGAGTTGAGTATCCCACCATGTTTGCACTAGACCCTAAAATTGTAGACCGGCGATTTGAAGCTTCATGTCCTCTTTGATTGTGGGACATGTTTTGAAATAGGTAGAGATAATACAGAGCCAAGAATAAGTGACCTCTCGATTCATTTGGCTTGAGAATTTAGGAAGTTTAAAGTGTGTATCTAGTTGCATTTTCCTAGGAGGGTGTCCTTGTTGTTGCGCCATAATTAGCTCTAGAAGAGACATGGATAAATCATGGACTAGTGAGTCCTCGATTGAGATTTCTTGATGTAGCAGCATGATATTCATCCACCAAAGGAATATGTGATGGGAATATGAAGCAAGGAGGGCACACTAAGAAGGGAGTTTAATTTTGAAGAAAAAAATCCCAAAAATGAATTATTTGAACAAGTGGACGACTTTCAAAATCTTATGCTCTAATACCAATTGATCTACATATAGATATAAAAATATTTAAAAATGAGAGAATAAAATAGATGTTCTGGAAAATAATAACACCATCTTATTATGAGGGAGATATCAAAAATTTAGAAACAATGGAAACATTCTCCTTATTAATTTTTAATTCCAAAATATATGATATAAAAATCAATTAAATTATTAGATAAAACAACTATAGAGGTGTTTCCATAGTTACTAGTTTTTTTTATGTTTCCTTCTTTTTGAGTTGTAGATGTTGCCAAGAAATCAATGTGATTTTTCCTTGTTTTTGAATGAGTTAGATGTTTTTTATTGGTGAGCCTTTCTTGGTTGTCCAGGTATACCTATCTAGTCGCCTTCTTTCGTAAACTAATCTCATCAATACTAGATATGTGGTTCTTGTTCTTCCTATCATGTTCTTATGCAGACTCTGATTCATAATCCTTCAATTCAAACTCTATCTTTTCTAGTTCTTTCTCCTAGTTGGTAGGAATTTCTGTTTGACAACATCTTTAATTTATTTAAAAAATATATCTCTGTTATATATAAACTTCTTAGTTTCTATGTTCCAAAGCTTATAACCTTTTAGACCATGTTTACATCAAATAAAGATACACATTTCAACTTTCTTATCCAACTTACTCCTATTCTCCTTTGGAACATGTTCAGAAGAATCACATCCAAATACACTTAAATGTTTAAGAGAGGTTTTTTTTGCCACTCCATACATTCATTCATGTGCCTAGAAGTAGAAATAATATTGTGAATGCATTAGCTAATTATGCATTGGATTGGAAGTTTTTTCATTCACAACAATGAAATCATCATAGTTATACAATCATTCGCCTTATTTTTTGAGCTTTTTTAATCTTCTAATTGGTTACTCTTCAAATCATATGGAGGTTTTACTCTTATCGACTATGACAATTGCTTTGATACATTGGCCAAGATTAGCACCTTGGACTTATCTTCATCACTAATAGGTGACCTAATTGTGCTAAAAAGTGGCCTTCATTGTTGGTCATTGACTTAGTGGTTCTATTCACACATTAGGAGTCATTCTGTAACTTGGGTTCCATTTTTATCATTGGTGAAATTCCTTACCTCTATTATCACCTTTCACTATTGGTTGTTGCTGAGAGGTTATCCTCCATGTGCTATTACTTTTGGTTCACGTAGGGGATGCACTCGATGGTGGTCCTTACAATTCTGTTTTGAATTCCTTTCAAATCATTGACCTTTTAGTTACACGCATGTTAGTTAATGGGCGATGCCTCATTTCCCTCCTTACATAAGATATTATCTCATCAAAATCAACTCATTTTATCTACAAATAATATCTTGAGTCTCCTTCAATATCTTGTGGTTTGCTATCATTAGTGGTAGATTCCATCACTATTGATAGTGGGAATACATGAGTGTCCCCTAACCAATAGATTCTGCAAATATTTTGACTTCAATTCATTCATTCACACCTGTTAAAATGTACTAGGTAACTTGACTCCCATTATCATCAATAGTGTGTTGGCTTGTGCTTGTTAAAAATATACATTAATGATTGGTAATAAAATAAATTCTCCCATGTATTATTCAAACTAATTTATCCACATGATGTATATTTCTACCTTCGACAATTGGTTTGAATACCTTAGCATTGTAATAGAATTTTTATTTGACTAGTAGCATCATTGGTTTCAATTTGTGGCATCCACATTGTTATGTTTCTCTCCATTTTAGTAGCATATTTGATGTTGTTTCCTGAGTTATTGGATAACACCGCTCCTATTCACATGATTTTGGTACTTGAGGGAGGACTAGTTTTTTCACTTTATTGCTCTCGATATCCTCCTACCTTCTATACTCAGACAAAGCTCCACTATGTCTTATTCATGGTTATGATCTTTTAACATGTATCCCTTGTGTACATTCTTCATGATCATGCTTGTTTCTCTTATATATTTTCATGGGTTCCTATTATGCTTGATTTAGTGGCCATAATTTTCTTTATCTAAGTATGGGTATACCTGCCTCAGGAAATTAGTTATCTTGACTTGTTTAACTTTTGCAATGTTTTTTTGTTCTATTGTTTGGTGAGTTTTTACTAGGTCCACCTGAAAATGTCCTCATTATTTTTTATAATGTATTTTGGATATCAGATACTCTTTTGATCTCACACATTAGGGGGCATCTATTATAACAGGTTTTTTCACATTCAATATAAGATGCCTGTTTTTTCTTGAAGCTATCATCCCCTTCCCTTTTGCAGACATTCTCCCTATGAAGAAATATTTAAAAAACAAATTTTGAGTTCACATATGCACCCTTCATTTTCAAACAATGCGTACATGTGTGATTCTTATTAAAGAAACACACACACACACACATACACATTCTAATCTTCTTCATGCAACTAGCACATGTCTTTAATTGTACCAAAAAAACTGCATTGTTGCATGATTTGGTGTGGGGTTTATGGTTTTTACTGAGGTTGTACCTCTTATAGCCCATACCCAATAACCCAACTAATTCCAAAGCGTATTTAATGATGCCTTGGGTGTAGGACAAGGATAATACCCTTATGTTGGTGATTTACATCCTTGCCTATGTCTACAATCCCCTAATACTTTAAGAAATCTCGTATTCTTTGGAAGCCTCTATTTCCTTGTCCTTCCATTATTCTTTAATCATCAGAAACAAACTCCTCTTTCACTATCTTTTACCTAAATAGAAAGACATCATGGAGGATGTCTTTAGTGGATTTGTTTAAAGGGACCCAGAGGATGGTTCTAAGTAGTATCTACAACAAAAGATTAGGTTTATTAGAACCTTGTATTTTTTCTCATTCAATTATTAAGAGAATCATTTCATTCTACCTTAATTTGGCGTCTTTTTAATATAAATTATAATAATGAATTATTTTCTTGTATTTTATCATGATGATTACTTAAGTTTCCTTTGCATATGATATTCTCACCTATGTTTGTTTCCTTTGAATGCAAGTTATCAAAGAAGCTTTTCGGCAGATCTACTTTAGTATTTGATTTTTTTCGTAAGTCATCAAACCTGTTGTAACCCAAGATTTATTTTAAAAATTATGCAATAATTATCTTGCTTTTTTATATCTAAAATGTATCAATCTCATAAGTTTCTATTTAAGCCTAGGTTCTTATCTTTCTCTAATTACCCAAAATGTTGAATAGTGAGTCTCTCCCCAAGTCGTACACAATCATGACAATTTTTGTGTTATAAAATCTTTTCAAATTTAAAATATTCATAGCTATAATATAATTGTCAATTCTAATCCAAAACCATTTACAACTATTGAAAGTATAAATCCAAAGGATCTTTCCCATTATCTCCAAGCCAAAATAATTATTATTCTGGTCACTATGAAGGTTATAAAACCATTTTTGTTGGTGGTTTTACCAGCTTCAAAATCAAGGTAGTAGTGTGATGGAAAAATGTTTGGGCTCTCTCACACCAAACCTATATATGTTTTGTAAACCACACACGTCTGATCTCTATGTAAAACATATGCCACGTGTTTATTTTCTAGTCAATTTTACAGCAAGGTCTAAATATAGAAGACAAGCATATGCAATTTCAATGAAGAAATAGGAACGAAAGCTATCGTGGCAGAATCAATGGAGCGAAGCATCTTGGCTTTTCTCCAAATAGTCACAGGATTATCTTTTATGCATTTACAAATGTCTAACATTGATGTCACAAGCTATACAGTAAAGTATAATTGATAATTAAAAGTCACATCTATGATGTAGAATAAGTAAATTGGTCTATTCATAATTATTTTTCATTAATAAAAGGGCCTCTCTTATATCACCTTAGTCATCTCAATTATGTTACCAAAATCTAAGTTGTAGCATTCAAATGACATCATCATCATATGCATAAAGATAAGTAGCATCCCATGAAAAGAACAAGGTAACTAAATTAAATGAAATCTTGTGAATCACACAACATCTACCACTATCAACAAGATTAATGTATGATTGGATAGAAATATCAATGAAAGGCTTCCACTTCCAATATCATATAAAATTGAAGTGTAATCTTCCTTGAATATTCCAATGTTTTATTATTGCAACAAATTCTCATTTTATTTAATGATAGTATGTTTTCTTTGTGTTATTGTGTTTTTTTAACATTGATATGCAAAACTCATGGAAAAAAAAACAAGAGTATCTACTCACATATAAAATACACATATTGTACCTTAGAGGAATTCATATTGTGTGAAATCTCTAGAAAATGTGAGGGAAAGCCCCATCTTATTAGAACATTTTTACATGTTATGAATAAGTTCCCTGTGAGAAAGAAGCTAATATTGTCATATTAGACATTGGTCGATTTCTTCATTTTCTTTGCTTGTTTAAGTCCATCTAACACATCTCTATTGTGTAATCGTGCCCTTTGATACACTTCTCCAAACTCTTGAAACTCGTGCCTTTCGTTTCAATTCGAATCCTTTCTCCATTTCTTCTCCCTTTACTCATGGTCTCTCTTCATCCATAATCCACTTGATTATTGCTTTAGCTACCTATCATCAATGAAACTCCTTAGATGATATGGTTACCCACACACTAGCATCTATTGGTGAAAAGTATGGGAGAATTATAGAAAACAATATTGTTGTTTTCCATTTTTTCTTTTTTTTAGTGATTGCACTATCTCCTTTTCCTAGTGACTAGAAATGTTGCAATGAGCAGCCTTTTCAACACATGAGTACTTTCTAGAGCATAGGTTTCTATTAAAGCCTACACACTTGATTTTCTTATTGGCTACACCATCACCTTTTCTCTATGACTGAAGGGTTGGGATGACATCAATGTTGTCCAACATTATATTTTCTTTCAATGAAAGCATGATCTATCAAAAAAGTGGGTAGTTTATGTATCAACCAAGCCATTTAATTGGGTTTCTAGTATTTTCACTCTTCATGAAAAATTCAAGAAAAAAATTAACCAATGTTTTTCTTGTCTGGCATTATTGCTTCTTGATAACCCTTTTTTCCTTCTCAAGAATTTTCAGTTAGCCTTTCGAGCAACTCTCCTTGAAAATAAAATTCAATACCTAAAACCGAACATGGTTTTTGTTTGATGATGCATTGTTGACTACACTTTCAAAGGGCCAACTAGCTCGAGGAAAAACTTGTCTTAGAAAAATGGGTGTTCTTTTAAAGTAACATTATTTGAGAACACCTCCCTAGATCTAGCTTTTAATCGTTCCCTCACTATGAAATGAAAGTTAGATAAAATTTTTTACTTGATTAGTTCCTATAACCCTAACCATAGCCCCATCCTTCCCCAAAACACTTATCCAAATTGCTCAAACTCTAGCCTTTAAATATTTCTAAAATACAACCACAATGAAGGACATAAAGCAATTAAGCATTGGGTGAATAATTACTTGAAAAAAATGCTAAGCCTCAATCAATGGAATCTCGTTGATACAACCCTCATGAAGGAAAAAAAATAATTAAGTGTTGGGGTGAATGAGCACTTGAAAAAAACATTAATCATTCATCCATTGAGTCTTGTTGATATAGCCCTAGTGAAGGATGTAAAGGAGCAAAGCATTAGGAGCTTTAAAGCATGATAAATCTATAACAAGCACGAAAGCACCCTAGGTGAAATGACACTCAAAGCACTAATTTATGTAGATTATAGGTCTTGTTTCAATTAGGGATCGAAACTCCCAAAAGTAATTTCTACTAATGATGTGGTAAAGGGAGTAGTGGATAACTAAAGTAGCGAAGGAAATTTCTAGCATAAGGGGATCTTGGGAAGAAGAGTCTCTCGGAAAGAGTAGAAAATGGAAACAAATGAATCATTCAATTTTTCATAGCAATATATGGAAACTCAAGAGAAACGAGAAGGGTTATCAACTATGGAATATACATGCTCTAACCGAGTAAACATTTAATGTTTTGGGAACTAATGCTAGATTTAGATCTAACATAACTTCAATTGTGAAAATTTATTAATTAATATGTGGTACAAGTTATGCTTTAATCTAATATATGTGGAGTTGTGCCTCGAGAAGAGGCCAAATAAGACATCAAAAACTTTGATTGGTTAAAAAAAAGTGTTGTAATTGTTTTATAAGTCTATAAAAAGTGTTTCATTGAATATGGAACTAAAAATTTGGATTAAAGATTCTGATTTATGTGTGAAAATATTTGAAAAACGAAAACCTTTTCCAATAGTAATTGATGCCTTCATGTAGGGACTAATAATAACATACAAAGTATGTCATTTTGGCCCAAAGTTTAGTTTTAGTTCATATACCATCTATTCCAGGTAAGAAAAAATGGTTAAATAATGATAGGTATCAAAGTTAAACATAATGAATATTTAAACTAATTAGTGTTGTTGTGTACATAGAATTTAATAATTCAATAATAAAAACTAAAAAAATGTCTTGAATTGATATATTTTCCAAGTTATAATCAATGATCTTGAACAGCTCACATGTATTTTTAAAATTGAAATGAATTGTGTAACATTTAACATGTTAGTGGAATTTAACGTTTAACAAACAATTTTTTCCATTCATATAAAATATGTTAGTGGAATGTTCTCAAGAATGGTTTCATGATATAGTGTCAACAATTTTCATTATTGTATCTTGGGGTTTTTCCACCCTTGACTTGTTTTAAGCACAAGTGAGCTGTTATGACAAAATGAATACATAAGGCAAATAAAATATATATTAAGTAGTGTCAAAAAAGAATGTGGTCCTTGAATATATTGACATATTTAAAGAAATATCCCATCACATTATTTAAATAATTACATATGTATAATTTGAGGAATCAATACACTCTTGCATTAATGTGATTTTCAACTATTGCATCACATTAAATGTTAGTGGACTTTTTTTATTGAATTTATTTACAAATGAAAAGAAAACCAAGGTATCTCCCTCTCTAACTAGTTTAGAAACATGAGTATCGTGATTGTAATGACGCTTTTTGATCACAACCTCTTAAGTTGCCATCTCCAGATTAGTCGCATTTCCAAATGTTGATAATTGTCTTAGTTCTACATGTTTCCATGGTTGTGAAAAAAGTATTATTTTGGTTTTGAAAGTCCATCACTCAACTCTACATCATCAATGTAAGCAAGGAAAAATAAAATTACTTTTATATTTCAAACTAAACCATATAAATCTGTATATTCACCATTCCAAATACTCCAACATAATTACAAGGAATTGATCCATTAGCCTTACCAATTACAATATTCCAAAATAACCTAATAGAGATCAAGGATTTTTTTTGTCAAATTTTACAAATAATTTTATTTTTCAATATAAAAATAAACATTTAATTAATTAATTATAAAATTTAAGCTTATCCAAACTTACCTATCTAATGAGTGTGCATTAAGTTGAATTTGTGGCTTCACCACTAAAATACATGATATAAATATCGTTCGGCATCCAAGGTGGCGCGATTGAAGGCCTCCTGTAGAGTGACATCCGCATCGAGCGTGTCAAAGTGATCCAAAATTATGCAGGAATGAAATGAAATGCAGAAATACAAATAAATGCATAGATGCAGTAGAAGTAAGACTTCATTTCATTAATATCACATAACTAAAATATGCTTACAGACAAAATGGAAATAAACTGGCTAGGGCACTGGTAGCTTATCTCTCTGGAGAGATGTGGCAGCTATAAGCCTCTGAATTGTGTTACAATGAGGCTAGAAGGCCTATTTATTATTTAGAACCAATGGAAAACCCTAAATATTCAAAAACCTAACCCTAGGAAATGAAATGCTGAACTATGGGATTTGTTGGGGTAAATTGGTACATTAATTTCCCAGGGTCGTAACTTTAGCATACAATCTTCGTTTGATGCACATGATACCTCGTTAGAAAGATCTATATGAGGACTAAAATGATAATGGCGAATATCAATTCTTCAAACTCATATTTTCATGCAAATAATTTACCAAAAAAATGTCATTTAGGGCCTCAAAACGGCTCTGAAAGTTCAGGACTAGAAAAACTGTGAAAAATAGTAAATTGTGCTATAATTAAGGAAACTGAAAAAATGAAAGAACCAATGGTAGGGGTCCAAGTGGAATAGGTGGGTGGCCACCTATATCCACTTGGATCATTCCTCCCCCCTTAGGAAGCAATGGTCCCCATTTAATTGAGTTCCTCCATGAGATGAGGAAACTTCTGTTGAACTTGGTCCCCGGTGAGCCACTTGACCTAGTGAAGGAGTTGGCCTGCTTTGACAACTTGATATATCTGGATCCTCTGTTGGAGAGTTTTATTGATCTTTGTGTCCATGATCCGATAAATTGAGGCTTGTTCCATGTAGACTGGGTTTAACTTTTTTGGTGTGAGGTGTTATGCAAGTAGTGCAGGATCTGATGCACTTCCCGACATCCTGTCGAAGGTTTGGCCAATAGAAATACTTTTGTAGTACTTCCATTATTTTCTCGACCCCAAAATTCCGAGCGACCATACTGTAGTGTGCTTCCCAGATCATCTTGGCATGCTCGCTTGAAGGAACACAAAGGTGTCCCAGGTGACATAACATCGCATCCTGGAGGTGAAAATTTGGAACTTGGTTACCCACCAAGAGCGTCTTGTATGTGTGGCCGAATTATGGATCGTTCTTAGAGAGAAGTAGCCAATCAGAAGTCTCGTGGCCACAAGAGTTGAGCATGGTGGTTAGTGCCACGATCGATGGTCTTCGGTTGGCTGAGGCAGTCTGCAACATTATTGGCGTTCCCCTTCTTGTACTTTATGTTCAAATGAAACTGTTATAGATATGTGGACCACTTCTGATGTCGATCGTTCTACAACTTCCCTTGTGTCTATATGAGCTGCATGGGTCAGTGGTCTGTGTGGATGACCATTTCCTCCCCCAAAATGTAATGCTTCCATTGTCAGCGAGCCTGCACAATGCAATACATCTCTTTGTCATAAGTGGGATAATTCCGGACTATGTCGGAAAATGTCTCACTATGATATGCCACTGGATGCCCCTATTGAGTAAGAACTGCCCCAATATCATAGTCATAGGCATATGTCTCGATCTCAAATGGTTATTCTAAGTCTGGTAATGTGAGCACTAGGGCATAGTAGAGGCAATGTTTCAAATCTACGAATGCCTTATGTTGAGATTCAAACCAAAATAAGTTTTCTTTCACTCCTCTTTTGGTGACTTGACTCAAGGGCCAAGTGATATGAGAGAATCCCAACATGAACCTGTGGTAGAAATCAACAAGACCCAGAAAGTTGCGAAGCTATGTTAGAGTGGTTGGGGCTAGCCAATCCCGAATGACTTGGATATTGGTTGGATCCACATGCACCCCCCTCTCATCAATAATGTACCCCAAATAATAAACCTAGGTCATGCCAAAAGTGAACTTCTCCAAATTGGCACACAACTTGTGTTGCCGCAGTGTTTGGAGGACCTCTTGGATGTGGTGGATGTGCTCTTCCCAAGTCTGGCTGAAGATCAAGATGTCATCCAAGTACACTACTACAAATGAGTTGGTGAATGGACGCAAGATGTCGTTCATCAGCCTCATGAAGGTTGCAGGAGCATTCGTCAACTTGAAAGGCATGACCAGCCATTCGAACATGCCCTCTATTTTTTGAGGGCCTCCTTGAGCAATACTTTGATAGGATCTCCTACTCAATCGTATTTCTTTTCGTCCCCCATGGGTGGTCATCGGGGTCTGCGATGCTAATCTTGCAAAGGTTCAACCAGATCGAGCCCTAACTCCTTATACCCCGACCTCATTGGGGATGATCTGAATTTGATTGTTAGTTTTTCTTTGCTAATATAAGTTTTAGATTTATATTAAAAGTGATGGTGTTTGCTTCTTGTACAAGGATTTATGGATGTGCTTATGATTGATAAACAAGTAAATTTGTGGATATTAAGTTGAATACATGAACATAAAAGCATGGAAACCAAATGTTGAACATCAACATATAACCACGCAACAAACCATGACAATTGAATCAATAACACTTTGTTCTGGTGAAGGAGTTCACCCCTCCTGGGCTACATCTCCTTGGTCCAGCTTCCATGGCATGGGCCTTTGTATTAGCTCAATTTTGCAATAATGATGTTTACAATCTCCTATTTCCTTTGTAACCTGCTCCAGTGGCTCTAAAACATCAAAACCTACCAAGAATGACTCTTCCTAAGCCAAAATTGGTCGAAAATTGGCTCAGTTATGGAAAAAACAAATTTCCCTACAATTTCTCCTCCAAATCTGGAATGAATCCAGATAACTCTGTTTTTTTTTGTGAAATCTGCTGAATATGGTGTTATCGCTAAGTCTGTCGCCATCTTAAGCACATGATTAACTAGTAGTTAATGACGGCTTAATTATAGATAAGCGTGTCATTAACTGCGCATTTATCTGTTGGTTATAATTCGGGTTAGATTAGCACAAATCATATTTAATAAACCTTAACCCCCGTGGATTAGTGCTAACACAAGGATTAACAGTTAATATTCTAGCCATTTTGCAATTTGGCTCTGCCCGTGGTTTCATTACTGCAGTCATATGGTAGGGGGCTCGCCGACGGGGTTGGCCCCCTCCAAACCCCCGTCGTCAGCCTTGATAATATTCAAATAGTAGTGGTGCCCTTATGTTTTAGTACCCAACAGGGAGAGCAGGTGTTAAGGAAGTAAAGTGGCGCAGGGTAGGTCGTGGGTTCAACCCCGACCCCTACACCAAATTTTTGGTCCACAACACAACTATCAACCATGAGTTCAAACTTTGGATATGAAATATTTCTGCCATAACTATATGTGTGTTTGCATAAATATATTCACCTGCAATAAGGTTTATACCTTCGTTATAGAAATATATCTAACCCATAAGATATAACTCTGCCCATATAGTTAAACCCATAGGTTAATAAAACATTTCCGCCCGTCCATGGTTCAGTATTATGGATAATGAAAAATATATATATGTGCTCGAAATATGTTATGTAGTTCAGAACTTGATTAAAACACCATAATTCGAAATTTCAACACGGTCCTATGTTTGTATGGGTCCACCAGAGGGGGCACGTGGTGGCCCCTGGTTGCACCATGTGTCCAGCTCTGGTTGGACTATTCCAACTTAAAAAAAAATTCTCCTTCAACCATAGGATAAATGTAAGAAAATGTTCACTTCCAAAGTTCACTAGCGAATCTGATTGTGACACTTGTCACAGTGTCATTGGGCTAAAATTGGGGAATATTACCTGAATATACTTGGAGTGATGGCTGTGATGTCATCAGCCTATCACTGTTCTATAATTTTTTTACCTTTTTGAGAAAACAGACAACAGGTCATAACTTCTTCATCTAGAGTCGGATTTTGATGAAATGAATTGCGCTAGAATCCTAACGAAGAGATCTACGCTCTCATTTTGATCTGGAGAATTTCTGAGAACTTTCATTTTTGAGATAAATATTGAGCCTCTGATCATTCCTCCCCACTAGAAGCCTTTTGTACCCCAAAATATACTATCAATTGTTTAGTAGGTGAGGGTACAACTCCCTCACCCTTTCAATATCCATCCATTTGGCCTTAGAATTATTTTGTCCCTTGAGTCTCACTCTAAGGTATTCGACATTTCGTCTTCTTGAATTTTTGTTTCTTCTGTCAAGCATGAGATCTTGCTGAATTTCATCAAAATATTCTGGCCAGAAATCATCTATTGATGGTAGATGAACATGCTCTCCTTGATCATCAATCAAAGGAGGCTCAAACATTCTCAAATTCTCAACATTAACGACAGAATATATTTGCATATAAGGAGGCAAATCTAGCTTAAATGCATTGTTACCAATCTTTTCCAGAATTTTCAAAGGACCATAATAGATTGGCTTAAGCCTTTTACCTTCCCCTTGCAGTCTTTCTTTGCTGAGATATAACCAAACTTCATCTCCAACCTGGAATTTGTGATCAATATGGTGTTTATCATGCCTTGTCTTGTAGCTTCTTTGACTCTTTTCAAGTTGTTCTTGCACTGTGTAATGTACCAAATGAATTTTCTCAAGGAACTTTGTTGCCTTATATATTTCACTATGCCCATCTATAGCGACATCTTTCTCAAATATGAATTCCAATGGAGATCTTGGCAAGTACCCAAGACATGCCTCAAATGGCGATGTGTTTGTGGAAGAATGCTTTGCCCTGTTGTATGCATGATGAATCTAATGCAACTGTTCATCCCACAACTTGGGATGTTTGCTGAAATAACCTCTAAGAAGATGAATGACTATCTTGTTAACCACCTAAGTCTGACCATCTATTTGTAGATGAAAGTTTGTACTCTTCTTCAACTTATTGTCCATCATGTCCCACAATTTTGACCAAAAATTCCCAACAAATCGGGAATCTCGATCACTTACAATAGAAGTAGGAAGACCAAAATGAACCCATACATATTGAAAGAAAAGATGAGTTATTTGTTCAGCTGTAATTTGTTTTTCACATGGCATCAAAAGACACATTTTGCTGAACCTATCTACAACAACATATAAGCAATCATGACCTTTCCTTGACATTGGAAGACCTCCTACAAAATCCATTGAGATACTCTCCCAAGGATGTGAAGGAACTGTAAGTGGAGTGTAAAATCCAAGTTTCATATTACTAGGCTTACTTATTGCACACAAAGAAAATCCTCTAATAAAACGAGATACACTATCAATCGTGTGTAGCCAATAACAATACCTTTGGAGATTCGCTATCGTCTTGCCTACACCGAAATGTTCAGCAATAAATGAAGTGTGTACCTCCCTTATGAAACTATTTCTTTCTCCCTGTGGAATACATAAATTTCCCAAGCAATACAACAAATTTTTATGCACTTGATAATCTAACTCTTCAATTTGGTTTCCTTGACTCAAGCTTTCATACACATCTCGAAAATCACTATCATATGCATTTGTTCAATGTAACTTTCATGCATAAATGAATTGTGCTTGAGTATAATAGATGAATTTACAATAGTCCTAGAGAGCATATCATCTACCTTATTTTAGATTTCATTTTTATACCTGATAACCAAATGAAATTGTTGTAGAAATCCCATCCATCTGAAATGTCTTGATTGTTGAAACTTTGACTGTGATTGTAAGTACTGCAATGATTGATGGTCAGTATGGATGATGTTCTCTTTCCCCATCAAATAGTGCTTCCATTTCTTTACACTTTTACCAATGCATACAACTCTTTGTCATAAGTGGGATAGTTAGTCACAACTCCATTAAAAATTTCAGAATGAAACGATATAGGCTTACCATGCTGCATGAGAAATGCTCCCATGGCATTATCACTAGCATTTGTTTGGATCTCAAATGGTTGTCTAAGATCAGAAAGATCCAATACCGATGTTGAACTGATATTTTGTTTTAAAGCATAATTTTTTTTTTTAATATCTCCTCAATGGAAGACTTTCTTGACACTTGTCAATGCATGTAACGGGGCTACAATGCAAGAAAAAATAGCAATGAATTTCCTCCAATACTGTGTTGCCCCAAGTAAGCTTCTTAGCTCCTTAACTTTATTGGTCTTGAGCCAATTTAGAATGACCTCAACTTTGGAAGGGTTTATCTTCAACTCACCTCCTCCAACAATATGTCCCAAATAAAATAAATAAGTCTTTCCAAACTCACACTTCGACATCTTTAAAAATAACTACTCTTTAATTTTCAGGACATCAAGTACCTTGTTCACATGCATGACATGTTCATATATTAATTTACTGAATATCAAAATATCCTCTAAGTAAATAATGACGAAGTCATCTAGAAATGGTCTTAAAAAATCATTCATAACTCTCATGAAAGTATCTAGAGCATTTTTTAGACCGAATGGCATAACTCGCCGCTCAAACAATCCTTGTCTATTTTTAAATGCAGTTTTCCAAATGTCCTCCTCAGCTATTCTAACTTGATGATAACCACTTCGTAATTCTAGCATAGTGCAATAATTTTCATACCTTAATTGAACAAGCAAATCATGAATTCATGGGAGTGGATAGCGATATTTTACCGTGATTTTATTAAGTGCATGGAAATCTATGCACATGCGCCAAGTCCCATCCTTCTTCAGTACCAAAACAATCGGTGAATCACATGGCGAAGTAGATGGGTGTATGATACCTTTGTTTAGAAATTATCGGATTTTCTTCTTGATTTCCAAACTCTCCATAATTTACATGTGATACATGCCAATGTTTGGAAGTGGAACATCTTGCTGCAACTGAATCTCATGTTGAATTCCCCTCTTGGGAGGTAACCCACTTGGTTCTTGAAACATCTCGCCATTCTAACTTACCACATCAAACAAATCAAATTTTAATTTGTCATCTCATCCTTCAAAAGATTCATATTCAATATCATCATTTTTCTTGATCATGAGAAGCACAAAATTGTTACTTGTGTTAACTAGTCTCTTCATCTGCCCTGCATTAAATAAAGAAATATTCAGCTTTTTGCGATGAGCTCTCAAAATATACTCCACCCCATCCTTGAGAAAATTATATTTGTTCTCATGGAGATAAAATAACTCTTTCCTGTCATACAAATATGTACTTCCAAGATAATCCCGAAAATGTCAAGTGGAACCACATCTAGCTCCACTTCATCAACAAAGTTTGCAGTAATGGAAAATCGAAATATGCATTTCCTTATAGCCTATAAATTGGAATTCTTAACTATCCAACCCAAAGGGTATGGGTTATGACGTGGTATGGTTTCAACACTACAAGAAAAAAGGACATTGGTGAGGGGCGAAAAATGTCACCATAAGCTCATTGGTGAGGGTCAAAAGAGCCTTCGTCACCAAAAACTGAATGTCACCAAAGGTGGCGTGGTTGAAAGTATAGGTGTTGTGGTGACATTCAAGGTTCGTCACCAATAATTATTTATAATGACGAATTGTGACCATCACCATTTCATATGAGCAATGGTGACGGACAATAGCCTCCGTCACCAAAAAAATGAACTTCACCAAAGGTGGCGTTGCCAAAAGTATGTGTTCTGGTGACATTCAACATCCGTCACAAATATTCATTATAATTACGGATGCTGACCATCACCATTTCATATGAACAACAACAATTTTTTGTGATGGACCTTTCATGACTGCCACTATTGGTGCATATATATGGCAACGTTTATTGACCATCACCATTTCATATTTGGTGAGGGTCAAAAAATGTCATGATAAGCTTATTGGTGACATCAAGGTCCGTCACAAATAATGACTATAATGACAAAAAATGACCCTCACCATTTCATATAAAAAAAAATGATTTATGGTGACAAACCTTTCATGGTTGTCATTATTGATGCGTATATATGGTGGCATTCGTTGATCGTCACCATTTCATATTTTGGTGAGGGTTGAAAAATGTCACCATAAGCTCATTGGTGATGGTCAAAAGTCCATTCATCACCAAAAATTGATCGCTGTCGTTCCCTATTAATATCAGGGCACGATGGAATCGAACCACCAACCTCCTTCTTGTAAAGTAGATGTTCTTCCATTGAGCTAGCACCCTTTAAAGAAGTAAACTTTAAACTAGCAATTGTTGGTTGCCTAGTAAGGCTCAATTTCAGCATCTAGAGCAAATCATGCAATCATACCTGTGGTCAAAGTATGGTGGAAAGAACAATATTCCACAAGGATAGGGGGGGGCTCATCCCTCACTTAACATGTTGAAAAATAACATTGCGAAATGGAGGCTATTTTGCAGGGATGCGGGGTGGATCTTTGGTTAATCATTACAGAAGTATCAACTACAAAGGATTTAACCTTTGTTGCTTTAGCAAAATCTATTAACTCCAACTCCCAATGCAAGATGGGGTGTCGGTTGATCTAGAAGACAAGTGAGCACACAAATTACACCATTTCTAATTTGTTTGGAAAGATAATCAGGACCACTATCTAGTTCTCCTTCAATGTCGGGCTCACTAGTGTGCAGCCTTGTTTGGCAATTGTAGCTATCTATTCCACTCTTCCTTCATTGGGATTTGGTAGTGATTGAGAGTCTCTGCTCCGCTTTCCCTAGGAAGATTAAGTGTAAGTTTGATTTTGAGCAAAAAATTAGTAATCTATATACTTTTTGTTCCATTTATCTATCTACTTTTTGTTCCATGTCATGTAATGAGGTACACGACTTGTTGATTCTTGCCCATTTCGTGTGTCTTAAATAGAATCTGGTGGAAATAGGTGGTCTATTCCATTACTATGGCAGCCACTAGAAGTTCATATCTTTGAGGTATCTTGTGCTACATTCCTAGTTTTGAGTACTGCAACAAACTGTGGAAGATGTTCATTTGTTGAGTTGATGTATTGAAGGAAACTTTTGTGAAACTTAAATTGTTGTTGCCGAAATAGGCACCACGGCTAAAGGCATACAAAGTAATTAACTGCTAGCACAAGTTGGGCATGTTCATTATATTGCAGTAGATAAGAATACCTTCTAAAGGCTTTGTAGAAATGATTGGAAGAGTTACACACCTATCTAGATAATATATCAGGTGATTAGGCTCAATCACACCTATCTAGATAATATATCAGGTGATTAGGCTAAATAATTCAATGGCTTGCAGAAACAATGCATGTAGATATGAAAATGAATTATCAAAAACTAGGGATTGTGGATCTCAAGTATGCATTAGCTGTAGTAGCTTCCGTCGGGAACTAAAACTCCAGCCAAATGAGACCACTATTCAAGGAAATGACAACAAAATGTTATAGCATTAATGCATTTTGCTAAATCACCAAACTGCCAGTACTAAATAATTGACATTTTGGAGTTCTAGGATTTTGGAGTCTATGGTTACTACAGCTTCTTGGTTACTATGGTAGATGGAAAATAAATCAAATATTCGTGTGTTCATTAAGGCTCATATGAGCTGGTAAGTGGGCCTTTGTTTATGTGAATTCAAGTATCATTATTGTGAAGGTCTCTGCAAATTTTCCAAAAAATTTAACTGGTGCTACTTATTTCCTATTTCCAGTGCAGCTTAGATAAAAAAACTGATGTTAAGAGGTGGTTCACTCCATTAGTATGCTGACTAATAGTTGGCAGTTTTAAATACTGTAGAATATTTTGGACAATGTACGATCTACTAAATTAATATGTTTGTTGCAATTTTTTCTTAATCACACATTGTTGTACATCCAAGATAGTTTCCACCTGACCAGGATGAATAATACCATTGTAATTCTTACTCACTGAGCTAGTAGCCACAACTTGTCTCCTTACCTTAGTAGAGCTGTGAAAATTGGTGGTTATACTTCAGTTACTAGGTTGACTGCAAGACTATGCAACTAAGTCTTAATTGATTGTTGGCATCAAGATGATTGAGCTCATGTTCTCTTGATCCATTCACACATACTGATTAGCTTATTTGAGACATACTGATAAGTTTCTTTGAGCCATGGCGTGGGTTTTGTTGTATTCATTTACTTGACTCCAAGATCTCATATGTCATACATACCCCTTGTGGGCTGGAATTGTAATTATCTCCGGATAACTACGGTCCATGATCAAGTATCTTACCTGCTATCAGATTAACGAAGGACTCCTCGTTGGTTTCTATTTATGGAAACTAGACAGTTTGACAGAACCTTTTAAAGGAATTATTGGTTTCCACGTTAACATTTCACTTTTACACTACTGAAAAACCAAGTTTGGGACATATATTTAGAAAATTAAAACCTACTACCTCAATTTAAAGGAAATCAGAATGTATGGTATGTGTTCTCTGGTGCATAGTTCTATAGAAGTAATCATCCAGGAATTTTAGTGTTCAGAATATTTCACTTAAATTCCTAGCATAGATTTATAATCAACCATAGCCCTTTGAAAACATCCTAAAAACTAAAGCTTGATAATGTAATCCTTGATAAATTTAGGTTCTTGGAGAAATCAAGAAGCCAAAATATTGAAAGGTTCTTCATAGTTGCATCAGTTAATGGCTCTTCGAAGTGGGTTGTATAATAACATTTCTATGTATGCCAATGCAGAGGAAAGGGAAAATCTCTCTTATACGTGAGATTAATAGCAAAACATGTGAGTATTCATATATGAAATTGGTGTCCTGGTACAAAAAAAATTATGGGTGTTGTAAGCAAGAATAAATTTGGGTTTTCATCCCCATCAACCCACAAAAAAAATCAATTGGTGGGAGCTTGGGTATTGAATGTAAATGTTTGATGAAATGTCAATACACGGTTTTATGACCTTGAACACTATTGTTTCATGTTGCGTGCTTAATGGGGATGGTGAAGCAGCTTTGGAATTTTTTTGTTAAGGACAATATCAAGGAGGAAGATCAATTTCAATAGAAATCTAGTGAAATGGAGATCAGATAAATTTGTGGCATATAGGGAATGATGCAAAAGATAAATACCAATCAGAGATATTCTGAAATCAATGCTATGAGATGGTGACATGTGGATGTTGAGAGACTCTAAAGACTCTAGCATGCTGCACAAGTATAGGGATATGGGGCAAAAAATCTGCATTTATTTCTTTAACTCTCTTGTAAAACCCTGACTCTTGGTAATGGTTTAATATCATCAATTTTTTTTTCATATAGCTATGCCATCATTTCATTTTGCACAAACAGTTGTCTGGCTAGAATGACAACTTGCATTGTACATTTTTTTTAGATGCAAGAGTGTTGCTGCTTATTAATTGTTGGGAATGATTGTCTCGAGGGTGTAGTCAATTAGCTAATGATTCCATTGATAACAACTTTGATTCAGACATCAATAGTGAACTGAATCCACTATTAAAAGAAGACGAAAATTTTCACATGGACTATTTATTTTTGTCTCCTTCTATTCAAACAGATACAATTTCGTATTTATTGTTGAAGACAAATCTAGAGGCTTTTTTGGTCCATATCATAATTATATGGGAAAAAAGATATGGTTGTATCTGTCTGAAGTTATATTAGGAACTACTCATAAGGCCAAATTTGGTAACAATCAATTGAGTTTGAGTCAATGCCATAAAAAACCCCTGCAATGATTCATGTAACAAGGGGCATTTTTGTAACATTAAGTCATCAATGGTGTAAACTTAATATAGATATCCTTTCACTTCAAAGCAGTGATACAAATTTTGGTCAAGAGCTTTAGGGAGGGTGAAGGTTTCTTATTGTTCTAACTTTATGAAGCTCAAGTGTGGGGAAATTGATAACATTAATACAAGTTAATTGTTTCAAACTAGTTGACTGTGAGGACAGGTTTTCTGTCATTGAATGGATTGGTTGTATTGGCTACATTATGTGATGAGAAAGGTGGTGTATATAAAGCATGGTTAAATATAACATAACCTTGAAATGTTGTCAACATGTTCAAAAGACTAATAATTATAGGTTGGGGGTTGATTAATGTTAAAATGAAGCTATTCACTAAAGCTCTTTTCATGTGGTTGTAACCTGCATGTGGAATTTGATGTTGGCCATCAAAAAGTTACTAGTATGCTTAGAGGAATTCCTTTTCCTAGTTGTATGCTTGGGAAAGTAAAGTATAGGATTGCAAAGTTCTAGAGCTTGGGGTGTTGTTTGAAGCATTCATGCAATTTGATTAGTGAGCTACAACAACTATTCCCCTCATTAATTATAACTTGGTGTATTGGACAACCAAACCATCACATGGAATAGAGTGGAGGATGAATGGAGCCAAGCTGTCTTTAAAATCACCTTGATCTATAAGTTTTCCCTCGGGGAAGGCACCATCATAGTATTCTCAAATCATAATATGGATGTAGGTTTTTCTTTATAAAGGCATGCCACCTGAATAATGAAAATGCCTAGTGGGTGCAGTGGCAACATGCTTACCTGAGGGTTGCATGACAGTGCCAACAACTGAAGGGTTCATCTCAGACACCAATTTTACTGGTTTCTAAATAATATAATCCCTAGTAGTAGGAGATCTTTTATGCATTGTCCAACCACTATATTATATTGACAATAAATTCCCATTTGCAGTACAATTACACCAAAGAAATCAATGCCAAAAAAATATGCCAATGAATGCTCTTCACAGCTAAAGGACACATTGTATTGAAGTCATTCATTTCTTGCTATTTTGTGATCTATTGTTGCTATTTCACATTAATGGCATTCCTATACTATAATATGCATGCATTATGGTACCCATTTTCAATGATTATGAAACCACGGAAATTGGAGTTCAAATTCTCAATAGAATTTTATTGGTAAATGGAAAACAGATGTAAACAATAATAATTAGCCTCGATAGTTAAATAAAGAAAAAATTATAATATTCAATATAGTATAACAAGGTAGACGAGTATAAAAAACTTTTAGAATGATTTATATACATCCTTTAATATATACTCTATCTATATTACTCTTGGCCTCTAGGAAGCAATATAGGGTTCATGCCAAGCTTGTAACTAATGCATTCTAGTTCACCTCCTTTTGCAAGCACCGTGACTTCCACATATGCATAGGAGACCTTGCCAAATTGACACTAAAAATATATTGGAGGCATGACATCCTTTGAAGAAAACATTGGAATGGTTGTTTGTCTCTGCATCTATAAAGGATAAAAATGGTGACACTATAGACCTAGAGGTTGGGTTTAATATAAAACCACTACAAGTGATACTAGCATATGTTTCCGAGCATTTCTCTAAATCTAAGGGATCAACATTTGATTCTTGAAAGTTCACTAATCATTAAGTCTTTTCTCAACCTTAATCCTAAGAATCTGTGTACGGAAAAGATCATGAGATTCGATTCCATCTTGAATTTCTGTCTTGATGATTGCAAGAGGCAGGTGCTACCAATTCTGTTGCATTCAAGGAATTTCAGTTTCATACAATCTAAAACAATGTCACTATCCTAGTGAAACAATGGTTTGGAAGTTTTGAATATCCACCATGGACATATTGGATGCCATTTTCATGATCTTGGCTAGTGAAATATGTGTGCTTATAATAGACTTAGATTTGAGTAATGTCTTCAACATGAAGGAAATTGGTTCTAAATTCTTGAAGACAAGGACAGAATTATCTACTAGAAGCAATAGCCTTGGTGTGTAGGTGTTAACTGGGAAAATTACTATTCATGACAAATTCTTTCAAAACGCTTCCAGCTCTGTAAAAACAGTGAATACAGAGTCTCAACAACCATTGGGTTGACAATTTTCTACTGGATGTTATATAATTAATGCAATAGATAATGGCAAAGCATGGATTGATAGAGGCGTGGATGAAAATTTTGAAAAGAAATTATGTGCCCAAGACAGCAGGATCTAATCCCACAATGGTTGATATGTGTCTATCACTCACGTTCCCTGATACAGAGTTACCAAAACAACATGATATATTATCCCATGGAGACAATATTTCATGAGGGACAGAACATAACAACATTATGTACTCCCAAGTGGTAGAAAAGGATAATTTTCAAAGTTAATGAGCAATAATTATTACAGTCCTATGCAAACTTGGATGGACAGATCCTTTGAAGCTTTCAATCTTGAAGAACGGCTTGGAGAAAAAGTGCATAGCACTTTGGAACAGTTCTAACCCTGTCAGCAGAGGTGCCTCAATAAATGTGCACTACAGATCCCTGACATCCTTGGTTGCTCTAAGCAAGGATCTTATAATGAATGGTATCAATATAAAATGACCCCTCCTCTTCACGAATTCGGTAATTTGATATATTGGTAGATATCTCCTCTCTGATTGAAGAAGGTCTTCCACATTCTCTTCTTTGACCTAAAGCTTCTTAGAAGTTTGATGTTGCAATTACCTCATGTAAGTCTCATCTCTAATCTGGGTAGCTCATGATGATTACCAATGCAAGGCTTCAGAGGGATCTATGATGATTGGGCTCACCAATCGATAACATTTTTCCAAATAAGAGGGATTTAATGGAAGACCTAGATTTGTCCTTAAGCACAAAACAGAGTAGCTGTTGAACCTAGTCATAGTCAACTCTGATGTATGCCTTGATATAAAGGCTTTAAGACAATTTAAGGATAAGCCTCATACATATATATTGGATAGCTGCTCATTAAAGATAAATTATGATTTGAAGTTCACTATTGGTTTAATAAAAGGAAAAGTACTATATCTCCTGGTGACCATCTTCATTTCTTTGTATCACAAGTCAAATACTGATGTCTGTTCTCTGGAAGCACCATTGCAGCTGAATGTATAAAACAACAAGCGTGAATTTCTATGAAGCCACTCTATTGTCTCATGCAATTACCTCATGTAAGTCTCATCTCTAATATGGGTAGCTCATGATGATTACCAATGCAAGGCTTTAGAGGGAGCTATGATGATTAGGCTCAGCTATCGATAACATTTTTCCAAATAAGAGGGATTTAATGGAAGACCTAGATTTGTCCTTAAGCACAAAACAGAGTAGCTGTTGAACCCAATCATAGTCAACTCGATGTATGCCTTGATATAAAGGTTTTAAGACAATTTAAGGATAAGCCTCATACATATATATTGGATAGCTGCTCATTAAAGATAAAGTATGATCTGAAGTTCATTATTGGTCTAATAAAAGGAAAATTACTATATCTCCTGGTGACCATCTTCATTTCTTTTTATCACAAATCAAAGACTGATGTTCGTTCTCTAGAAGCACCATTGCAGCTGAATGTATAAAACAGCAAGCATGAATTTCTATGAAGCCACTCTATTGTCCCATGCAATTAACTCATGTAAGTCTCATCTCTAATCTGGGTAGCTCATGATGATTACCAATGCAAGGCTTTAGAGGGAGCTATGATGATTGGGCTCAGCTATCGATAACATTTGTCCAAATAAGAGGGATTTAATGGAAGACCTAGATTTGTCCTTAAGCACAAAACAGAGTAGTTGTTGAACCTAGTCATAGTCAACTCTGATGTATGTATTTTACACAAAGGCTTTAAGACAATTTAAGGATAAGCCTCATATATATATATTGGATAGCTGCTCATTAAAGATAAATTATGATTTGAAGTTCACTATTGGTTTAATAAAAGGAAAAGTACTATATCTCCTGGTGACCATCTTCATTTCTTTGTATCACAAGTCAAATACTGATGTCTGTTCTCTGGAAGCACCATTGCAGCTGAATGTATAAAACAACAAGCGTGAATTTCTATGAAGCCACTCTATTGTCTCATGCAATTACCTCATGTAAGTCTCATCTCTAATATGGGTAGCTCATGATGATTACCAATGCAAGGCTTTAGAGGGAGCTATGATGATTAGGCTCAGCTATCGATAACATTTTTCCAAATAAGAGGGATTTAATGGAAGACCTAGATTTGTCCTTAAGCACAAAACAGAGTAGCTGTTGAACCCAATCATAGTCAACTCGATGTATGCCTTGATATAAAGGTTTTAAGACAATTTAAGGATAAGCCTCATACATATATATTGGATAGCTGATGTATGCCTTGATACAAAGGCTTTAATACAATTTAAGGATAAACCTCATACATATATATTGGATAGCTGCTCATTAAAGATCAAGTATGATCAGAAGTTCACTATTAGTCTAATAAAAGGAAAAGTATTATATCTCCTGGTGACCATCTTCATTTCTTTGTATCACAAATCAAAGACTGATGTCTGTTCTTTGGAAGCACCATTGCAGTTGAATGTATAAAACAAAAAGCATGAATTTCTATGAAGCCACTCTACTGCAGTAAGCCATTTGTGCTCACTATCATTATATATTGCAGAAGAAATATTTCACATACCACTATATATGGTTAAGAAGATGACACTTTTTTTTTATATGTTTGAGTGTTCAGATCTCATAGATTGTCTGATGGACACTATGCACCCTGGAAAGACAAATATAGGCTATGATCTCCCTGTGTAAGAGGGAGTAATATCAGTCAAATATCTTCTCTATCTATATGTACAAGAAGCTGAGGATTGCTTAATGTTGACTAGATCTCTGATGTAAGTCAATATGTTTGCAGGCTGCTGTATGGAGCTATGAGGCTCCCATTTATTTAGTTTTTATTTTCAGAGAATAGCTTGGCACCATTCACTATATGAAGGGATTCTTGGCTGAATATTGAGCTCCAGGAGTTCCTAGGGGCTTGGGGTACTTATCGATCTATGAGCGACCATAGGATGAGTGGTTCACCTTCCCCTAGTGGTGCGTTGTGTATAGGGTGAGTGGTTCACCTTCCCCTATGATACCCCATGATGGTTAACATGTGTGTAGGGTGAGTGGTTCACCTTCCCCGACTACTGGTGACATATGCATAAAATGAGTGGTTCACCTTCTCCTGTGGATACCCCAGTGAGAGATGCATATAGGCAACTATTGACATGTCGATGGGACGTGGTTCATCCTTTCCCCACATGTAGGATGCTCATTCCCTACGATTGATAGTTGACATGTCAGTGGGATGTGGTTCGTCCTTTCCCCATGTGTAGATTTCTTCCTACTATTGTTGTTTTACATGCACTCGGTGTTTTTGCATGTATGTAGGAGGTGGTTCGTACTGTCGTACTCCCTATGCTAGGATGCATGGCGTTTATCTACTTGATTTGGGATCAATTCAGGTTCTACCTTCGAATTGACTTCTGTCAATGGAGAGTGGCAAGGTCTTGTGACTCACTCTCGATCAATTCTTCTTTATTATTCACATCTTTTTTTAGCAGAGCAGAGTAGAGCATAGTAGAGATGGTTCAAGATGGCATGATGACCAATGGTAGCAGATGGATTGGCAGGTGGAATTCTCCCTAGTTGAGAGGGAGTGTTAAAATTGGAAACTAGAGCCAAATTCCACTTTGGTATGCTCAGTTGATGGAGATTATAAACCCATTGAATTACTCTTTTCAATCTAAATATTGTCAAATTTGGATCACGCAAATAGTTGTTTATTCAAAAATAAATTCTATAAATCATGATTTTATTTAGGCAGGAAATTTGAAAATTCAAATTTTGAATTTGCCTCCAAAATATCAAAGTCTGCTTCTCTTCTAAATTGTGTATAAGGATTCTCTCCCAACCCATTTGAGGCATCAAAAATCTCTGTTGCATCTCTGAGGCAGCCGAGTGGGGATAATGGCTAAACGCAGAGGTTGGGTCTGTTTTGAGTGAGTCTATTTTCTTGTTGTAGTGCCGAGGAAGCTATGGGTAGACTGCTGCTAGTTTCAGGACAATCTCAGTAGAGATGTATTGGGGTTTCGTTACATGACTTCCCTCCTCACAATAGACCAAGCTCCTTAAACAAGATGCCGAGAAGATCTGGGTTAGAATATGCTTAATCTGGGCATTATTAACCCTCTCCCACAGACCAAGATCCATCATCAAGTCAATCGTAGACCTGTGGATAGCTTAGAGCTGCCTATTGTGTGAATCCTCTAGAGAAGGATTGTTGTAACTCCAAGGAAGTTGTTTCAATCAGGTCGCAACCCTATATAAGCTAGATATGGGGTCACAGTTATGTCGCTTCCATCAGGAAGCTGTGGAGGGCTGCATCTAGCCCTAACCAGTTGTGGAAGGTTATAACTATAGCTCTAACCAGCCTTAGATTGTGGACAATGACTTGAAAGGGGAATTTGCAACCTTGTAATAATGTTTAGAGGAGTGCAAAGGGTTTGTTGTCATAGGACAACAAACCCTAACCAGAAATCAATTCATATCTAAAGCAGGTCAGCACTGAGGAAAAGCTTTGACTACATTTGACCACTAATCTAGACAAAATATGACTATTGGTGTTTAAAGGCAGAATTTTGGAACATGTCTTTGGCATTTGGACAATGATACTAGTCGTCACCTTGGAAAGTCAATAATGTTTCTATTAGCTCTCTCTCTCTCTCTCTCTGTTGTACATTTGATTTGAATAATAAGAAGAATTGTTCAAGGGTTTTCCCCATATTGGGGTTTTTCCCTGGCTTGTGCCATATTCTCTTGTTCTTTTGTCTTGGCTTGTCTTCAGCATTTCTCATTTATGTTCTTTCGTTAGTTACTATCATATATTGTTTAATGTAATTGATAATGGATTAATGGGCTCATGATTGAATGAAGTAACTATCCTAAGCAAAGAACATGTTTCCTGAATTAACATATTCTTTGTTTATTTTAATTTCTCCCGAAAACCTATGTTGAATCCAGCAAGGGTGAGCTTTAAAAGCAGAGCCATATTGCAACAATTCAGGAGAGATTTAGTCACTACGCTTTTCAGAATTCTTGTTTTTCTGGAGAATTCCAAATCAAACCCAAAGACATGAAAAGAAAACCTTGAAAACAACAAAACGACCAAAAATAAATGAAATGCATGCCAAGCAAACATAATCGTTAATGAAATGTATGTGTTTTTATCATGGAAACAAGGGCATTTCGAACATGTTATGAGTTGCAAAGCATATAGAGATGTGGACAGAAGAATTATCCAAACTTTTAATAAAATATTTAATCGTAGATGTATAAATCTTATTAATAGACAAGGAATTGAATACCTAAATTTCAGAATGATAACTCTCGAGAAACAATTATCTATCCATCTCTGCACAATGATGTTTCTCATATTGAGAAAATTGGCTAACATGCAGATTTCCTTCAAATCGAAACTCTAGGAATGCATATGATTCATCAAACAGTTGATCGTGCAAAGAAGGGAGTAACAATTCCTATGACATCATGCAAAGTTAATGAGCAATAATTATTACAGTCCTATGCAATCTTGGATGGACAGATCCCATAGTAGCTTATGTCAACACTTACATGTGTTTGAACTTTGAAGGTACAATATATGATGTAAAACATTTTCCTATATCATTGTTAATGTTGTCTTGTGTTGCATATTATTGTGAGGAAAGGTCTAAAAATCACATTTTCATCTTGTTTGTGTCAAATTCATACTTTTTATACTTTGTTAATGTCATAGAGTATTATGTTAACATCATAGTGAGTTATGCTAGCATTGAAATATGGAACTCCTTATGAATCGAAGTCCCAATATATAAGTATCAAATTTTTTATAATACCACATCCTTGGTGATTGCTTTAACCCATATACAATTTTTTTCAACCTACATACTTACTCTTTCTTTCCTTTAATAGAAAAACATTTATGGTTGTTTCATGTCAATTTCTTCTTATATATTTTCATGTATGAATGTTGCCTTCACACCCATCTATTCCACTTCTAAATAAAAGGTGGAAACAACATATAAAATAAATCCAATAGAAGTTAACTTGGAAATAGGAGAAAAAATCTCACCAAAGTTAATTATCTCTACCTGAGAATAACCTTTTTCTGCCATGGAGCTTTGTATTTCTTCACTTTTACTTTTGCATTCAACTTCTTGTTAAATACACATTTGTTTCCAATGGGATTTCTTATAGCCAAAAACTCTTCTAAATCTCATGTCTCAATTTTGTCTAAGGTTGTAATTTCTTCATCGAAAACGTTTTTCAAAATTTTTCCATCCTCTAAATCTATTTCCTCCCTAATAGTCCTAAGATTATCGTCAATAATAAAAAAATAAAAATTTGAGAAATTAGGTGGAGTATTGATCTACATGTAGATCTAAAAAGATTTAGAAAGGAGAGGATAACATAGATGTCCTGGAAAACAGTACTACCACCTTATTATGAGGGAGAGATGAGAATTTTATAAACAATGCAAACATTTTCCTTATTAATTTTTTAATTACAAAATATATATGAGATAAAAATCAATTACATTATTATATAAAACAACTATAGAGATGTTTCCATCTTTACTAGTTTTTTTATGTTTCCTTCTTTTTGAGTTTTAGATGTTTCCAAGAAAGAAATTTCTTTTTTCCTTGTTTCCCAATCAGTTAGATGTTTCTGATTGGTGATCCTTTCTTGGTTTCCAAATTCCTCCCTATTTAAAGTGGGAAGCGTCCCAAATTCTTTCACCAAATGAGGGAAGGTGTGCTTCAATGTTTCTATTTCCAGCCATTTGGTATGCACTGGTGTGTATCCATTTTGACTGAAAGTATATGATAATTCAAGGGCCACATAGGCACCCCTAACTAGTGTCATTCTTCTCAATTAGAATTTTCCCTGTGTAACATCTGAACTCTTCACAAGCTTTCCCATAAGAAGTGGTGAGCAGTGAGTTCTTGAAATTATTCCTCCAGAGAAAGTAGCATGAATTTTAAAACAAGAAAAAGGTTGCTTGTTTACCACAAAATATTCCACAACATGGCCCTTCAAATATTTGGCAACAGGGCCCTCCATTGACTGCCAATATTCAATTGTTTTCTTATTGTTGAATACAATGTTCACACTCTGTCCAAACGTTGCTAACAGTGGCTTTGCCCCAACTTGTGTGGCAATATTGCTACTAGAATTTGAACTTGACCTTTCATCCATTGCTGTTGTTGATGAATTTATTTGAATCCCATTATTACCACAATTGGAGGTTGTATTTCCCTTTGCGACCCACAGATTTTTGTGTCGAGTCTAACCTTTAGCAACAACATGTTTCTTTGATGAATTAAGTCCAATAGATGGTTTTCTAGCAAGGCAAAAGGATGGGGCATTGGATAAGGAAGCACATGGAATATGATCTATTTGGTGTTTAATAGAGCATGGGGAATTCAGCCCCATGGGTTGGGTGAAGAAAATTTTGAATCTTGGCTGTAGTGGAGCCATGGCAGGAGGTCTTGGGTTGGTTTTTTTTTCCTTGATAGAGCGAACCAAACAAAAAGAAATGCATTGGTTTATATTGACTTTATTAATGGGATATTTTCCAGTAAGAGGTTGGGTTTATGTGAGGGTTGAGGATATGAGAACATAGGTGCGGCCATCGTGTTGCAAAAGGTACTTGTGATCTTTAACATGATCAATAGTGTGTCATACATGTTGGTATGGAATTCCTAGTAACAAATCGACACAATCGAGAGGAGAAACATCCCATATCATGGTATCTCAAAAAGGCTAATAGAAAAGATGAAATCACAACGTTTCGAGATAATAAGATGAGGGCGTTCCTTTTGGACCCAGCCTAGCTGATATGGACTGGGGTGTGGAGTGGTGGTAAGGCTAAGGTGGTGAACCATGTCTTGTGCCACGAGATGCTTTTAACTCCCATTCGCGAGGATAAGAGTCACCAAATCATGTTTGATTTGACAATTATGGGTAAATACAAGTCACGACTTCATTAACAGTCATGAGGATGAGAGAGGGGTCCACTTTGACAGGATTTTCAAGAGAAACAACTGCAACTGAGATAGAGGAATTTGGTTACTCTACCTCTATAAAAAGAGCCTTGTTGGGCTGCATATTTTGAAGTACTCGACAGCTTGTTGAAGCATGTGATTTGGTCTTATGAAATGTACACTAGGGGGATGAGGTGGGGGCCACACTAGATGGAAAAACAAGAGATGGACCATTTTTTGTTTGAGGAGATTAGGTTTGAGGAGCCACTTTACATTCTACAGCTAAGGCCCGAATAAATTCCTTATCGAAGGAAATAATATCAAACAAATCAACTTCTCGATGAAAAAACCATTATCATACCAGAATTAAATTTAATAATTAATGCTTCTTCTGGATCAAAGATGTGGAGTTGAATGAGAAATTTTCAAAAGACATCAATGTATGCTTGCATTGTTTGATTTGGTTGTTTCCATGGTTGCAACAATTTGGAAAGGAGACTCTGGAGATAATCTGGTGGACAAAAATGCTCTTAAGGCCTGGAAGAATTCATCCCAATATGTGATATCTGTGGAACTAGTCTCTGTTGGTTCGTCGAGTTCGAAAACCAAGGACATATTCTCAAGTGGAGTATCCCACCATGTTTGCGCCAGGTCCTCCAACTGTAGACTGGAGATTTGAAGCTTCATGTCCTCTTCCATCGTGGGACATGTTTTGAAATATGTAGAGATACTATGGAGCCAAGAATAAACGACCTCTCCATTCATTTGGCTCAAGAATTTGGGCAGTTTAAAGTGTGTATCTAGTTGCATTTTCTCAAGAGGGTGTCTTTGTTGTTGTAGCGCAATTATATCTTGAAGAGCCATGGATAATTCAGGGATTGGTGAGCCCTCGATTGAGGTTTCTTGACGGGGTGGCATGATTTTCATCGACCAAAGGAATCTATGATGGGAATTTGAAGCAAGGAGGGCGCACTAAGAAGGGTGTTGAATTGTGAATCCAAAAATCCCAAAAAGGAATTCTTTGAACAGGTGGATGACTTCCAAAATATTATGCTTTGATACCAATTGATCTATATGTAGATCTAAAAATATTTAGAAAGGAGAGAATAACACATATGTTCTGGAAAACAATACCAACATCTTACTATGAGGGAGAGATGAGAATTTTATAAACAATGGAAACATTCTCCTTATTAATTTTTAAATACAAAATATACAAGATAAAATCAATTACATTATTAGATAAAACAACTATAGAGTTGATTCCATATTTACTATTTTTTTATGTTTCCTTCTTTTTGAGTTTTAGATGTTGCCAAGAAATCAGTGTGCTTTTTCCTTGTTTCCCAATCAGTTAGATTTTTTATTGGTGAGCCTTTCTTGGTTGTCCAAGTATATCTCTCTAATCGCCTTCTTTCCTGAACTACTCTCATCAGTACTACATATGTGGTTCTTCAGTGTTCTTCCTATTCATGTTCTTATGCAGAGTCTGATTCATCATCCTTCAATTCAAACTCTATCTTTTCTAGTTATTTCACCTAGTTGGTAGGAATTCCTGTTTGACAACATCTTTAATTTCTTTAAAAATGATATCTTTTCTATATATAAACTTCTTAGTTTCTAGGTTCCAAAGCTTATAACCTTTTAGACCATGTTTACATCCAATAACGATACACTTTTCAACTTTCTTATCCAACTTACTCATATTCTCCTTTGGAACATGTTCAAAAACATCACATCCAAATACACTTAAATGTTTAAGAGAGGGTTTCTTGCCACTCCATTCATTCATTCATGTGCCTAGAAGTAGAAATCATATTTCAAATGCATTAGCTAATTATGCATTGGATTGGAATTTTTTTCATTCACAACATTGAAAACATCATAATTATACAATCATTCACCTTGTTTTTTGAGCTTTTTTACTCTTCTAATTGGTTACCTTTCTAATCATATGGATATTTTACTCTTATAGACTATGACAATTGCTTTGAGATTTTGGCCTAGAGTAGCACCTTGGACTTATTTTCATCACTAATAGGTGACCTTGTGCTCAAAAGTGACCTTCGTTGTTGGTCGTTGACTTAGTGGTTCTATTCACACATTAGGATTCATGCCGTGACTTGGGTTCCATTTTCATCATTGGTGAAATTCCTTGCCTCTATTATCACCTTTCATTATTGATTGTTGCTCAGAGGTTATCCTCCATGTGCTATTCCATTTGGTTCATGTAAGAGATGCACTCGATGGTGGTCCTTACAATTCTCTTTTGAATTCCTTTCAAATCATTGGCCTTTTAGTTACGCGCATGTTAGTTGATGGGTGATTCCTCATTTCCCTCCTTACATCAGATCTTTTCTCATCGAATTCAACTCATTTTCTCTACAACTAAGATTTAGAGTCTCATTCCATATGTTGTGGTTTGCTATCATTAGTGGTAAATTCCCTCACTATTGATAGTGGGAATACATCAGTGTCCCCTAACCAATAGATTCTACAAATATTTTGACTTCAATTCATTCATTCACACTCTTTAAAATGTACTAGGTAACTTGACTCCCATTATCATCAATAATGTGTTGACTTATGCTTGTTAAAAATATACACTAATGATTGGTAATGAAATAATTTCTCCCATATTTTATTCAAACTCATTTATCTACATGATGTATATTTCTACCTTCGAAAATTGATTTGAATACCTTAGGATTGTAATAGCATTTTTTATTTTGACTAGTAGCATCATTGGTTTCAAATCCACATTGTTATATTTCTCTCCATTTTAGTAGCATTTTTCAATTTGTTTAGTGAGTTATCGAATATTACCACTCTTATTCGAATTTATGGCAAAATGTTTGGGCTCTCTCATACCAAACCTATATATGTTTTGCAAACCACACAATTTCAGTGAAGCAATAGGAATGAAAGCTATTGTGGGAGAATGAAAGGATTTATACAACTTCGCCGAAACATGACTCAAGAATGTGGGATTTCATGCATCGAACCTTGTGAGGACTAGGAAAACGGTTCTTTATCCTTGCTTCTTCTCCATGTTACTTAACTCAGGAAAAATATTGATCTCAAGAATCCATAATACCTAATCAACAACACTTCTGTCCACCTCACACGTATTGCATAACTAAAACGAGTGGCATTCGAAGTGCTTGATTTATAAAGTTCCGCAAATATTATTGTACATGTTATATTCAATATGTGCGTTGTTTTGGTCATTGTTGAAACACTCTACGAGTATCGTTTTAAACCATGGGATATTTTGGAATGGTTAGTTAAATGAGGTTATAAGAATGGTCAGTTAAATGAGGTTATAATGAAGTATTATATTGAAATATTATTATTATTATTTTATGGGTATAATAATAATAAAATAAATTGATTCAATTCAATTTAATTTGTTATCTTGTAATTTTATTTTTATTAATAAAATTTATAAATAATTTTTATAAAAACAACTATAATATTCATATTTCATTAAAAAAAATTAAGTAATAATGATTTATATATGTAACCATAATATTTTAGAATTTCATCTTTAAATTTAATTAGTAAATATATAATTACAAATAATGATATTTCTATATATAAATATATAAAATATAAATAGTAACTCTAAATTAAGATCCATTTTACCATATAAATGATGTATATGTCTAACCATAATATTTCATAACTTTATATTTAAATCTAATCAATTAACATACAAAAATTAAATATTTACAATAATCTTTTTCTATTATACATTTCTATTAAAAATAACAAATTATAAAAAATCATTCTAAAATATGTCAACTAAAAATGTCAAGTATGTTTATGTAATTATATGTATTAAGAAAAAAAAAACTTTCTCAAGGAATTTAAATGGTAAAATAATGGTTTATGGAATTCATATTAAAACATTTTTACAATGCCATTGAAGTTAACATCATGTGTTTATTAAAAAATAGATAAACTGGTCTATCGAGGATGGTTTGAGTGCCTCAAAATTACTAGCTAAACCCCACCCTCAGATATGTAATAGGCATTATTATATTGACCCAAGAGATTGCAACGGTAGCAATGTGATGCAATTTCACATCCTATTGTATTTTAATTATCAGTTTCCAAAAAACAGAAAAGAATTGATGTGAACAATTTAACAATTTTATTAGCAAAGAAATAAAGTGGTTGATTAAAAATTATTTATATTTTGTATGCATATATATTTTCCTTTTTCTATGTTGTAAAGTTAAAAACATTAATATACCAAAAACTTGAATGTAAAATATCTTATTGAAAATAAATACTTTTATTAAATTTATAGATTAATAATATTTGTTAAAAAATATTTTAATATATATATATATTATATATATATATATAGTATTACTTTAAAAAAAAAATATTGCACCGAGAGGTGCTTTACACCCTGTAAATAAATAAAACCCTGTATTTTTAAATCCTATTTTTATATTTACTCCATAAACCTCCTTATATATTTAAGAAAACTCAAAAAAAAAATTTATTCAGGTGAAGCCTATGGGAAAAATACCATGAAACAAATTATTATTAATACCATGGCCCAAATATCATGGAACAAATTATTATTAATACCATGGGCCAAATACCATGGAACAAATTATTATTAATATCATGGACCAAATACCATGGTACAAATTATTATTAATACCATGGGCTAAATACCTTGGGTCAAATACCATATTTAAATAAATAAATATTAATGAAGAATACATAGGTATGGTAATTAAATAAATGAGAGATATGATAAATAAATAAACCCTCTTTTTATATTTACTCCATAATTAGCTTTATATTTAAGGACACTAAAAAGGATGTTTTATTTAGGTAAAGCCTATGGGCCAAATACCATGTGCCAAATTAATATTAGATGTGTAGATGTAATGTAATAAAGATTGTAAACTTTTGTAATGTCGGCTCAATATATAGGGTATATGTGTAGATGTAATGTAAGAAAGTTTGTAAACATTTTTTAATTTCGGGAGGTATAGTAAATGAATAAAAATATAAATAAACGGGAGGTATAGTAAATAAATAAAACTCAAAAAAGAAGTTTTATTTAGGTGAAGCCTATGGGAAAAATACCATGGAACAAATTATTATTAATACCATGGGCCAAATATCATGGAACAAATTATTATTAATACCATGGGCCAAATACCATGGTACAAATTATTATTAATACCATGGGCTAAATACCATGGGTCAAATACCATGTTTAAATAAATAAATATTACTGAGGAATAAATAGGTATAGTAAGTAAATAAAAATATAAATAAATGGGAGGTATGATAAATAAATAAACTCTCTTTTTATATTTACTCCATAATCAACTTTATATTTAAGGACACTGAAAAAAGGATGTTTTATTTAGGTGAAGCCTATGGGCCAAATACCATGGACCAAATTAATATTTTTATTTTATCTAATATTCATATTAATGTATAGATGTAATGTAAGAAATTTTGTAAACTTTTTTAATGTCCACTCAATATATTTTTAATGGATATATTTATAATAATAACAAAATATAAGTATATTGCTCAATCTAAATCGTGGAAATATCTTAACATTATATTATGATTGGTATGTACTAAATACAATTTCAGTAGACTTATTTTCTGAAATTTCTACCTCAATTTCAACGGACAAGGTATGTTATAAAAAAAGTTTCGTATTTATTTTGAAATTTTGTATAGCATTTATCCACTATGGAGTGAAATTTTTTATCGCATTTATCAACTATAGAGTGAATTTATTCTGAAATATTTTATCACATTTCTCTCCCCTGTCTCGAATTTTCCATTGTAGATCCTTCATAATAAACTTTGTACCACTATATAGATCGTAATTTGTACCCTTTTTTTTAATAGATTGTAATTTGGACTCCCTTTTCTTTTTTTAAACCACGAGATTAGTAATTCACATCTATATATATGGTTTAGAAATATTCCATCTATATTCATGCAAATTAATATTGCATCTATATTTATCATAATTAAATGGTATATAGTGAACACATTCTAATAAGACTTGAGAGAGAGTGAAGAGAGGTAGGGAAAGAGAGATGGAGATGGAGGGGGAAAGAGATGGAGGTAATAATAAAGATGTAGAGAGTGAAAGGTAGAGAGAGGGAGGGAGTGATAATGAAGATGGAGAGAGAGGGCGAGAAGATAGCAAGAGGGAAGTGAGATAGAAGTGGGGGAGAGGGAGGGAGAAATAGATTGGAGAAAGAGAGTGTATGTTTTGTGGTTGATATAGAGAGACAAAGGGAGATAGAGATATATATGTAAGGTGAAGAGAAAGAAGAGATATATGGAGACAAGGAGGGGGGACAAAGAGATTGATAGATATGGAGTGAGAGAGCATGTGTGTTTGGAGGGGTGAGATAAAGAGACAAAGAAGGAGATATGGAGGGAGATATACATATAGATGTTGGGGGGAGAGAGGGAAGAAGATTTCTTGCACTATATGTATTGATTTCAGTGTAAATGGTGATTTCTAATCCTATTTGATTGCTTGCACTAGATGCATTGATTTTAGTGTAGATGTTGATTCCTAATGATATTTGATTACTTGCACTATATGCATTGATTTCAATGTAGGTGATTTCTAATCCTATTTGATTTCTTGCACTAAATGCATTGATTTCAATGTAAATGGTGATCTCTAATCCTATTAGATTTCTTGCACTAGATGCATTAATTTCATTGTCGATGTTGATTTATAATTATTTTTGATTGCTTGCACTAAATGCATTGATTTTAGTGTAGATGGTGATTTCTAATCATATTTGATTTCTTGCACTAAATGCATTGATTTTCAGTAGATCTTGGTTTCTAATCCTATTTGCTTACTTGCACTAGATGCTTTGATTTCAGTGTAGATGTTGATTTATAATATTATTTGATTACTTACATTAAATGCATTTATTGCAATGTAGACGCTGTAATGCATTGAGTGCAGTGTAGACACTGTTTTCTAATCTTATTTGATTTCTTGAATTAGATGCATTGATTTCAGTGTATATGTTGATTTCTGATTTGATGTAATTGGATGTATGATGGTACATTAGTTTTACAGTCATTGGATTAATAGCGTGCATTGATTTCACTGTAAGCATACAAAATTATTGACAATGTACATTGATTTTTGTGTTATAGTAATTAAACCTATTAATATTGGAGAGCAAGAGAAACATGGTAAGATGTTTACTACAACATCTAGAGCTAAATATTTAAATGGTTTACCAATTCAAGTGTCATTTTCATATAATCTACATGAAAAGATGAAAAAACTAACAAGGGTGACAATAATAATAGTTAGAGATTGACCACAATGAAGACTATTTGTAATTGACTACATTGTTATTATTCACATTTTCTATCATTCAATATTCTTACATTGTCACTTTGCATTCAAAATTTTTATTTCATAATTTTTCATCATTAAAGTTATTTTACAATATTTATCATCTCAACAAACTAAGGTAACTAATTAAATTTAAAATGAAAATGAATTGATAAATCTCATACATATTTAAAATATTTTAATCATATGGTGCTCATATTAGCCATAGATTTTTCTTTGGTGAACACGACTCAAACAAACTAAGGTAACTAAGTTAATTTAAAATAAAAATGAATCGATAAATATCATACATATTTAAAATATTTTAATCATATGGTGCTCATATTAGCGATAGATTTTTCTTTGGCGAACACGACTCAAACTAGCCTAGATCCATCTTAACTCTGGATCTATAAAGTATCGAGAGAGATCAAATCTCTGGAGGTGCAAACGTTTCCTCAAGAATCTCTGGAGGTGCAAACCTTTCCTCAAGTTTTGGACTCAAAAAGATGTTTTCACCTTGAGAGATTTGATCCCTCTAGGCGCTTGATAGGTCCAGAGTTAAGATGGCTCTAGGTTGTTTAATTTTTTTTTGTTAGGGTTCACAAACATGGCTATCATGTTGCAAGTAACCATGTTGTTGGATAAATATAGTTATTTGGAACTTAACAAGTGTTTCTTAGGTTCGAAGTGTTTTCTTAATTATTGTTTATCTCAAGATCGAAGTTAGTTATATTATTTTTATTGAAAAACTTTCTACTTTGAAGAGATTTTAAAAGTTGCAAAAGTAAACATGAAAATATAATTTAAATAATGTCAAAAAATTATTTTATTTTTAAGAAAAGAGTAACATAAAAATATAATTTAAATAATGTCAAAAAAATTATTTTATTTTAAAGAAAAATCAATATTGATTTTCCTCTAGCCGCAAAATAATAATAATAATAATAATAATAATAAGACTTCACCCTAACTTATATAGAGCTTGAATAGACATTACAAATTAGGTTTTTTTTGAAAATTTTGCATCTTCACCAGTCAAGGGTTCACCATAACTCATATACAATACATATAGAAATCTCATTAATATGCTTATACTTGGTTTAATTTGGACTAATTAATGTCCATAACCAAAAGATCATACCAAATAAACGCCCCGTGAAACTTTGCCAAGAATGTAACTCAAAATTATTGCAATTCATGGTTTAAATTAGATTGTGTACAAATAAATAATAATGAAGATTTGAGCCTCATTTTCAGTTGGTGGCTCAAATCCTCAATGTGAGGAGGAGCATTCATCCACCAATGTTATAAATGTCTCAAATAAACAAGAATTAAACTGGGCTCTCTCCCTCAGCCGAAAATAATTTAAAATTTAACCACCTTGCCTTCGGCGCTACAAGTGAACCCCATAATACTCCATCGACTCATCCAACGGCGGGAATTCATTTAAATTTGGAGACATGCTGCTCTCCAGATATTCAAGAAGCACCCAATCCCAAAATGCCGGGATCTTTTCCGTCCAAATCCCCTACCCGTCAGTGCCGCATTCTGCGTCTGAACAGGAGGATGAAAACGCTGCTTCAGAAGGCAGCTGCAATTCTTATGCAGCGAATTTGGCGGCAGAGGCTTGAATTTGGGGCGGCGACAAAGAAGAAGTGCAGGGAATTTCTGGTGGAGACAGGAGAAAATGGAGACAGGGGAAAAATTGAGCTTCGATTTTGATCCTCTCAGGCAATACGCCGCAAAATCGTAGGCGCGGGAAGCCTTTTCCGGGGTGTCGTAGGAGCCGAGCCAAATTCTGCCTGTGCAATTGGGCATTCATATTTCCAACACCCATTTCCCCATTTCCTTTGTCGGATTCCCCTGAACTGCAGTGACTTCAGTGAGCAGTTACGGCATCTGTTGTGAGCGTTCTGATTTTGCGAGGGTTTGGCCATGACGGTGTGTTACTCTGCTATTCCGGATTCGAACTCAGGAAGTGCTTAGAAAGCTTGAAGTATTTAAAACGAGGGAGTGTGAAGAAGAGAGGGTTTGAGTCTTTAAAGGTGCTTCCACAGTATTGCCAGTGAATATCTGTGCTACCGGATAACGATAAGAGTGTTAGATGCAGGGCAGCATAATATATATAGAGAGAAAAACAAAACACGTTGAGTCCCTAGGGATTTATGCGTAGTAGTACACGTGGTCGCTTTAAAACAGCGTTGAGGTGAAAATAATTTGATTGGTGACTCTGATTTGGTGACGTGGTTCGGGAGGGAATAGCTGAAATTCAAAATTTTATGTGAAATTCAAATTTAACCTAGCTCGAACAACCCTCAAACAACTCTGAACAACTATGAACCCTTGAGAACATATTCAACTCCAAGAGCTGGACAAACTACATCATTCTCAGATAAATCGTTCCAGACATAACCATTTTTATAGCTCCTGCATGCAATAGAGAAAGCATTTTAAGAGAAGAAAGTGACCTATCCCTTGGAATTTTACAGAAGATGTCCATTTAGTTTCTTCGTATATTGAGAAATCATATTTAACTACTATAGCGATAGATCTGTGAGAGCAATTCTATCATTATTGTAATTCTTTGATTCAAGTGGGTGCCTCATATGTACAAGCACAATTAATTCAAAAAATGAGGTAATATATCTTCAATTTCCTTTTTCGCCTCTATTTTCGTAGCTTTTAAAGAGGTTGCAAAAAATGGTTAGCTTATAAATTTTGATAATTTTTGTGGGTTTCAGCACACGAAACATAATTTTTATTCTTGTGTTTCTCATCCCATAATAAATAAATGCATCTTCACCTGTGTAAACCAAAATCAAGCAAAGATAAACCACTTCAATGAAAAGAGCCCCAAAACATGGAATGCAAAAAACACCTACAAAAGATAACCAGCCTTCTGCCGATTTCTTCTCAAAATAGTCATAATTGTAGAATGGCAAAACTACATGAGAAGTATAACAAAAGAATTATAGAGCTTCCCATTTCCACTCCCATTTCCTGTGGTCACTATGTTAACTCTTAATGAGAAGTATTTGTATTCTTGTGTTTCTCATGACATGATAAATAAATGCATCTTCACCTGTGTAAACCAAAATCAAGCAAAGATAAACCACTTCAATGAACAGAGCCCCAAAACATGGAATGCAAAAAACACCTACAAAAGATAACCAGCCTTCTACCGATTTCTTCTCAAAATAGTCATAATTGTAGAATAGCAAAACTACATGAGAAGTATAACAAAAGAATTATAGAGCTTCCCATTTCCCTTATAAGTTTCTTAATTATGAATTGATGATCCTCTGATTTTTTGCAAATTGAGGGAATGGAATCTCAACCTATAAGATACTAATTTTAGGGCTTTTCTGCCTCTGTTTCCTGATATTTTAAGTTCAGTTGTTATATTTTTGTGGTTCATTGCACCTGCTGCAAAGAAAGGGAATTATTAGATAACCGCAATACAACAGGCTCAGGGGGTTTTGGTGTGCTTTCCACAAGCAAGGGATGATGTCTCTCTCTTTTCCCTTTTACACATGATAGTAATCTGAAAGCCTTTGTCTCAGATGTTGTAATTTCATCACCAAGGTGTAGGGTTCTTGTATATTGACCACGTAGGTCTCAAATCATGTTAAAATAAGGATCAATCGGTTAATGGATATGTATTATGTATTATTTGGATGATCTAATATGTATTATGTATTATTTGGACGATCTATTATCAATTGAGCAAAAGTATGTGCATCTAGATAATTGTAGCTAGATGCACATTCTACAGTCCAGTATGGGAACTATGTCAAGCTTGAGCCGCTGTAATTTAGTTGGGCTCAGGGGCACATCATATTCCCTAGCATGGGGGAGTTGTGTTAGCAGTGATTGAATGTAACCTTGGTTGTGCTGAAAGGTGTATCATATAGCAAATCAGTGACCACAGTAAGAGTTAACGTTCCAGCCACACAAGCCCAAAAGACTAACAGATTCACACCACAATGGACAATTTTCTGCAAAACAATACAAAAGAATTCAACTGAATTTTATTTCAGTAACTGTTGCCTCACACAGTTTGTTCTCTCTGAAACTGGCAATTTTTTACCAACCATTTTTTTAAAATTTTGTATCTTTCCCTAAATGAGATAAATTTGGATTTACAATTTAGCAGAACATAAGCAAACTATCCAATCTGAGGAAAGACGTATGCCTTTCGTGCAGGGATTCAAACAGACATTGAAATGAATCTTTTAGAAAGGACTTAAACAGAGTATTGAATTTTTTTTTATTTTACTTTTTTACAATTTCAAAAGGGTAAAAACTAATGTGATCATCATCTGACTTATCCATTAACAATGATTTTTCCATGGTTTTGATACAATCATTACCAAAATAACTCGTGAAATTAGGCTATTATTAAAGGGGAGATTGAAACCTTCAAAACATATACTAAAATGTTTATAAAAATTAAAGAAACCAAACATTGATTATTAAAATCCATAGTAATTCTTTGACCAAGATTGTCAATGAATTTCAAAGTTGTGCAAAGCAAGGGCATATCCCTTATTAGATCTTCTCATTATTTTGTTTTTGAAATATGCAGTTGGGCAGAGAACTAGCATTCAAGAAGAGTACTTCTATATTGGAAAGGACCTTATCTAAACATGAATTCAGAGGTACCGAGGTTACAACCTTCAAAAAACGACCTCTTTGGACTCATAGATAAAAGACATTTTTCTGATATGTTAAGGTTACTTCTTAGGAAATAACATTACAGTGATCGGTAGTAGTATAGAGATTAAAACCCCATATTTACGTTGCAAAGTACATGATTTAAGACCTATTGTGGCATATCACTGCATATTACAGCTTTACAAAATTACAGTCTCTCTTCAACATAAAAAGGTCAACGCAGATATCAACTCTTAAAAACAACTTGAGACTACTGAGAAGGCTCAAACATTCAAAATTCATTTAGCCCTGCAGCTTAGCCAAGTTACTAATAAAAGTCATATTTGGCAGATCCTGGCTTGTCCTTACCAAAATAACTCATGCAATCAGGCTATCAGGGGAGATGGAAGCTTTCAAACATATACTAAAATGTTTATAAAAATTAAAGAATTAATTAATTAAAATAAAATTATAGAAACCAAGCATTTGATTATGAAAATCCATAGTAATTATATGACAAAGATTGTCACTGACTTTCAAACATGTGCAAAGCAAGGGCATATCCCCTATTGAATCTTCTCATTATTTTATTTTTGAAATATGCAGCTGGGCAGAGAACCAGCATTTGAGAAGAGTGTTTCTACATTGGAGGTGACCTTATCTAAACATGAATTCAGAGGTACCTAGGTTACAATCATTAAAAGGCGACCTCTTTGGACTCGTAGATAGAAGACATTTTTTTCTGATATGTTAAGGTTACTTCTTAGGAAGTAACATTACTGTGATCGGTAATAGTATAGAGATTAAAAAAAACATATTTATGTTACAAAGTGCATGCCTTAAGACATATTATGGCATATCATTGCATATTTACAACTTTACAAAAGTAAAGACTCTCTTCAACCTGAAAAGGTCAACCCAGATATCAACTTTCAAAAACAACCTGAGACTGCTGAGAAGATTCAAACATTCAAAATTCATTCTTGATTTGGCCCTGCAGCTTAGCCAAGTCACTAATAAAAGTCATATTTGGCAGATTCTGGCTTGTTTTATCGCAGAATCAACTACGTAAAGTATCTTCAAATTTTGTTGTGAAACGAAGTGTCACAACTATGAAAAATCTAGTGACCAATTACCCATCCAAGTATAACCCCAAGTCAATTGGCTAATGATTTAATCATGAATTTCAATCTTAATTGCACATGCTTAGTTCTCCATAAATATCAATAATGAACCAAGTTCATAAATAAATAAATACAAGTAATTAGTTAATAAAAAAAACAAATAAGAATAGCAATTACATGTGATATTAGGTAAACAATAGCATTTTCAACCTTCAATTTCTATGCACTTTAAAGTGTGAGAAAGCTCTATACTACCTCAAATCATTTCCATTTAAGTGTATTGTCAACCCATAGCCAACAGAGAATGTGGGGCATAACAAGCCATGATGCCCATACCACATCAGTTTTCATGTAATATTATATTGTTTACCCAATATATTACCAAAAAAACAACATACTCATCAATCATGTGTTATGCATTTTAGATCATAAAAAAAAATTCAAAGTGCCTACCTCAAATCCTTTCATTTATGTGCAATGTCAACCCATAGCCCACATAGAAAGTGGAACATTTCAGACCAGGACATCCATGCCACATCAATATACATTAGCCCTAGGATATCACCTCCACAATTAGACATGCTTTTAGAGATTAGATACCTCATGACGTTTGATCAAAACCCCATACGTGCCCCAAGGCATCCATTACAATATTAAACTCATGAAGCCTCACAAAATTGTCCTCTTAAATAAACAAATCCAGCAATTTCTGGGCACACTTACTCCTCTTCAGTTTCACCATCACCATTGGAATTAGCCCCATCATCATCACCACCATCACCATCACCATCACCACCATCATATTTTGCTGCTTCGTCCTCACACTCACCATTGGACTTAGCTGCCTCATCCTACATTTTATAGTGTTAAATTGATCTAACAGAAAACACACTCAAAAAAGCAAAAACCTTTACTACAATCTCCACTTTAAGCAAATCTTGTTGTCAAAATGAATGTGTTATCCACCACATCCTATTGTCAAGATGAATCTGTTATCCACCACAGATATCAATGGAAAACATTCCCTAAAATGATGTGGCTGATATAAACTATAACATTTTACAATTTGTGCTATCTTTATATCGATTGCAGATTTATTTTACAAAGATTTCGGAAAATATTCCCTAAAATGATGGCTATATAAACTATAACTCTTTGCATATTTGTGTTATGTTTATATAAATTGTATATTCTATAAATATATGGAAATCTGAATGACAAGAACAAGGTCAATTGTTCGAAATAATTATGGAATATCCCAAAATCTGCAATTGAAATAAATTCTTCTACATATTTACAACACTCTCAAAGACGCAGAGAACTACATATTTACAACGCTCTCAAAGACCTGGAGTTGATCACCATATAGATCACCATTCATTTTCCAAGAATAAGGGCTAATCTGGCCCTTGATCAACCAAAGTTCAATTTTCTTTTTTCCTTTAACCTCTTCTATTTTATATTTAACATTACAGATTTGGCATCAAGACAGGAAGCCCACAATTTATACCAACCAGGCTTGGCCTTAACATGTTACCTCTCTATAAAATATTAATTTTTCTGCTAAATCCAATCAATGATGACTCACCCGTAGAAATTTTAATGAAATAGGATTTAACATTGTATCGAGAACAATGGGTAGTTGTTAAAATGTATTTCCCCTTTGATTTTGGAGAGGAAGAAATACAATGCTAAGAACAACAACATTCTTTACATCTGCATTTATTACATCCCTCAAATTTCTGCATTCCTGATTGTATTTTCAGAATTGATGTGTGAACTTTAGATTGACTGTTTGTGTGGATCAGTATCTCACTCTTGTTTATTTCTTTCTGCAAACTGGAATAACTTTACTTGCAATCAACCTAAGCAATGACACAAATGTTGATATTCTTGTTTCTTCTTATCCAAATTCTATCATGCACAAGAGAAGCCTGAATGAAAAAGATTCTTTAATACATAAGATTAAGAAATTCTTAGCTTGGGCTGGAAGAAAAACATCAGAGGTGACAGATTATAGAATGGAATACCACTTAACACCAAAAGATTGAGACCTCCATAGTCAAACAATGCTTTTAAATGGCGTAGTTTTGGAGTTAACTGAAGATGGAGATATTCCTTTGTTAGATCCTGTCATGGTTGATGCTGGACTATTTGAGGGCATTTTCAGAGATTTTTAAATTTAGAATATAGCTCTAATCAAATTTGAAAGAATATAATCTAAAATATGAAAATCTCAATTTACATCTAAATTTTCTATCAATATAAATAATCAAATCTTCTTTACAAAAAAATATGTTATTTTTTTTATTTCTTTTGGTTTAAAAACACACCAATATATAAAAAGTACAACAGTATTTGGTGGAGGCCTGCCTTTGAGGAAACCAAGTCCTCCACCAAGTGGATACCAAATTGTTTGTCCAAGGAGTCCAGACAAACTATCCTATTTGCTGATATACATAAAAAAAAAAAAAGCATTCTAAAAGACCATCCCATATCTATGCATGGCAACTACTAGAAAAAGAAGATAAACCAGGCTTCAAATTATGGGTGACAAGCCCTTGGGATCATTAGGCTGCTCCATTGGCTCCTTTTGCTCCCACTGTTCACCTTATTTATACATGGAAGGTGTCAGGTTCTCCTCAAGGACAATGGGATTTGCTTGTGTTCCCTCTCAGCCCTAGAAGCTTGTTGTTTGGTATTTAATCTCATCTGTGTCAGTGACCTGAGAGACCTTTATACCTGTTCCGAAAACTTTTGCAGACTGCTTCAAACTTGCTTCAAAGATCCTAATTGTATGGAGAAAACCTATCATGTATAGACAATAAGACAAAGATTAGAACAAAAGATATGACTAGAATATTGTGAAACTACTCTTTTCTGATATCAAATTACCTCTCAGAAAAAAAATTCAATAATAATAAGAATGAATTCAAGACATTGATCCCTCTACATAATGGTTAAAACTTAAAACCCAATGCCCATGGACAGATATACAATCCTCCAATCTACTAGCAATCGAACCATCACTAATGAATGGACAGTAAACATTAAAATCCCTACGAAAGATTGAATACACAATTAGTCACCCTTCACAAAGGAAAATTATATTTGACCCCATCATAGGATATTTGCTCATAGGGAAAATTATATACAATTTGTGTTGAATTTGGCTCTCATATTGTAATTGAGGTCCCTCTTTCAAGACACATGTACAATAAACAAGGGAATTGCATTCACACTGGACATGTACAATGGACACTAGACATGATTAGCACAAAAATATCTCATTTCTTAGCATGTTCAACTTCACCAAGTGAACCATGTAAATCTCAATTTCAAACATGATTCCAACCTCATTCATTTTTATGGATACAATCTGATTCAATGACACCACAACATGACAATCATTCTTGAGTGAAAGGAAACTATCAAGTTATCAACTATAGTAAGCAAGCTTCCTCCATGATTATAAGTAAAATAACCTACTCAAGTATAATTTCCAGTTTATATAGTTACCCTTTTATAAATTCCACGATGGCATTCCAATTAATATTTTTTTGCATGCAAAGACTCCACTAGATTGAAATAATGATAATACTTAAACAACTTCAGATTTAGGTTGCTACAGATTAGTAGCATTAAGGATCTATTTGGAGTGTGCATGCAACAACTAAAAAAGACATGAATTATTAATATGATTTGTCTCTAGATGTTTATCAGGTGAGGCTGCAAGTGGCAAACTTGTTTTCATGGCAAAGTATGTAAAAAAATTTACACTTTGAAGGCACCAAGCCAATCCCAGTTCATCCAGTCTACTACAAATTGCAACACTACTACTTACAAGTAGCTCCACCAAAAGCCCAAGGGGTTAGCTCAACCAATTGTCACTTGTTGGGAATTTAGATGGTATGAACAACTAACTAGTTTAATCCCCTAGATTAGGCTTACTGGGCTACATCAATGGGTTTACAAGGGATTTCATGCACAAATTCTAGGAATCATCCCTGGGTTCTCCCAAGAGGATTTTCCAAGAGAAGCTCAAAATCTGATGAAGCTTCCTTGTCTGTTTTTCCACCTCTAGGTGGCCCTTTAGTATTCTTCTGGATGAAACCCATCTTCATTGTTGTTGTAATTTTTTTCAGGAGTTATGTGAAACTCACTCAAAGAGTTTCTAAGCACAAATCTATAAGTCCATTTGTTTTGTGGAATCATAAAACATTTTATACTAAATTTTATCACCACACCACTGGATTTTTAACAATATAAACACTAAAACTAGATTCTAATGGTTATCATGAAGCAGTATTCTCCTCACTTGACTAGATTCAAGACTTAATAAAAGAAAATTTTAAGTTTGAACCCCAAGATTAATGCATATGATTAACAAATACCATGAACTTTGATAATTAGTCAAACTACACAAAACATGTGACCATATTAAGACTATTTTACCTCTCAAAGAAAATAAATTAAAGAACGATATACAAGTTACCTATGCATTTAATTGGGTCATCACTTAAGAAAGTACATTTATACACTCTTTGGAAAGTACATACCTATTGTTTGTGCCTAGCTCATTGATTCCCACTAGAGTTGAAGTCCTTCCATGGATGTTCTACCATTGTAGAAGATGATGCTTCTCCACCCGTTCCATAGTTACCTAACAAAGTGTCATTCGTTAGCACAATGAAATTTGTTAAAGCATTAAGGTATATGTACAAACATAACCATGTTGAGTGGATGGGAGGGGAAAACTACAGGAAATGCCTAAATTTTGAGTAGATGGTCTTTCTATATTAGATTTTATCATTTTTGTCATTTGCATTGCCAAATATCACTTTTTTCTCCTTTATTTAGGATTTAGTTAGATGCACATTCATTCAAATGTACCTGGCATGGCAAGAAATGTTGGATGGTCTTGCATCTTCCTTTGTTCTTGGTTTATCGCCATAGTTATGGATGTTGCATCGCTATAAAAATAAACATATCACATGTTAAATAATGGTGATGACTAAATACACAAATATAAAATCATCTCTATATTCAATACATGAAACAAACCTGGAACCACAGACAATGCATTATTTAATTGAGGACACCCTAGCCTATTCCATGGATGTTAAACCGTTGTAGAAGATGATGCTTCTCCACCCGTTCCATTATTACCTAACAAAGTGTCATTTGTTAGCACAATGAAATTTTTTAAAGCATTAAGGTATATGTACAAACATAACTATATTGAGTGGATGGAAGGGGAAAATTACAAGAAATGCTTAAATGTTGAATAGATGGTATTTCTATATTAGATTTATCATTTTTGTCCTTTGCATTACCACATATCACTTTTTTCTCCTTCATTCAGGATTTAGTTAGATGCAAATTCATTCAAATGTCCCTGGCATGGCAGGAAATGTTGGATGCTCTTGCATCTTCCTTTGGTCTTGGTTTATCGCCATAACTATGGATTGTTGCATCGTTGTAAAAATAAACATATCACATGTTAAAGAATGTTGATTACTAAATACACAAATCTAAAACCATCACTATATTCAATACACGAAACAAACCTGGAACCACAGACAATGCATTATTTGATTGAGGACACCCTAGCCTATTCCATGGATGTTCA
>JAXQQM020079848.1:0-162160 GCA_034641835.2 Pinus albicaulis | reverse complement strand
TAACTAAGAAGCCCATGTAAAGGAAGGCTCTACCATCAAGTCATGATTGAATAATCGGCGAGTGAAATGGGTGTAATAGTCATGACCTGATGGTATCGACCCTATGGCAAGTGATCAGTATGGAGGCTAGTATGCAAGATGCAACGAAAAGTGATTTCCCTAACCTATATGCCAGTGAAGATCATATACCTGCCATGACGAGTCAGCAGTCATGGATCAAAAAACCGAGAAAAATCTCAAATTCGTCAAAATGTACCTGAAAATATACCAAACTGGGCACTTCCAAGCATCCGGGTTATGCAGCTTAAGATAGATTGAAAAAATAAGCATAACAAATTTTTGCGAAAATTTTCAACTTTTTGGACATAAATAGACAAATTACCTCATATTTGGTTCATTGTTACATTGCTGATTTGGAAAAAAGTGCTCTGGAGCAAAAAACTTCTTTCATCAAATCAAGAGCAACCGACCGTCAAATCACACCGAATTTGTCAGGTATGCTCATCAACCATCCTTGCTATTCATTTTGTCCGTTCATAACTTAAAATTTAGTAATTTTCACCATAGAAACTCTTGCTAAAAATCACAAGTTTGCGCATACGCGGGTTGGTAATGATGAAGTCGTGTATACACGCGACTGTGCACAAATAAAGTCGCGTATGTGCAGGCCCAAATGAAAAATGCGTAGCTAATGAAGGATTTATTGAAATTTTGCAGGATGACCATATCATGGAGAGAGCGTGAACACAGTGCAATTGATCAAGAAGTCACGCGAGATCGAGCATCGCTAAATATTCTTCGGAATTGCAGATTGCTCAAGTTTTTCAAAATGCCAAATATGAAGAGTAATGTCCGGTTGCTCGAAATGCTCGTGAACTATTGGGAACCGGAAGAAGACTGCTTCATTATAGATTAGATGCCTATACGCATCGAAGTGGAAGATATATATTTTATTACTGGACTCTCCCGGAGGGGGGAGCCAGTAGACTTGCACGGGAAGGCCTTGGGGGGGCTAACCATGGAAGATTACGTCCATGTGTACTGTGTAGAGGGTTCCAAGAAAGTGGGAACTCAAATTGCAATCAAACATTTAAGAGACTTACACATAAAAATCCTCCTTTTTACCTTTGGGAGAGTAGCAGGATCAGCTTCTCTTCACCAGGCATCCATGACGCAAATGAGTATAGCAGTGGAATGCTTAACTCATTTATATGATTGGTGTACAGCTCTACTGATGAACATGAAGAAAAAATTGACTTCAATCTGAAAGGCAAAGACAAAACATTTTGGATACGGTACAATTTTGATGACATTCTTCTTTGAGAAGATACCAGCATTGAGACCCAGAGTGATCTCTACCATCAGCAGCCCTAGAGATCCAAGAATTTCCCGTTGGGCAGACATGATGAAGAGATTAGGGGGAAGTGAAGTTCCCCGGACCACTTGGGATGATGAGTTCTTCCTTTGGTGGGGAGAACAAATCATCGCTGTGGACGACTATCCCTCTGCCGGGATGGACTTTCGTGGCGATCCAGATCTTGTCCTTCCACCAGGCGTGGCATGGGGCGCAGCCGGTAAGTTTGCAATTTTTTGACTTATATAATTTTTTGGATTTTTTCAAATATGTATGAAAAAATGAAAAACAAACATGTTTTTGATTGGATTCATAATGATTTTAAAAATGATGATGATACAGATATTGGACCAGTTCGACCTGAGGGTTTCTCGCGACACAAGCGCCGCCGAGGCGAAGCAGATACAGTGGATTCAGACAGGACCCTCCAGGTTGTACAGAGGAACTTGGAGGGATTAAACTGCCAAGTACCTATGGCTGCAGTGGAAGATCTGCCGGAAGCCATCCAGAGACGGGTGGTAGGAGTGCCCCGAGACTGGGTACAGTTATTCCGCCGAGTTGCCACCGCGATCGTGTTCTATAGGAACACAACTTCTGGGCAGGGACCTCAGGAGTAGATATATATAATGTATCAGATGACTGTATATTTTTTGAGACTGAACATGATCGGGCATAAGCCCAAATTTTGTATGATTTTATGGATCCAAATTTTGTAAATTTTTTGAACACTCTGATGATATATATACAGCGATGTTTGATGTGATGTGATAAATGTATCATAATGTATGATGTTTGTGATGATTAAATTTTATTGTATGGAATGATTAATATGCCAATCAATTGCTTGATTAGCTAATGAGTCTGCTAGCCAATTGTCAGCTCGAGGAATATGAATGAAAGTTAAAAATTGAAATGATCTTTGTAACAAACGTACCCTTAAGAACAACTGGAGTAAAAATGGATCTTGAACCCGATAAGGATTGTTCTATTGCGACACCACCAGCTGAGAGTCCAAGAAAACTACCAACGAATCAACACCCAAAGATATTGCCTCCGAGAGTAGATAAACAACTGCAGTGTATTCTGCTATGTTATTGGAAGCAGGACCAATGCAAACCCCTCTTGATACTAACAGCTGACCGGATGGATAATGAAGCACCCAAGTCGCGGAAGCTAAGTTCCGGGTGTGTCTACTAGCACCATCGGCGAAACCAAAATGACTCATGACATCCGACACAACCTGCCAAAGTAGATCAAAAACATCACCAACTCATCAAAGATCGAAAATCAACCAGATATGTACAAAGCAAAACTACTATATACAAAAGCAACATGCCAGGCCAAAGCCTAGGCATAATACTTCTTCAAATAGAGCCCATTTCAGGGCTCCGGCAACTTGTTCCCTTCAAAATCAACCAATGTATACGCTCCTTTCTTAAGGAATTTTTTAACGATAAAGGGGCCATACCACATATACTTAAACTTTCCTGCCCCCAGGGCATCTTTTTCTTGGGCATAGACCAAAACAAGGTCACCTTCCGAAAAAACCCTAGGTTTGACCGCCTTATCGTACTGAACTTTAACTCGGTTTTTATGCGCTTCATTCATCGTGGTGGCATCCCGACGCTGCTCATCGAGATGTTCCAGATGAAGGAGCCGTTCTTCAAGACTAGAAGTGTCAGGAAGAAGTTCAACAGCTAACTTAAGAGAAGGAATCTCACATTCAATAGGAAATACGGATTCCACCCCGTGCACTAGCTGAAACGGAGTAAAGCCAGTTGCAGTTTTCACTGACGTCCTGTATGCCCAAAGTGTAGGATATAGCATAATATGCCAATTGGATCTAGCTTTATCAATTGTCCTTTGAAGAATTGTCTTCAAGGATTTATTCACGGCTTCCACTTACCCATTGGCTTGAGGATAATACGGAGATGAATGCTCCTGCCGGAAACCCAATTTGAGAGCCAACTCAGCCATCATACTATTCTGAAAATGACTGCCATGATCAGTGACAATCTCTCTAGGAATACCAAAACGAGCAATAACCTGGTTGAAAATAAAAAGAGCTGCAGTCTCACCATCATTCCCAAAAGTAGGCATAGCCTCAACCCACATCATAAAGTAGTCTACTGCTACAATAATGTACTTGTGACCTTTAGCCAAAGGCGGGTTACAAGTAGTATAATCAATACCCCACTTTGTAAAGGGACCGACAGTAATGACTAGAAAAAGCGGAGCTGGATGAGCGTGCATTTTTCGAGTATAAACCTGACACGGGTGACACTTTTTGACCGACTCCATACAATCTTTGAGAATCGAAGGCCAAAAGTACCCAGCACGCAAAATCTTTTGGGCTGTAGCAAGCCCAGATAAATGACCACCACAAGCTCCACTGTGGGAATCATTCAGCACAGCCTCAGCTTATTCGAGAGTTAAGCAACGTCTCAGGATTGAATCAACCCCTCCACGGTATAAATCATCACCAATAATCAAATAATTCTTGGCCAAGTGACGCAACTTATGACGCTCACCTTTCGAAAAAGTAGAGGGAAACTTCGCAGTCTGAAGGTATACAATGATATCTCCATACCAAGGATCCTGTGAAGAGATAAGAAAAAAATGTTCATCCGGAAAGGATTCATCATAGATCATATGCTCTCCACAGGGCAACTCGGAGATCAATTCCACGAAAACCAATGATTTCTTGGACTTGGTAGACATAAACTCAAGATCAAATTCCTGAAAAATCACAATCCATCTATTGTATTTGCCCCCAATCACTCGCCTACTGAGGACAAACTGAAATGGATTGGCTGCTGCCAAAACATAAGTTTTTCGTAGAATAACGTAATGCCGGAATCGCTGCACATCATGAACTGCTGCTAAAGCTAACTTTTCTATCGGAGTGTACCGGAGTTCAGGTCCTACCAATCCTCGACTAAGATAGTAAATAACATGTTCTGCAAGAGCATCATCCTCCTGAACCAGAACCATACCAATGGTAGATTCTGCTGCTGCCAGATACAAAAGGAAATCCCTACTATAATCAGGTGGACTCAATAAAGGAGCAGAGGTCAATGATTTTTTCAAAGCATCGAATGAGTGTTGAGCGAAGTCATCCCAAAGAAATGGAACTCCCTTCTTCAACAATCTCATAAATCCCTTGGTAACTTTAGCATAATTTACGATAAATCTCCGAAGAAAATTAGACTTTCCTTGTAGACTTTGAAGTTGATGGATAGAAGACGGGGGAGGCAACCGAAGTATTGCCTCAACCTTGAAGGGATCTACCCTAATCCCTTCCCTAGACACAATGAATCCCAATAACCGACAGGATGTAACCGCGAAAACGCACTTGTTCGGATTCAACCTAATCTTATAGAAACGACATCGTTCAAATATTTGCCGGAGGTGAGCAGGATGATCCATACTCTTTCGAGAATGAGCAGCTAAATCATCCAAATAAGCCTCGATAATCTTTTTGATGTTGTGGAAGGCATATGACATGGCCCGCTGAAACGTAGCCCCAACATTTTTAAGACCAAAAGGCATCTTCTTGTATGAAAATGTACCCCAAGGACAAATAAAGGTATTATTATGCTAATCTTCAGTACGGATAGTAATCTGATTATATCCGGAGAAACCGTCCATGAAGGAGAAAATATCATTACCCGCACACTCGTCAATGATCTGATCGATAAATGGTGTGGGGTAATTATCTTTAGGACATGCTTTATTAAGGTCTCTGAAATCAATGCAAACTCGAATCGTTCCTTGCTTTTTATCTACGGGAACAGGGTTTGAAACCCATTTAGTCAAAGGAACAGGGAAAATGAATCCCGCTTTAAGCAGCTTCTCCACCTCAGCTTTGATAGCTGCTGCCTTCCTAGGATTGACCGGACGAAGTTTTTTCCTCACAGGCTTAGCGTTTTTGTAAGTCTTGATCTCATGCTGGACAATAGATGGATCTATACCAGGCATTTACTCATAAGACCAAGCGAATACATCCCTATACTCTTTAAAGAGCTCGGTGTAAATCTGAATCTCTTCATGGGAACATTAAGCTCCGATGAAGACATTCTCAATAATATTGGGATCCCTGGAAATGTTCACCGGGATAGTAGGTGAAATCACAGCCATGTTCCCTTCAGCATAAACCTGTGTTGGTGCTAAAGGGTTCAGGACTGGGTGAACAGGACCAGGAGACTGAGGACTTGGAAAACTTGTTTCAACTTCACTCAAATCAGGTAAAAAGTAAGACCGATGATGCAAGTCATCCCACGATCTATCTATACTAGTCATAGCTTCCAGGATGGCCTCTTCAGATGGAAGAGTGGTATCAAGGCAATCCTGGGCAGGAGAAGAACTAAGTGTCCAAGCTGGAGCCACATCTCCATCCAACTCTTCCGGTGAAAGAGGAGCTGGACTGGATTCTGCAGAGTCAACAATAGACTGATAAGCAATCTCAGCTGCAGACATCGGAAATTCCATTCCACCCACTTGACCTTCCGCTAATGTGGCAGTAGGGGAAGGTAAGGTCCAAGGGTCCAAAAAATAATGAGTTTTGAAGAACTCTCTTCGAAGAGGAGCCTTGGAGGATGAAATTGCATTTATATGCACCGTAGGAGGAGGAATATCGAAAGTACCCATCAAGGAAGAATACATTCCAACCCCTAAATTCTCGACAGGCGTCTTAGTATTATCCAACTTTGGAATAGATGAGTTAGTAGACGCATTCGAGTCTACAAGAGGACAGTCCAGTTGATCCACTGTAACGATCCTCCCTTCGTGGGGGAAACAAATAATCCGAAATAATGAGGATGCAATGGCATCCATCTCATAAATCCATTTTCTCCCCAACAGAAGGTTGTAGTCCAAGCTTGCATCTACTACCTCAACCTCTATATTGACAATTTTTCCCCCAACACAGATGGGCAAAGCTGGGACAATACCATGCGGTCTGTGAGAATGACCATTGAACACAGTCAGAAGAGTGGTAGATGGAACAACTTTGGGAGATCCAATCGTCTTCCAACATGTGAGAGACATCACGCATGTGGAAGCACCCTCATCAACAACCGTCCGAAAGATGTTGCACTTCCGGTACGACGATTTAATATGAAAAGCCATATGATGGGGGAGTCTCTTCTTAAAATTAGACATATCAAAAGTAATCAGAAGAGAATTTTTTGGATCAATAGCCCCAATGGCAGTGAGCAAAGCACTGCGCTGAGCCGGACAAGACTGGAGTACCTCTAAAGTCGACATAGCACAAGGACGCTGCACCAGATTTTCCACAATAGAGTAGTTATGGGCAGCCCTAGCATTTGGATTAATCGTCGACCGCTTAGTAGATGCTTTGGGCATCCGAGGCATAGAATCAACAGTAGGATTTGTAATGTGAAGCGACTTAGTAGCATCAGGAGTATCCTTAGCTTTCGAAGACTCTTCTCCGCCATAATCACGGGATTTCGTAGCGACATCCGCGTGAGCACTCATCATGAATATGTTCGATGGAATTTCCCCTTCCTGGGTGCCCCCAGAGAAAGCCCCAGGATTTTTATTCGCGCCAACAACTAACTGTTGCTCTTGGGGAAAAGGGTTTGTTAACACAACCTAGGAACTAGAAGAACCCTGCTGAGCTAACAAGCGCTGCACATCCTGAATTTTAGGGAAAAGGTGTGTAAGGTGGTCTCCAATACATAACTTGCATGGATACTTCACTTTCCTTTTGTCCTTTGGACCCTCACCAACATGCTCGTTGGTTTTATTCGCATTACCCTTCCCATTCTTGCCCTTTTTCTTATTATTTCGTCCCTTCTTCTTCCCTTTGGATTGTTGATTTCCTTTGGGATCAGAAGCTTGGACAACATTTATGGACAAAGATTGGGAAGGCGATGACTCAGCAGGAACAACCTGACCAGAAGGAGCAGATTGCAAAGACAACTGCTGCAGTTGAGTAAGCAGGCTGGCTTCACCACTATTGATCGACCCGATAAGCCCATCACCATGCGGACCAGGCTTAGTTTTGGATAAATCTAATTTGGAGCGAGGAGCATTGGGAAAATATTTATGGAGGACCCTAGACTGAGAATAGATCAGTTCCAGCTGCTGGGCCCTAAAAATGGCCTGCTCCTCAGAAAATACCCCAGACAGGGATACATCTTTAGAAATGTCTGACTGCAGAGATTTCAGAAACCATTTCAAAAGGAATTCTCCTAGAATATGAGCTTTAATAAGCCTCTTCCTTCTCCTCCATTCCTGAATGTGATCAGAAATGTGGGTTGCATCATCCTGCTTAAAATTAGCTAGGAGTTCAGTCCCAGCGTCATATCGGACATGAAACTGGAAATGGTTTAGAAATGTAACAGCCAGTTCTCCAAATGTAGAAAAACTGCCCCCAGTTAGCTCAATATACCATTTGGCAGCATTTCCAGTTAGGGTGCGTTGAAACAATCTCAACCTAATTGAATCATCAATCAGGGAGTTAGAAGAACACCATAAATGGAAAGTGGTGATGTGGTCAGCTGGATCCTCTCCATTCTTCCCTTCAAACTTTGGAATGTCTGAAGGAAGTTTGGTTGGGATCGGAGGCCACCCCGGACTGTACCGAATCGAATCATTCGTCAATTTCGACAGATCTGGAAAGTTTAACGTTGCCAGAAAAGGTAAACGAGGCAGAGCCTGAGGATTCCATCCTTGATAGGATGAATTCCCAACATTCTAAAAAGAATACCCTGGATTTGATGAGGCACCAGGTTGCCAGAAAGAACTCGTAGCAAAAGGAGAAGAACCTCCTTCCCACGCCGAGTTACCAAAGACCGGACCAGTTCCCCCGCCTGAAGTATTAAATGAAGAGGAAAGCCCGTGATAGGGGTTCCAGGAATTAGATAGAGGGGAAAAATTCTGATAAGCACTCGACGAAGGGAAAGAAGCATTCCCTTGGTGACCAGCGTAAAACTGATTCCCTGCCCCCGCTGTAGTGAATACAAGGTTCCAACCTGTAAAAGTAGCCAAGCTTTGACCTCCAGACCAAGGGTTGAAACCCTGGGTCTGAGAAGTAAATGGAAAGGACCCTAAAGAAGGATTCGAACTAGGAATATGTCCAGTTCCGAAGGGGAACCCTTGAAAAGAAGCTGATCCACTAGCCATGGAAGACATGGGTGTAGATCCAGCTGTAGCAGCGGAAAAGGAAAAAGAAGGAATCCTAGTAGTGGGCATTCCAAAACAGAAGGGACCAGATTGAGAAGCATGTGCTTGGGTGAAACCAGATCCAAACACAGCAGCACTAGAGGCAATCAAAGATATAGCAATAGTGCCCCCTCCTTCAACAGAAGCAGGAGTCTGAATGCCTGCAGCACTCACAGCAGAAGCCGCGTTCCCAGTCGTGGCCATCGAAAGGTATGTATAATAAGGAGGATCTTTTGGTCTCTCCGACTTGGGTCTGATGTATTCAACAACGAACGGATAATCAGGAGGAAGAGGAGATGGAAGTGAATCTGAGGGTTCAGACACTTCCTCTACCTGTATATCTTCTTCCTGAGGAAATAACTCTCGCGAGGGTGAGCGGAGCGCTCCTCTCGGAACCAATACCAGAATCAGCTATGAAACCTTCATACCCTTGTGGAGGATCTCTCTCCACTGCGTCGGACGCCACAGGGTGGTAACCACCTGCTAAATCACTCCTACGCCTTCTTGAAGAAGGCTCTGGACTCTTGGGAGATAACCCCCGGATTCTCCTCGATCGACGAGGCGCTTGATCAGCCACTTTAACATATTTTAATTATACTCAAAAAGTATAAATCTAGGCAAGCTAGGAGCAAAGAGCACTCACTACAAAAAATAATCCCTGAAATACAATCAAGCAAACAACCTTCAAGTATTTCCGCTCCGGGTGATGAGGACCGGACACCAAAATACAAGAAAGCAAAATATAGGACCTCCCGAAAGTAGTCTGGGATAATTACGGCCCAGGCCTACTAACGAAGGTATCAGAAACAGTTACGCCGACCTCCTAATGACAGCCTTTGCCGGCTCAAGTACCCAAGCTTCGCAAGGGCACCACACAGAAGTACTGCTGAAAGTGATGCGACGTCTACCTTAGGTACCACAGGTATTCCCCCCCCGCAGTCACCTATGTGGAACCTAGGAGTGGCAAATATGGGCACCAATCTGTGTCAGAAGCCGGGCGGAACGGTCTTGAGGTCAGATTCAGCAAATCAGAGAGGGGGTATCTCTCTTCTCAGCCTTCACTTCCCCTCGTGCTTGACTCTCTGGAGGAGAGCTTTCCCGGTCCACCTAACGGAGTTGGATTTCGCTCAATTAATCAACTTCTATGTTTTTTTTGAGCGGCCTTGGAGAGTTAACTCTCCACTCACCTAATCCAAGGCCCTACAACCTATCTAGTTGGTGTATGACACTTAGAAAATTTGCTAGTTGATTTTAAATTATATCGCTTATTTTAATCGGCTGTTATGTTAAGTCAAAGGGATACGGAAATGAAACTTATGGTGTTTTGACGCAGAAAAGAAATTAATAAAAACCAAAATACATGCAAATGCAGTTATTGTCTTTCGATGAAAAGAAACTTCTACACAGGTTCTACGAGATTAAAAAAATATTTTTTTTTTTCAGATAACAAACTCAAACTCGCAAAAACTATGAAAATGACTAAATGCTTAAGTGCACCTGATGCAAATCACTAAAATCATGCAAATTCTAAGATGCAAAATCTCCTACAGCAGAGAGAAATTTCCCAAAGATCCTTCAGTTTTATCTCTTTTTTGGTTGTCCATAAAGCTAGTTCCCAAAATCAAGAACTCTTAATATAAAAACACCAAAAAACGCTTGAAAACAAGAGGAAGAAATCAATGACAACTCCTTTCCAAAATCAAGTCAAAATCCAAAGGCAAGAAATCCCAACAAAGCTTCAAAAGATACAATGAAATGAAAACAAAAATGAAAAAGCAAAAGCAAACAACAAAGCAAAATGATTTTTGAGCTTTTGAGTTTTATAAAAGAAGAGTTCGAAAAAACCAAGCAAAAATATCAAATCCTAATCCAAACAACACTGAATTTCAAGCAAAAACTTCAAAAACGCTCCAAATCTTATAGGGCTAAATAGTAGCAAGATTTATATGAGCACAAGAAGAAAAGAAAACTCAGTCACTCAGCCTAGAAGAATAGTACAACCTTGCAGCAAATAAAAACTTCAAAGAACCAAGAAAGACTCTTCAAAAATTGCAACAAGACCTAGTCGACTGAACTCAAGAAAACCAACCAATAAATGGGCAAAAATCGAAGTGCAAAGCAAGACACAAAGGTAGGAAAGAGTAAATGAGCAGGAGCTCTCTGTTCTGATAAAGCAGAACAACCAAGAATCCCCAAAAAGAGATCTTGGTACTCGAACCAGAAATGCCAGCACAAGAGACAAGACTTTGCCAAATAAGCTAGTTTTCAATCAAACAAGAGAGAGAAAAGACCAAAGACCACTTTCTACACAATCCAGAGGACACAAAGACACTGCAGGAATAGGTCTCCACAGACAGACAGGACTAAAAAGCCAAGAAATCCAAAATTTCAAAATCTACCCAGGTATACGCTACTTAGCAGTTTGGAAACAAGCGTGCATACACGACTGTGCTAAAGGAAACCCGCGTATACGCGACTCCCTTTAACAAAAACTGTGTGTATACGCATCTGTGTGCAGACAAACCTGCGTATATAAAGGTAAATAATGAAAAACAAAAAAGATCAAGCCTGGATAAGAAACCAGGACTTCAGTCTGACTGAGAAAGAGTAAACTGGACTGGAAATAAAAGTTAAAACTATTGGGAACCTATCAAACAGCTGAAACCACCCAACAGGGGAATCACAAGAATACGATCCCTAGTGGAGTCGCCAGTTCTGTTTTAGGGAAAATCACCCTAGAGGTTTGTTGGGTCAAAACCTCCATAGAGCAGGGCATGCCATTCAGAAGGACTCACACACAACCATACTTGAATGCAAAAAACTAGATAACAACGATAGCAAGACTCACCCGTAGTCCTAAGTTCGATGTAGATCCTGCAGGGTTCAAACCCCCAGCAACCTTCATTCCTCCTTCAACCTGCAAAACAAGAAAGAACGTGCACAGAAACCTAGTTGTACATCATATAATTCTCCTAAACGTTAGTGTAATCAATGTGAAATATGATATAAATGATAATAACTGCTTAATATTCAATCTTTCCACATATACAAATAGATACTAACACAGAAGTTCAGGAACAAGACGGTTCTTCATTATTATGAATAGCATGTACAGAAATAAAGAGTGGAGAGATCACCTGAATCCTTCCACGATCTTCAAGCAGACCGTCGTCCGGATTCGTCCCGCCCTTGCCTCGCTAAGAAACTTTCACGACTTGTGCACTCGAGATGGCATATAAATGGATGAACATCTCCAGGAAACAAGGGTCTCCTGTATAAATCTGGGAAAGTGTAGGAGGCACGGGGAATCAGACTTGAACTGGGATTCCAACAGAGTATAATGTCTATAAAATTTCTCTCTCCCTTAGGCCATGCACATGAGGGGATTTTATACTCCCTCAAAGTAGTTTCAGTCAGTTGGAAACAGTTGGCCACGTACTGGGGTGGTTGAACTACTGGAGTAACCATAAACCTAGTCCAAAAATAGGGAATTTATATATATTTTTAATGGTTTTAATGGCATACGCGGAAAAGTACATGTGGACTCGCGTATACACGCGGAAAAGTCTGGGCATACCCGCGTATGGGAATTTTAGCACTGTTTTTTAGTGAATTTGTTCAAGTCTATAGGAATGGGTGCCCAAAGCCATAAAGACAATCATGAATCACCTGAGGGTGAAAAATGATGCTATAACAGATCCTTGTATTGATTTCAAGACCCTCTCGGTTTTACTGTTTCCTCAAATTGATCTTGTAACACCCTCCATTAAAATCATTAACTATACTTACATATATTCAACTTAACAAAAATTAAAACAAAAACAAAACTATAATTATAATATTGTATAGATGAAATATCTCAACATCTAAGAATAATGATATATCTTTAAACCTACTTAGAAATATCAACAATATATATACATATCTAAGCTAATAATAAATCAACAATATATCTACACATAGAAACTAATTATATATATTTAAACCTAGAATACTACAAATACACCCACGGTCATTTCTTCATTGAGAACCTTCTCCCTACGAGAGTGGACGAAAAAGGATTTCTCTAGTGACCCTCATTGCGAGGAAATCCAATCAAAAAATGGCGGGAACACTTCCCTCTCTCAAATTTCGCGAGAAGGTGAAAGAAAATGCATTAGGAAGGACAATTTTATTTCTTAGTCAAATTTTAAAACCCTCGTTGGTTCAAGGGTTTTGAATTTGAGCTTGGGATTTCCATACAGATTCTGGGATCTATCCTGGGTAGCTGAGCCGAGCTTAGCCATGGGCAAGCATGGTAGGAGTTAGATCCTCATCAGCTGAGCTGAGCCAAGCCATGGGAAAGCGTGGTAGGAGTTGATCAGACAACCTGGATTCCTTCGAGGAAGAACGACTACATAATGAAGAATCGAGTCCCAACGAAGCAAAGGAAGACCAAGAAGAGATCGAAGCCATAACTCAGTCTACGGAAGACTACAACACAAAGAAAAAGAAGACAATTAACTAGCTGATGCGTCCAACCCAGAGGATGATCAAGATTCTTCTAGAAGCGACAAGGCTGAAACTGATGATGATGTAATTCTATCAAACTCTATTTCTTTTGCAGTCCATTTATTTGATTAAATCGACATCTTTCTTACAGATTTCTGGTTGGTATATCAGATCTAGTCTCAGCAACAGTTACTTATATATCACTTAGGTAAGGTCGGTGTTATTAATATATTGCTCAAGGTTGTGCTAAACCTCGATATAAGCTTGGCCGAGCGATAAATAAAGAAGAGAGTGTTTTTAAGGATAAATAAAAACACGAAAGCAGGACCTTTGATAGGATTGATCGAAGCGGCTTCGACCCTTCAGTCAAGTATGGTATAAAGCTTCACTTATAGGCGACATAAATGAATTTATTCATTCACATATCGGGTAGGATCGGAATGGGTTCTCCCCCATGCACTACTTGAGCCTCCTGAATGCCTTTGGGGCAGGGGGCTTGGCACCTGAGAACGGTTGAAAGCCTGATGCTCATGTTTCACATTTTCACATGATCTTGGTGCATTTAGGTTTTCATATTCAGCCTTTTGTGATTATAGCTGGATTCAGTTAATTTATAGCATTCCAATTTATAGCTTTCCTGAGCTTGATAGGTTTTAAATGATATGTTTTATTTTTAAATTTTTGTTACTTTTATGTGTGTACCCATGTGTTATAACAAGAAACAATTGAAATTAATCTCTGTCCAAAGACTTTGTATTCATGCTACTTCGAATCCCTAAATTCTATTGTAATTAATCTCTGTCCGAATACTTTGTATTGATGAAGATTGTGTAAGTCTATAATGGAAAAACCCTTATTTGAGATTGAATATGAATCAAGCATTCTTGATCCTTAAAGCAAATGAGAGGCAGGAACACCTTATGATTTGAAACAATATTTGTTGTGGCTAGTTAGCAGAGGAGTTCAGAATGATGGTACTATATAACCTGGAAGTGACTTTTACATAATGCCAAATTTCTTCATGAACAAAGTTGTATAACAATAGATGAATTTTAAACATGATTATGACCTCCAAGAATAATATGTGGTCCTGTTAAGTCTAACCATATGTCATTATAGTAATAGTATGTGATAAGTAATTGGATAAATCATAAAAGTTCTCGAGGAAAATTCAGTCTATGATGATTACGTCTACTAAAATCATGAGTGCTCAGTTACTGAGTTTATACTATGAATATATAATATAATTTTGCCATACATTTCAGCATTTCATTTTAAAAAGTAATTGAGATATTTGTTTACAGCACACGAGCTTTTGAAATTCCAAATCCACTCTTTCTTGATTTCATTTTACTGAACTTGACAGGATTGCAGTGAAATTTCATTAGCCTATCAGCCATCTCATGCGAATGCCACATATGTCTTCAAATATGGTGTTCGTTCAGTTCAAGTATGCTTAAGCATGCCTATCTGCTGAGTAGTATGCCTCTCTTTGAATGCTTCTTACTTCTGAAGATACAACATAGTGATTTATGTGTTATAACTACATTTCTATAAAATGTAGGGAGGTGGCAGATCTTCAGCACAGGAAACAATTGGAAGATTAGCAGCTGGGGCTGTGGCAAAGAAGATACTTGAGCTAAAAGATGGGACTGAGGTATAGTCATACTACTTTCAGTATTGCAATTTGCACAAATGTGTTGAGGCTTCTCTTATACTTTTTTCCCCACTAGATGAAGTAATAGACATTTTTAATTTCTGGGAACATTATTTCTCTACTACCTTAAATATATATTGTTGATCTTTAAATTTCTAAAAAATAATATAGTGTGGAATACCTCATTTAATTGCAGAAATTTCCAATTATTGAAAGCAGTGCCATCAATGCTATGCCAAACTATTTTCTCTGTTGGTATCTATGTGAAAATGGCTACAGATAATCATTAACTAACTCATGATAGGCACGTGGTAAACAATATCGTGTATGCATACTGATATTTCTAGGATGTAGGAATTTCCATTTTGTAGTTATTCATAGGATCCAAGCAGAATAATTGTTTCAAGAATTGAAATTATGCCAAAGGATCTGAACTCATGAATTTTACCATACCCAATTTTAGGCATGTGGCTTGGGAAATACTAAATATTAAGTTGGCTTTCATTGACACTTAAATTACAAAATTTAAAAATTAACGCATGTAATTGCTCTAAAGCCATCAACTTCTAGCCATCCTCTAGTTAACAAACAAAATGAGCAATGGAATATTCATGGAAGTCATGAAAACTAATGAAAATGCATGTTATAAAAATGTCCTATCTGATAGTATGTGTTAAAATTTCTTTGAAACCACCATCCTAGCAATTTACCACCTATCATATTACAAATCTACTGAATAAAGATACAACTAGGATGTTAAGTTATCCTAAAACCAACTATCTAATCAAACATATCAGATCTAATTACTTGCTAGAATTATTAACTCAAAAACTTTGGGATGTAAAGGGGTAGTCAATCAACTAGTAAAAGAGAAAACCAAATCTGTAGTGATTATGAAATTTTTTTGAATGTACAGGAGTAGTCAATCAGCTAGTAAAAGACCATAGTCACTGACAACCTCCTTCGACAAACTGTATGAGGCATTTTCAAATACCAGACTACACTAGCTCATAAATTTTCCCTATTAAGTAGCACTATATACTCAATTCATATACCACACACTTCATAGTCTGTGCTGGAATTATACAAAGCTTTTGTTTTTGAAAAAAAAAAAACCACACTAAAAATGAATTTCCCTTTCCTTCAAAAGGCTCCCATCTACAATGTGACTGAAAGGAATTCTACCAAGTAACAGGGATAACAACTTTAGAGTACAAAATTTCTTCACAAGTAATAAGGTCGTGATTGCAACCATTGATTGATCAGTTGCAGTGAATAAGGGGACATCTAATGCATGCCATAGGCTACCAAATAATACATCAAAATTTTTTAAACCGTATTTTCCAGGAAGCTTTATCTTTTAACCTATTGAATGTTTTGGAAAATCATCTTCAATGTTTGTATCTCCTTCTTGCATTTTTGAATGGCTAGTGCTATTCCCAACCCTTGAACTTTTGTTGCCACCACTTCCTTTTAGTAGCCATAGTGTCATTTTTTGTAACTGAAGCATTGTAAGCATGTTCACAACTATTACTGCAACATTTTCCTAGTTGTAGTATTCTCTGCAAGGAATACAATAAAATATTACTATTCAAGCCTCCTCGACAACTTTATACCAAATATAGAAATAAGATGTTCATATACCATTTCTACTCCATGAAAAATCATGAAAATATTTTAGAAAAAGAATACAATAATGCTCTCAATCAACTAGCTCCATGATACAAATCACTGATGACATGATAATGGAGTTGGTTTTGCAACAATCCTCCAAAAATGACACCACAAAGTAAGGTTCCTCCTCCAAGTGGTTGACCATGTATCTACCTTCACGAATAAGGAATGAATCCTCCTTAGAAGCATCTGTGGCCTCCAAAGTGGATTCCTTCTTCAAACCTTGAATGAATGGACAAACACCATGCAAAACTCCAATAAAGTGGCACTTGTGGCATCATGAGTAGAACTTTCCATCAATATTCAATGCAAAATATGTCTGGCTGCACCTGAGCACTACCCAACTATCTATCAAACGAACTGGGTATGATGGAGGCATCTAGTAGAGGCATTGAGGGTGAAATCTAGTAGAGGTGTAACTCCTTCAAGGCATTGGCAGTAGTGCAATGTTACTATTTAGCATTAAAGTTTTAGTTGTTGACACATTTAAGCCTTGTGGCTTGGTACCCAATTTCCATAGTGTATGCTATAATTGAAATCCATGTATATCAGAGCACAGGTGAGGACAAGCCCAAGCAAGAAGATAATGCAATACAAATGAGAAGTGAGATATTCTACCTTGAAGGCATGACTCATTAGGTATGTAGATGAAATGAGACATAGCACAAGAGATCTTTTTCCTCTGAGATCGTTACATTGACTATGAATTTTTTTATTAAACATTGAGGTTTCGTAGTGACATGTTTTTTCATAGGAGTCTAGAAGTTATTTGTATGTTAGAATAAGTGGAAGCTTGAAATCTTTAACAGGTATTGAGTTCATCGAAGTCTGGCCTAATCAAACAAGAGGCCTAGTATTGAATTGATTCTTATACTATGAAAAAAAAGGTTTATTGTTGTAGTACCACTATAAGAATGCAATTCTAAACTTGCCTGCAGTCTTGAACCAGTCATTTGGACCCCCTTAAGGACAAAAGGTTTTGTTTGATCTTGGATTGTTCATTTGGTATGCCTGTTACTTCAAGTGGGTATGCTCTGAAATATTTCGACCTTTGGAGAAGTAATAGTCCTATTGTGGTGTGGGATTCGTTGGATACATGAAGGCATATTAAAGACTCTAAGGGCTCAGTCTATAGGCATTTCTTGACAACTATTCGACACCTAGCTATATGAGTCATAACTATACGTTGATGACACTTCATGCCTGTCGGAGTTTCAAGAATGACTTCTGCTCATGTTGATCCAAGTTTCAAAGATTGCAAGCCATTCTTATCTGAGTTTTAATGGAAGATTACAGATCTAGGTACAAAGGTTCTTCTGTCCGAGTTTGAGGATTTATTTAATCACTCTCTTCTTCCCTAGAACAAAATGACCTGTCTTGCGGATTGTTCACTTGAAACAACCTAAATAGAAACCGAGATTTATCTGGACTGAATTCTCTTAAATTTGATTTGAAGTTTTGAACCAAATTATAGTTTGTTGTTGTTTAAGGTTCTCATAAGTAGTTGTTGGAAAGCTGTGGCCTCTCCTCTACTCTTTGAACAAGACTATTGAACATAAGTATGATAAATATTTGTTATCAGAACTAGGGCCTAAAGAACATAAGTTTCATTGGCGTAACTCACTTAAGTTTCATGCATGGATATTTTACTGTTTGAAAGGCTAGTTTTCTAAGTATACATCTGATGTAGAATGAGTTCAAACTTTCAAGAAGACTTCTCTAGTCCAAGGGTTTACAACAGAAGTCTTGATCAAGACTCAGTTCCCAGTAAGACCATCTCAAATATTAGCTCTCCAAGGACTTGAATTTTGAGCAGTAACCTATTGTGACATCTCCAAAATTTTGATCTTCATAATGACAAGGCAGACAACATACATCTTTAGGACATCAAAGGTACATCAACTTAGTTTGATTTATGTCTTTTCTCGTTTGAAGGAATTGTAATCAGTTGAAGTAAGTGTGTTGTCACCTACAAAAGCAAAACCTTCATTATCATCAATTTCTTCATTGGATAGTAGAATGAATTTATTGCAATAGTTGAGATAGTGTAAGGCTAGGTACAGGTCATATTAGAGACATCCAATTCATGGATCCTTTCAAGAATAGAAGTTTGACATTTCTTCACATTACAAGACATCTGTCCTATAAAAGGTAGAAAAGCTAAGATATTGAACAATGTTCAAAACCCATCATGACCATCATGATCTAGTCAAGGACCTCTCCTTCATAATTTTTAGGGTTTCTGAAGCAGATCATTTGATTCTGAAAAGCGCAACATGCAAAGTAGTGATAACAACACCTTTAGGCATCATGGGTATTGTTACAATAAGAGAATGAAGATTGTGTAAGTCTATAATGGAAACACCCTTATTCCAGATTGACTATGAATCAAGAATTCTTGACCCTTAAAGAAAATGAGAGGCAGAAACACCTTATGATTTGAAACAATATTTGTTGTGGCTAGTTAGCAGAGGAGTTCATAATGATGGTAGTATATAACCTGGAAGTGGCTTTTTCATAATGACAAATTTCTTCATGAACAAATTTGTATAACAATAGATTAATTTTAAACATGATTATGACCTCTAGGAATAATATGTGGTCCTGGTAAGTCTAACCATATGTCATTATAGTAATATTATGTGATAAGTAATTTGACAAATCATAAAATTTCTTGGGCACAATTCACTCTATGATGATTACGTCTACTAAAATTATGAGTGCTTGGTTAAAAATTTTATAATCTGAATAGAGAACACGATTGTGTCATACATTTTGGCATTGTATTTTACTAAGTAATTGAGATAGTTGTTTACAGCGCGCAAGCTTTTGAAATTCCAAATCCACTCTTTCTTCATTTCATTTTACTGAACTTGAAAATATTACAGTGAATTTCATTAACCTATCAGCCATCTCATGCAGATGCCAAATATGACTTCAAATATCGTGTTCGTTTAGTTCAGGTATGCTTAAGAATGCCTATTTGCTGAGTAGTATGCCTGTCTTTAAATGCTTCTTGCTTTTGAAGATACAACTTAGTGATTTATGTGTTATAACTGCATTTCTATAAAATGTAGGGAGGTGGTAGATCTTCATCACAAGAAACAATTGGAAGGGTAGCAGCTGGGGCTGTGGCAAAGAAGATACTTGAGCTAAAAACTGGGACTGAGGTATTTTCATACTACTTTCGGTATTGCAATTTGCAGAAATGTGTTGAGGCTTCTCTTATAATTTTTTCCTCTCTAGATGAACTAGACATTTTTAATTTCTGGGAACATTATTTCTCTACTACCTTAAATATATATTTTTGATCTTTAAATTTCCAGAAAATAATATAGTGTGAAATACCTCATTTACTTGCAGAAATTTCCAATTATTGAAAGTAGTGATGTGAACGCTATGCCAAACTGTTTTCGCTGTTGGTATCTATGTGAAAATGGCTATAGATAATCATTAAAGGACTCATGATAGGCATGTGGTAAACAATATCATGTATGCATACTGCTATTTCTAGGATGTAGGAATTTACATTTTGTAGTTATTCATAGGATTTGAGTAGAATAATTGTTTCAAGAATTGAAATTACGCCAAAGGATCTAAATTCATGAATTTTACCATGCCCAATTTTAGGCATGTGGCTAGGGAAATACTAAATATTGAGTTGGCTTTCGTTGACACTTAAATTACATAATTTAAAAATGAAGACATGTGAGTAATCTAAAACCATCAAATTCTAGCCATCCTCTAGTTAACCAACAAAATAAGCAATGGAATATTAGTGGAAGTCATGAAAAATAATGAAAATGCATGTTATCAAAATGTCCAATCTAAAAGTATGTGTTAAAATTTCTTTGAAACCACCATCCTGGCAATTTACCACCTATCAGATTACAAATCTACTGAATAAAGATACAACTGGGATGTTAAGTTATCCTAAAACCAACTATCTAAGCAAATAGATCTGATCTAGTTACTTACTGGAATTATTAACTCAAAAAAATTTGGGATGTAAAGGGGTAGTCAATCAACTAGTAAAAGAGAAAACCAAACCTGGAGTGATTATGAAAAACTATTGGATGTAAAAAAGTAGTCAACCAACTAGTAAAAGACCATAGTCGCTGACAACCTCCTTCGACAAACTGTATGAGCTATCTTCAAATATCAGACTACATTAGCTCATAAATTTTCCCTATTAGGTAGCACTATCTACTCAATTCATATACCACACACTTCATAGTCTATGCTGGAATTTTGCAAAGCTTTCACAAAATAAGAAATGGAATATTAGTGGAAGTCATGAAAACTAATGAAAATGCATGTTATCAAAATGTACAATCTCAAAGTATGTGTTAAAATTTCTTTGAAACCACCATCCTGGAAATTTACCACCTATCAGATTACAAATATACTGAATAAAGATACAACTGGGATGTTAAGTTATCCTAAAACCAACTATCTAAGCAAATAGATCTGATCTAGTTACTTACTGGAATTATTAACTCAAAAAACTTTGGGATGTAAAGGGATAGTCAATCAACTAGTAAAAGAGAAAACCAAACCTGGAGTGATTATGAAAAACTTTTGGATGTACAAAAGTAGTCAACCAACTAGTAAAATACCATAGTCGCTGACAACCTCCTTCGACAAACTGTATGAGGCATCTTCAAATATCAGACTACACTAGCTCATAAATCTTCCCTATTAGGTAGCACTATCTACTCAATTCATATACCACACACTTCATAGTCTATGCTGGAATTTTGCAAAGCTTTCACAAAATAAGCAATGGAATATTAATGGAAGTCATGAAAACTAATGAAAATGCATGTTATCAAAATGTCCAATCTCAAAGTATGTGTTAAAATTTCTTTGAAACCACCATCCTGGCAATTTACCACCTATCATATTACAAATCTACTGAATAAAGATACAACTGGGATGTTAAGTTATCCTAAAACCAACTATCTAAGAAATAGATCTGATCTAGTTACTTACTGGAATTATTAACTCAAAAAACTTTGGGATGTAAAGGGGTAGTCAATCAACTAGTAAAAGAGAAAACCAAACCTGGAGTGATTATGAAAAATTTTTGGATGTACAAAAGTAGTCAACTAGCTAGTAAAAGACCATAGTCACTGACAACGTGCTTCGACAAACTGTATGAGGCATCTTCAAATATCAGACTACACTAGCTCATAAATTTTCCCTATTAGGTAGCACTATGTACTCAATTCATATAACACACACTTCATAGTCTATGTTGGAATTCTGCAAAGCTTTAAAGTTTAAAAAAAATAAATAACCATACTAAATATGAATCTCCCTTTCCTTCAAAAGTCTCCCATTTACAATGTGAATGAAAGGCATTCTACCAGGTAACAAGGATAACAACTTTAGAGTACATAACTTCTTGACAAGTACTAAGGCTATGATTGTAACCATTGATTGATCAGTTGCAACGAATAATGGGACATCTAATGCATGCTAGCCCCTACCAAATAATACATCAAAAATTTTTAAACTGTATTGTCTAGGAAGCTTTATATTTTCAGCTATTGAATGTTTTGGAAAATGATCTTCAATGTTTGTATCTCCTTCTTGCATTTTCGAATGGCCAGTGTTATTCCCAACCCTTGAAATTTTGTGGCCACCACTTATTTTTAGCAGGCATAGTGTCATTTGTTGTAGCTGATGCACTATAAGCATGCTGACAGCTATTACTGCAACCTGTTCCTAGTTTCAATATTTTGTGCAAGGAATACAATAAAATATTACCATTCAAACCTCCTCAAAAACTCTATACTAAAGATAGAAATATGATGTTGAGATCCCATTTCTACTCCAAGAAAAATCATGAAAATATTTTAGAAAAAGACTACAATAATGCTCTCAATCAACCAAATCCATGATACAAGTCGACGATAACATGATAATGGAGTTGATTTTGCAACAATCCTCCAAAAATGGCACCACAAAGTACGGTTCCTCCTCCAAGTGGTTGTCCATGTATCTACCTTCACGAACAATGAATGGATCCTCCTTCGAATCATGTGTGGCCTCCTCTAAAGTGGATTCCTTCTTCAAACCTTGAATGAATGCACAAAGAGCGTGCAAAACTCCAATAAAGTGGCACTTGTGGCATCATGAGTAGAACTTTCCATCAATATTCATTGCAGAAGGCTCCATTTGGAAAATTCCATGGTATAAGTACAATCTACAAAGGATAAGACGAAGTAATTATCAATGAGTGGACATCCTCATCATAATAGCTTGGAAATGTGTGCAAGGTGACTTCCTCTCATATAAGGTGTCCTCCCTATTGATCAACAAATTCATCAAAGGGGTAATGACCCTTAAAATATTTGTTGAAATTATGAGTGCCTTATAATCGTATGTCCGGCCAACATATCAATTTCTTCCCTTGATCAACAGATCTGAAAAAGGTGTTTGAATTATCACTAGAGATGCAAGTGAGACTTGAACCCATTGAAATAGATCTGAGAGAAAGTCGTATATTCTTCACAAAGGTAGAAAAATTCATCACGCAACACTCTGAATGCATGTGCGACTGCTACTATATTTCATGTTACCTTATTTTTTCTAAATGATGATAGTTTGTTGGCAATTATCAGCTATTCACTAGTGGCTTGGCCTCTTCAATTGTGTAAAAAAACATCAAACTTTTCTCAAATATTTGCTACAGGTTGTATAAATTTGTTGATTTGTAAGCAGTGATGTGTTTAGCTAGAAACAACCCTCGTACACTATTTTAATTTCCACATCTGATGAAGTCAAAGTAGTATGGGGCTTCTTCATGTTGTTTTGGATTTCTTATCCTACATGAACTTTGTCTTGCTTTTATTTTTTTTACTTTGAATTTTTTCATGAACTAGAAGATGTGCATAAATCTTCTCCTTCCATGCTTGAGAGTTAGTTTTTTCTATAGAAAATTTGAAAATTTTATCCAAAACTCTCTTTTCACAACACGTAGAAACTTATTTATCTAGTCCATTTAGGCCAATGAATTACTTATCTAGTGGACCATTCTATGTTATGGGTGAAGGAGTTACACTTGTTAATTTTGAGACAGATTCATTTTACACTTGGGCAACCAGACATGCTTCCTTAGCAGCCAGGTTGGTCATGATTTCCTATTCGAGAAAATGGACTTTATGTAATTATCCTGTGGCATACATATTATCGGTTGCATCATTTTACGCAACTGAATTGAGCTTCACAGTTTCTACTGCTTTGTCTACAACATGCTTTGATATTTCCTTTACTGAATTTTAGATATGTAGCTCTCCAAGTCCTTTTTGTGACCTTACTACTTTCTCCAAGTCTCTAGACAGTGTGGGTATTCTAATTGATGTTACAGGAGAGGTACATTAGTAACATTTGCCTCTTGGATGTTGACATTGTTGAATAGGTGCCTTGTCGAAATAAGGCTTCAAGTAGAAGGCCTTATTAGCTCATCGTTCATGTTTGCATCTTGTATTTTACTTGCTTAAGGAGATGGTACATTACAAAGGCCTTGTTTTGACTTTATAAATTTAGCATCATCATCACTGGATATAGAAATAATCCCTATCAAGAATCTTGTGCATTCAATGGACCACTATTTATGATTTGACCATGGGTTCTTTCCTTCATACTTTATATGACATATGCCCTAGATGCATTGTTGAATTACAACTAAAGAGTTGCTCAATGCTAAGTGTGTTTTCTCATACATTTCAAAATATACGTAACAGAGAAAGATTTGTGAACACAAAAACAATTTTGCCTATTTTAAAACTTCCATGGTTGTTTTCTAATATTGACATCGAATCTGATATCATTAAGAAGACAAAGTGCAAAATTATGAGTTTGTTGCCTAAGGTAGGGATCAAAGCAATGAGTGAAAACATTTTTGAGGCTTTGGACTTAGCATTGCAATATCAGATTGCTGATGTCCAAGCTGAAGATGTTGCATATATGCCAATTATTGCATTCAATTCTAGCTATGATGTTATTACAACCATGTGTAGAATATTGGAGGTATTTGTTGAAAACAAATCTGACAAATTTCATGAAATTTTAGCTCATGATATTGGATACATTGCATGTTTATCTGCTACTCCTTTAGCAACCGATTATGCAACCAAACTTTTGTGTCAAATCCACAAAAATGTTGGTTTGAAAGTGAATTTGGGAAACATAGATGTTCTTATATCAGGATTCTTTTGTGCTCAGTTTGATAAACAAATTTCAGCTAACTCAGGGAAAAGTGACCTTGATGTGACTTTATATCAGATATAAAGGAATTACATTCTTAATAATACAAATGTTAGAGTTTTCTTTCTGTATTTGTCAATCTCTCTTTTCTCGACTTCTTTTTAGTGAATCATTACAACAAGTTTGTGTTGCTACTGTGGGAAGAATTTCTTGTCTTCTAGGCCATGCAATCAAAAGTGGCCTTTTGGGAACAAGACCTTTTTGGATAAAATACCTAGATATACTTCCACTTTATGAGAAGAAGGTTGTGAGGAGATAATTTTTTTTGAAAATCCATTATTTCATTGAGAATAATGTAATGGATATTTTTTTTGAAGATGATGACGCCTGTAACAAAACAAAAGAAGAAAATATGCTTGGAATATTGAGACATGCTTTGGAAGCCATTGAGGATCCGGATGTATTTGAGACTTTGTTGGAAACAGTAGCATAAACTATGAAAATGGCTGATGTCCATGGATATTTTTTTTTCTCATTTTATTTATTGATTGATCAGCTTAACAATTCAAAGAGTTGGGTAAGAGAAACAACTGCTAAGTTAATACATAAATCTACTAGTTTTAAATAGAAGGGAGGAATCAAATCAATCCTTTTCAAGTTTGGTGGAATTAGAGATGAGCTGTTTGAATACTTGAAAGAAAGGTTTGTCACACGCCTAGTTATGAGAATTGAATTTGCAGAGGTCATTTTGGGTATACCAAGCATAGATGTTGTTCAGGAGATGGTCCTTGTGGTTCTTCCAAAGCTTGTAGTTTTACAACAACATAATTGGCATGCATTAGCTACTTTGCATGAATTGGAAACATAGTTGAATATAATTTTGCTAGTTTTGTTGCTGGAATGGTGTCACAAGGCTCTATCGTTTGTGTTTCTTCACTCAGATAGAAAGAAATTGGTTACTATAATTCAATTCTATGAAGCCTAGACATGATCTAATATTAGAGATATTTTTACTAGAGTGTTTCCACTTCTGCTTGAGGAGTTTGTACATTTCCCTAGGGATGCACACAGTGACAATACTGATGAAAGGCTATCAAAGGTTCTAGATATGATTTAAGAGGTGGCTAGTCTTGTCACTGGATCAGATGATATTCTAGGATTTTTAAGGAATTACTGGTTTCCATTTTGCTAATTTAGGGAACAATTCCTTGCAAGCAAGGAGGAAGAGGTGAGAGTAATACTAGGTGAAAAGTGGCAAGTGGGAATGTATCACAGTGTATTTGTAAAAATCTAATTGTAACTCGCACGTTTAGGATATAAACAATCACCAATGACCCCATTGATTTCTCCATCAATTACTCCATTAATTAACTTCATTATATTTTGGATTTTATGTACTACAATATATCTGCATTTGTGGCATTCCTCTCTTGGTAGGCTTCCTTTTATTTTTTAAATTCCACTTATATTAATTTAAGGAAAAGGAGCAATTAGGAAAAGGAGAAATTAGTTACACTTATGATATGTGTATGCACATATTTTCTCAAGCTCCACATAGAAGAAGGTTTGAGAACTACGGAAAAATATTTATGATGTTACTTGTTTACAAATTTGAGAAAGCCTTAAGGGTTACAATCAAAATCTAGAAATTTTGTTTCCTGGTGGAATGTAAGACATTCTTGGATTTGTATAACACTTCAATGCTTGTTTAGGATCTAGGTAAGTGTGAATGAATAAAATCTTTCTGTCATTATTCTATATTGGATTCCCATTTTCTGTAAGTTATCAAAGGCAAGTTAAAACCTGATTAGACTAAGGGACAACATATTCCATTACCAAACTTTAACCTTACATGGAAGTGCACTACACTTGTTTGATACTTCCACACATTTTGAGGGCATGCTAATAGAAATGTAAATGTTGTTGGATACACTAGCATTGGTTACTTTTACAAAAGTTCTATTTGTCAAATATGTTGGTTTAATGAAGTAATATTTCCAACCAAGAGGATAAATACTTGGCATGTCTAATACATAGTGGTGTTATTTCTTGCCAGTATTTGTGATTTATTAGTATTCCACCACTAATAACTTCATTATGTAGTTGTCTATTTAGTAGTATATTACAATAGTGACTTGTTAAAGGAAAATGATTCTAGTTTTTTTGAACATCATAAACTGGAAGGAAATCTAGCTTTGAACTAGAAAAATGGAATATATTCTGAAAAATATGATTTTTGATCAAATATAGGCTCGCTGCCTAATCATTTAAAAAAAAAAAGTCAGGACAATAAACAATGATTTTGGACACGATGAATTACAGAACTCTCCAACTCAAAAACAAGTTAGCATATTCAGTTTTGTGTGCATCAGATAAAAATGAATGAATAAAATTAAGTTTGCTTTGAATATTTATAGAACCATTTTAGAGATTCTAAATGGAATTTTCATGTGCTAATATTTCTCAATTAATTACATGTAAAACAAGGGGCATACATAATTTGTTGGCTTATGGGAATTGGATTCCTTTTCCCTTGGAATAGTACGCTGCTAATTTAATATTACTCTATTGAAACTATATTCCTGGTTAGTATCACAATTTACAAAGTCTTGTCTTATTATTTTTTAGTTTCTTGTTGTAATATCGTGTCAGCAATACTTTGCTCCACCCATTATATTTCTACTAACCAGTTTTATTGTTGAAGTGTCACTTCTTCTTAGAGATAACTAGATGAAACGATACAAATAAAAAAGTGGAGCATGACACACTCTTAGTATAAATTGCTAGCTTTGTTGTGTTTATTTGTGACATTTTATTTACCTTTTTTGTATAGGTCATCTGGCCACATAGTGGCCACTATTTCCCAACTAAAGCAAAATTGTTCGAGTTTCTTGCTTTTATGGAGAAAAATGACATTAACAATATTGCTGATGTTGAGGTATATATCGTATAAATCCTTTATAGTCTACTTTGTTTATATTCCAGTGTTCATCAAATTTCATGTCTTATACTCTATATTGTAACTTTTTTTGTTTTCTTTTTACAGAAAATGGACTCAGTATTGATGGTAAGAAGCAAGGATTGAGGAAAGAGGGGAATAATAACAGTAGAGTGAAAAAGAAAGATAAATGTACTGGTCTAGCGGTACTAGTAGAGCCAATATCCCGCATAAGACATAGATAAATACTGATGGTCAAGTTTTTAGAGTTGGTGAATTCACTTGCAATTCTTTGGCAAGACAATGATAATGTTTTGAAGTGATGAACAATATGTTATCTATAAATTGTACTCCAAACAATATTAAGTTGGAAACTCATATTGTAATACTTGACATTTTATATAATATAATTTGTGGTTGGAATTATTTATAGTTGCACTTAATATTACTTGGTATTGTAATTGACATATGTAACTTTGCATTTTCATATTAGATGAACATGTAAATTGTATGACATTTTTTTAAAATTTATTTGCAAAATCATACTAATTAATTTATGTTGATTAATAATGAACACATAAAATCAATCTAAAACTATTAAAATAGTAATTTATATTGATTAATGATGAACACAAATAAAATTAATATACGACTAAATTAGTCGTTTATAATGATTATTAATGAAAGTAAATGAAATGAATATAAACTACTAAATTAGTTGTTTATATAATAAATAAATGACTACTACAAATGATAAATTTATGACTACAAATGATGACTAAATTTTTCATATATACGACTATTAGTAGCTAATTTATAGTATTATAACACGACTAAAATTTAGTCATATTTCTTTGGTCATTAATTGGTCTCAAACAATGACTAAAATTTGCATATATATGACTATTAGTAGCTAATTTACAATATCTTATAACACGACCAACATTTTGGTCATTTTTCTTTGGACATTAATGGGCTTGCTTGAGTGATGATATAGTCATATATTTTGTTGTATATTTGGTCATTAATTGTGACAATTAATTACCAAATCAAAGATTAAATCAATGACCAAATTAATCACCAAATCAATGGCTAAATTAATGATCAAATCAATGACTAAATTAATGACCAAATTAATGAACAAATATAAAATAGACAACAAAATTGAGATAACTAATTAATGACTAAGCTAAAAAGAACCAAAATTTGGTCGTGTTATAAGATACTGTAAATTAGCTACTATTGATCAACGACGAAAAATAGTCGTTTATATGCAAAATTTAGCCATTTTTTTAGTAACTAATTAGCCATTTTCTATTAGTGAAAGAAATAAATTCAAGAACATAAAATTTGCAAGAGAACTAAGTGAAAATTAAAAAAATGCGGCATATCACGAAGGTCAATCCCATAAACATCTCCCTGGCAACGACGCTAAAATTTTGGGTGCAGTATAGGGTCTATAAATTTACCAACATTTAAATTCTCAATCCAGATAGTTCGTGAACTTCGAATGCAACACTGGAAATGCTAGAGAAAGCCCCCAACAACTTCCAAATGAAACTCTAGTCTATCTTGCGCATTAATCGTGACAATAAATGAAATCCTGCTCTAAAAGAGAACTCGAGAAAACACCAATCCAGAAAATTAAATCATTCAGGAAATAAAAATCAATCATGTACTATCAATGCGGAAGGAAATTCTTAAGTACGAACAATCAGAAAGGAAATTAGAAATGGAAACAAAGCAGTGTTGACACAATATCAAAAGACTGTAAATGCTGGAATAAACTCAAAAGAAATTCAAAACAATTCTGCCTATACTAATTCTGTGTGAAACATTAGCAAGAAGTAAATTGACTTTGTAAATAAACTTGTAAAGGAATTGATTTAATATGAATCTCTTTCCTTCCTTGTCCCCATAGATGAATCTTGTAAAACTATCGAGAAACTTAAGGGTAATTATATCGAAAAATAAACATTATCGATTTCAAGTATATAGCAATTCCCTTTTATAAATGTCGGCTCTCAAGACCATAAACACTCAAATCGATCTCAGATGCTGGAATATAAATTAGATGGGTTTTGATCAATTCAAGGAATTCAAGTTTGCAAGTTACAACTCTGGAGGGACGCAATTGTTATTCCATATAAATAAAGATTTCAAAGTGCATGAATAATTCCTTAATGCAACAAATCAATTAATTTCACAATTGAAAGGACAATGTTGTAGAAAATTAAATAAAATTAACTTAAGGAAGGAAGGATGGTAGAAATGATTAAATAATCTTCACACAGTAAGTGATAATGTAAATGCTAATTAATTTAAGAAATGCATAGCAATGTCGAGCTGGTTTGGTGGCCAACCTAGCCAGCTCGCATCCTCTATGAGTGACCTGGCTTATATGGAAATTAGAATCATTAGATAGAACAATTAAATAAACAGAGCATGGATGAAAATACTTTAATTAATTCTTGAAAACATTGTCTTTTACATCAAGCAAACAACAATATTAGCTTCAACAAGATGAGAGGAGCGATCCGCTGGTTATGAACTGCGTGAAGCTACATAGGGACAACTCCTCTTCCCTCTTTCTGCCCATTCCCTTGATTGATTTCTTAATTCAATTTCTAGTTAATTAATTTACTCACAACAATATCTTATATGCATCGAATTTAAAAATTTGGGCTTTCAACAACTAATCGATCTCAACCATTTGCCATGAATAAAAATTGGTTTGGAAACTAAATGTCAAAATAGGGAACTTGTTCCTCTTTTCCTAGAGTGGTTGTTGTTGGAAGGTGCAATTTCACTGAAGTTCTTTTCTTCTTGTTTGCATGATAATGAAACATGTGCATCACTTGGAGGAGTGAATTCTCCACATCAAATTCACAGCAAGGAATAGAATATTAGTACAATTGTTTCCCTATTGAGAGAATGAAGCTTTAATCCGAATTTTCCAAATCTGGTCATTTTCTAAAATTATGGAAAATTTGGTAATTTTGACAAACTGCCTCCAAAGCCCCTTTCGTATTTCCTCAACCATTACGAATTTTCGAAAACAACCTGCTTATTACTCAATTTTGTTGAGAAAAAAAACCATGTTTCAGAATTTTGATATTTGCAACGATCGGCATGGAAATTGAGGAGGAAATCGGTTGTCTGGAAAGTGCTAGCTAGAATTCTAGAGAAAACAATGTTTTTTATAAAATTGTTTCAGAGACCTGTGCATAAATTTCAAGCCAATGCGAATTTTAGGAAACGGTTTTAGTTCTAGGTAATTGGTTATATTTATGAAAAATCCATTTTCTTGGATTTCCGTGATGAAGCCCACACATGTGACCTAGGTGCAAACCAGCCCAGGGGAAGGTGTTCAAACGACATTTCGAACATAAACCTCTTTTAGATTTTCCCAGAAAAAAAACCTTTTTTAGATTTTCTCAGAAATGTGTCAATATATGAAAGCTCCAAAATCGGTGCAGGAATGTTGGTGCAGGAATGCTCGTGCAGAAATCCATTTATGCTTTGGTGCAGCAGGTCCCAAAGCATAATTGAACCGATTTTAATCCTACAATAGACAAACTTTTATTAATACTATTTTAATCCTGTTAAAACAAAGAAGTAACAAATACTTGCACAATAATCATTTAACCAATCGGCACTATGAGAGAAATGGATTAAAATAAGAAAGCATAATCGAACCGGTTTTAATCTTGCAATAGACAAACTTTTATTAATACTATTTTAATCCTCTTAAAACAAAGAAGTAACAAATACTTGCACAATAATCATTTAACCAATAGACAACACGAGAGAAATGGATTAAAATAAGAAAAAACGGAGGCCCAAGAGTGAACATGTATTTTAAAGTTTTTTCTTTTTGGCCTATTTTAATTTGGAAAAATGTTTGGTTATATTAATTTTTTATTAGTTTTTTTTTGTTATTTTTAAAATAAAATAATTTAATACTATAAAATATTTTGTATTATAAAATTTTGACCAGACTTATTTAATTTTTTTTTTTAATATATTAATTCTTAAAACTTTACATCCTATAATAAACTTTATTACACCAAACATTTAGTTTTCTAAAACAAACATTGTCAGAATTTTTTTGGGTAAATATTGTCATATTTTAAATGACAAGCCTTGGCTTTTTCTTCATATAGGTTAAATAGTTCACCAAAATCAATGGAGTTAGCATATGGATGCAAAGGATGATGCAAGGAAGAAAATTGTAATAAATAAGATCGGAAAAATTCAAACGTGATATGGGGAAAAGTGCAGTATAAGCTGAAATCATACCATTTACTATAGTGAGTAACAAGAACAATATAAGCTGAAATCAAACCCGTTTACTATAATGAGTAACAAGAGCAAGTGTGCACTCTATTTCTCCTCTCTATGCAATTGGATGCAGGTGATACAGAATATAGTGCCTACTTTCTAGGAGATTATTTTCCAGCACGTTTACAGGGGGTAAAATAGGGAGGCAGATGTGATATCCCAACAAGGACCCTCTCTCTCTTGGGGCTTTATAGTTTTTGAAAAGTTTTCAGAAAGTAAGAGCAGTGGTAAGGTATAGTTTGAACTTATTTATTTATTTATTTTTCCTTTGTTGACCATCTTTCCATTGAGAATTTGTTCCTTTTTTATATGTATCCCTCCTCTTTTCCTCTGGAGGGGTTTTGATGTTAATCTCGTTTCCCTTTGATATCTGTTTTTCTGCATGAAGTAGTGATGATAATTGAATATATTCCAGCCAGTTGTGATGAATGTTACAAAATCAAGTCATTGTAAAACTTTATCTTGATTGAATGAAAGTTCAGTTTTTTTCTATTGAAAAATAAATAACAACAGCAATAGCATCTGTAAGGTAAGTGAACAAAATTGAGGGTAATTACATGAACCATTTTATGGAAGTTATTGATGACTGATATTCTTAAGCCAAAAGACCTAAAATCCCTAAAACCCAGTATTCGAAATCGACCGCCGCAATCTATAACATTTCTTCTCCTCTGGAGGGTTCATAAATTTGAGTTGTATACTGAATATTTTTCTGATCATCCTTGAGTTTTGGTACTCTGCTTAAAATTATTAACCAGCAACCACGCAGGGGATAAAATCTCTTCTGTAATTGCAAGCACCGTATTCTCATACAACACCATCAACAACGGCATTCTATTGCTAAATATGCAAGTACAAAACAGTTGTTGGTGGTGGTTGTAAGCTCTGATATGCAGACGAGTTGAAAACAGACTCACCCCAATACCTTCACTTTTGGCTTCCTTTTTCCCTATTCCACCCATTCCCATTGAAGCGAAGAAAATTGAAAGAAAGCGTGTCCAAATTCCTCCGTTGAACGTCAATTTCTGATCCCATTTCGGACTGCAAGGTCTATACAAATGCTATAGAAAACATTTCCCTATCATTTTATAGAAAACATTTCCATAAATTCAATGATAAAGATCAAGAAACAAACATCTAGAAGAAAAGAGAAAAATTGCCCTGTGGTGTTTCAAACTTCATTGGTCACAGAAACATATTGATAAATTTTTTTGAACATAAACCATGTTCCACATAAATACCATTTATCAATATTATAATTTCTAATAAACCCTAAAGCTCAACCCCAAATTAAACAACTTCAACAGAGTCAAATTCATCTGAACTACCTACCATCCCAGCGATCACAGGATTATGGACGTAGCATTCATCTCATAAAATGTCTTCACAATGAAATCAGAGAAATACTTCAAATTAGGGTTCCTTCATCTTGAGCTTCTCCCGCATCTGCAGCTACAATTGCAGGCGCTAGGGTTTCTAAAGGTATTAACGTCATCAAAGGTCAACCCTAGAACTCCAATGCTCGACGACGCTACACAGAATTGACAGAGGCATCTCGGGGAATATCCGGGAAAAATTCGCGTTAGATGCTTATGTGAGCCCCAGTACTTTTAGTTTCCTAGTACTCAAGTAATCCATGAAATATTATGCTCCATTACTCTAATCGCCAGTTAGGTTTTCTGCAACAAGGTGTGTACGGTTTAGATTTAATAGGGCTTAGTCTACCGACTCGCAAATTTGATGGGACAGCTAAAAATGGTTGGCAAATTTGATGGGACGGCTAATTAAACAAACAATAGAAATTTGGTAGTAGGAGTGTTTGAATAGTTAGAATTTAAAAAAAAAAAATTCAAAAATCACTAAATAAAAATGTTTAAAATATTAGGAAATTTGAAAATAAAAATAAAAAATTTAGGAATATTTGAAATAGTGGGAATTCTGAAAAAAATTCAAAAAATCTATAATAAAAGTGGTTGAATGGTGTTTTTGATTATGTAAATCAAAATTATCAAATTCAACCAAATTAATAAAAATATCTGCTAAATCACTTGTAAAAAACAAGTTTCTTTTATGATGCAAAAAGACTATAGATCTCAAAAATTTAATAGAACCTTTTCCTTGCGTTGTAAAAAAACATTATTAGATTGCAGTTTATATTCCTCGAAGCTTAAAGAGATGCAACATTTAGCACTGAAGCCAAGGCTCATGCTTACTCACATGAGGAGTAGATTTTGTCCTCAATTTATTCGAATGCAATTTTGTATTCGAAGCCAAGGCTCATACATACTTCAGAAGTAGATTTTGAAAACTTCTCAGAATTTTCTTAAATTTATTCAAATGCAATTTTGTATTTAAATTGAAAAACTTCCATTATATCTAAAATTTTGAAGTTTATTGTTGTATCTTTGATTTATAAAAATTCTTATTGGAATTTATTAAAATCTTGCCTTAATTTTTGTAATTTTCAAATCGTGAGACAAGACATTTATAAAAGTTATACAAGATATTTAATAGTTCTATTGTCACATTAGGTTTTTTGCAACTAGATATGTCTAATTTAGTTGATAATTAAATTATGGTTTAGTTCTACATCATCAAAAAAATTTAGGACATCCAAAATCTTGAAGTTTGACTATTGTAACTTAGGTTTACAAAATTTTCTATTAAATTTATCAAAATCTGATCCAAATATCTATAAATTTCCAACCAAATTTAAATACAAAATAAATTAAAACATTTAATAATTACATGGTCAAGTTAGGTTTTCTGCAACTAGGTATACCTAATTTATTTGAAAATTCAATTGTGGGTTAGGTGTACGACTAAGTGTGCATACTTTCTTTAATTTAATAAATTCCCTGCATTTTAGTTGCAGGGAATGCTACATGGAACTAGGATCTTTTGATGAACGAGAAACGTGTCAGGATGGATTTGAAGTGATAAAGTTGTATGGATGGCTCCCTTCTTATGATTTTATTAGGAATAATGTGGGACACTTTCGGTGATGGTTTTAACATGGACGTGGAGCCACATAAGTGCAGACGCATAAAGCTATCATTTCGACTTTTTCATTTACTTATTCCGGCATTGTCAACGTGAATTTCTTAAACAAGTCATTGGACATGGATTAAAAATGGTTGGTATTCAACGAGTTAAAAAATAATTTAAGAACTAATAAATTAGTATATATATATATATAGGGTTAGGTTATGTGAATTTAGAAATAATATGTATAATTTATAAATTTATGATATGGTTTGAGTAGATTGAATTAAGTGTATCTAATTCTAGGCTACATCAGTCTTTAACATGGTTCGACACCTATAATATTTTTTAATTAAATGTTAATTTTGTCTTTTACTTCTTAAATTTAATTTAATTTCAATTGATATAAATATATAATTTAAATGGATTTTGTTTGATATTTTACTTTTAGTATTTTTTTTATTACAATTAGGCAAAATAATTTTTTATGAAAGACTATTTTTTTGTTATTTAAAATTAGTTTTTAAATAAGTGCAACTTGATGCTCCATCAACACTTTTCTTTTTTCACCTTTTTAGATATTTTGTTCTTTTCAACAACATCATTAAAACCTAAAATCTTTGATCATTAAATATGAAAAAGAAACAAATCCAAAAGTGTTGATGACCCCTAAAAAAACCAATAGTTTTAAGCAATGGCATTAAAAATAAAATAAGATTACTCCAAAATTTATTAAAATTCTAATAATTTCCAAGAATACAAAGATAAAATATCAACACTCCAAAAAAAACCTAAAGATTCCAAAACAAATTGACCATAGCTTTAAAGATAAATATAATGATGAATGAAGTTAAAATGTTGACATTTTTCAACAATGGAATTAAAAATAAAATATCTTGACTCCTAAAAAATTTAAACAATTTTGAGCCATATAATTAAAAACAAATATCATGCTAGATTTTCAACATATTTGGAAATCAAATATCATGACTAGACTAAAGCTTTGAAAAAATATCTAAAGAAAAGTTCATTATACCAAATGCTATAAATATAAATATTTTAAAACCTTTACTTGCGGCCAAATCTTAAAGATAAACCATCGAATTGATACATAGTGATGTCATGCTTGATTAGTTGCAATGAAAACTTAAAAATCATACATCATTGTAAGGAAAAAACATTGAGACAAATCCTACAACAATAACTCAATAGAATTATATATATAAAAAAAAACAAAACAAAAATTATAAAAATTAAATTAAATCATAGCAAAAAAACTACTAATAAAAATTAAATTAAAATATTTTTTTGTAATCTTGACAAGACTACATCTTCAACATGTCCAATATATCATCTTGATCAAGGTGGGAAATTGAATTGGTGACTTCCAATCAACGAGTGTCTTAACAGAGCACTGATCACTCTCTATTCAAGAGCTGTTAGACAAATTAAATTAAATAAAAAAATTGAAAAAGGATAAATTTAAAATTAAAATTGTGCCAAAAAAACAAAATATAATTTTTTTTTTTTAAACAATGAAAAAGCCAAAAAAATATATTAAATAAACATAAAAAAAATTATAAAAATAACAAAAATTACACATAACCTATAAAAATTTGAATATAAAATTATTGATTTATAATGTTTTAATTTTTTCCCCTTTTCTCAATCAAGTAATTGTTTTTAATGTTTTTTAATTTAGATTCAATATGATACTTTGATTTATTTTTAACTCTCTTTTTTTTTTAATTTTGATTTTTTTTTCCAAACAATTTAGATTCAATGTGATACTTTGATTTATTTTTTAAAACAGTTTTTTTTATTTTTATTTTTAACAATATTTTTTTTATTTCGTTATTTTTATTTAAAATTATATGCGATCTCCCTTATGGGCGTGTCAGACTACAAAAAGAATTCGTCACGTGAATCATGAAACTTGGATCTTGGTTTAAGTGGGGGAGGATAGGCCAATAGCTCCTTGACCACGTGTTATAGTTAATGGCTCTTAGCTCGTGCGTATGAAACATCCTCCTTTGTCGATGTGAAACAGATTTGTATTGTTTTCGAGATTCAATTATGTCGACACTTGTCGACACTTATTTGGATAAATTGCATGGTGCACGAAATATTCTCGTCTTTTTTTTGGTTCTCTGAGGGATGTGAAAATCTCTGTGCTCTTATATCTCTAGGTAGTTTTGAATATTTTTGGGTTTGGTCGCTCTGAGTTTACATGGTTTCTCACCTTAGCCTTATGGTTGGTGGTTTTTGGGTCTTTTGTATTTGGTGTATATCCCTTGTTTAATCGACACCTAGACTTCTAGTGGTGCTAATTTCATTTGGGTGGCATATTTGGTGTTGGGGTGGTGTTGGTTTCCAGGCGTAGGTATAGCCTGGTTCTTCCCTTATGGGTTTGTCAATAAAATACGTCCTTTTGGAGTAGCCCTGTGCTTTGGCATCGATCTGGATTCTGGGAGCCCACTTTTCTTATTACTTGTGTAAATAATTTGCAAGTCACCTCTTGGCCTCTTCAGCTGCGGGTTAATCAACGTGTTCTTGTTTGGTTCGGTTTTTGTCAGGTGGTGAATTTCCGGTGGGGCGTTTTGCAATGTCGAATTCCCTTTCCTTCATTATCTGCAATGTGTATTGCTAGGTCTCTAGTGGAGGGTGGTTATTCGTTGGGCACATAGTTTCAAATTGTGTGGTGCCTAGTTTATTTCGGCGGTCTTTTTTGTCGATAGGGAATTTACTTTGGGGTCTAGGCTTCTTCTGTGACTTCAACATGAAGCCAATTTTGCACTACTCGTGTGCCCCGGTTGAGGCAAAGGTGGAAGCATAGCGCCTTGCGGGATGGATTCTCTACTTCAGAAGGCATTCAAGGTGGTGTAGCGAATGAGAGTGGTGGCAACAATATATGAGGCATCAATTCAGTGCATGGAATAGGTATAGGGGTCACATATCTTATGGGGGACGAAGGTCCTCGGTCAATTCCATGGTGAGCAAAGTAAGTAGCATGCTAATTCGAAGTGGTTGTGGTGATGTTGGAGGACACAGAGGATTGAGTCGCAGCCATGCCATGACCTCATGGGGAGAGAGCAACATACAGGGTTTTCTCGGGTCAGTGGGTTGTGCTCCTTCCAGGCGTCCTCGGATTTCCACGACACTTCTGGAGCTGGTACTGTATGTCATTGATCGGTTGGAATATCATGATAGAGCCTGAAGGGAGGAGGATGAGGTCTTTATGGCCAAGGTGGAACATGTCCACTACTTCTAATGCCATGTTCATGAAATATTTGTAGTTGTATGGCTTGGGGAAAATACACTAACAGAGAAAGTCGAAAATATGGAAACTTGGCTTTCTCACTTTGACCATCATGTGAATTTCCCGTATCGCCCTCCTCCTCCTCTAGGAACAGGGCCAGATAATCCTTCTTCAATAACCTTTGATGACTGATTATGGTAAATGGTTTCTTTCTAGTTATTTCTTTTTTTCTGGTATGTTAGGCCTCTAAGGCTATATACCTCTCAGATGGGAATTTTTATTCTTATGTGTCGCATGGTTATAGCATTGGTCAATAAACCTGGTTGGGGTGAGACCACATTCATTTTTTCATCACTATATATGATTTTTAATTAATAGAAACTCTTCGACTTACAAAAAAAAAATCTATGCAATCATTATTTTTGAAAAAAATTCAAATGTTATGATACATAAAATTCATACAAATTTCATACAAATTTCTACTTTCTTACTTTTTGGTACAATTTGTTTCCATAAAAAACCTTTATTTTACATGTCATTTTCAACAAGAAGGTCTCAAAATGTATATTTTTTGAATTATATCTATATGCAAATGTATATTTTTTTGTTAATTGTTTAAAAGTATTATTTTTTTAGTGACAATTATTTTATCTATATGCAAATGTATATTTTTTTGTTAATTGTTTAAAAGTATTATTTTTTTAGTGACAATTATTTTATGTGCATTGAGCTATCAATGAAAGATACATACATATTAAAAAAAAATAACTTCAAAATATTAATTTTATGATTTTTTTAAACTTTTCAAAAATAAAAATCATTATAAAAAAAAAATGTTGTATGGAAAAATAGAAACGAATAGTCTTTAAGTGCGACTTTTTGGAAAGTTTTTCGGTTTATTTTCTGATCTAATTTGTATAGAATCCAATATGGATTCATTGAAAGCACAAGTTTGACAGGTGAACTCTTCACAATCAAAGTGCCTCGGGGGTTTTTAAGGGTGTTGAATCTATATATGCAGTGGAAAAATCAGTTTAAACAACAAAAATCAAGATTTGGCCACAATTGTTTTTCATCAGATTTTGGTTAAATAATGATTAAATAACCAATATATATATATATATATATATATATATATATATTTAAATGTGCATACTTAAGACATAAAAAAAAATTAAAGTGTCTCTCTATATATATATATATATCTGTGTGTGTGTGTTGCATCAACACTTTTCAAAATCCACATGAAAATCACCAACAATTTAAAATAATTATTCATACTAAATATATGAAGCTTTTCAAAATCAGTGTGGAAAACACTAACATTTTGAAAAAAATGTTCATTAAGAAAATTTAAAATGCCAAAAATATGCTCCAGCATAATCTAAATCATTACTTTTCAAAAATATAAAAAAACTTAAACATAAAACAATTAAATTACAATATTTAAACTTAAATCATCAAACTACTTAAATTAATATTTTTAAAATGTGAAATGTTATTTATTTTAAATAATGAATAAAAAACTAATTCATAACGCCTTAGAAATACTACTCGAATATAATTTAATTTTTTTTTTAAATACAGTGATAATGCTAACTCTTAAAACAAAAATTAATATGTAGGTTCCAAAATTTATTCAATTATCATAATTTATAAGAAAATAAAAATAAAAAATGCAACCTTTTAATGTTTAAAAACAATATATATTTTAAAAATTATTTGATAAAATTTACCAAAATTAGGTTAGTAGGTTAGTAGTATTAATATATATTTGATTTACTAATGGGGTTTAGAGGTGACTAAAGCATTTCATGGTGAAAGGGTGACTAGTTCGAAACATTAAGGGCAAAAAACCAACAATGTCAAGTGTTGATGTGACACATGCAAGGTGCGATTCCCTAGTGTTTTTGATGACTTAGACATGCAAATCATTTCAGGAGTCACACAACCTAACAATAAAAATTTTTTTATTAATTTATTGAATTTATTTTTAGTGTATTAAAATAATTAGCATTAATAGTATGAATATATTCAAATTATTTTCCCCCTGATGGGGGTGTAATGGCAGATGGAATGGGGCGTTGGGTGATGCACCCACCACCCTCGTGTACGTAAGGAAATATAAGAGCTCGAGCCCAAAGCAGGGGAGAAAAGGAAATCCCTTTCGAATTACTAGCTTTTAGAGAACATGTCAATTTCAGTTCCTAGCCTTTTGCACACTACGTGTAGGAGGGAATAATATTTAAACTCGGTGGCTCTTCATTGGAAAATGAATACCATGTTGGGTCTCATATTGAGGGATGAAGAAGTGGAGAAATATAATATCTTTTCTTCACTCGATGATTTCAAGACAATGCTTAGGAACCAAAATGTTCTGCTTGGATAAGATTGACTCACGCCTAGCACATGTGGAGAGCCACATTGGCTATGAGTCAGATAATGGGGATTTGGTGGATCCTCCTGGATCCAGTGGGTGGCAATGTTTTGTGATTTCATGGTGCTTTTAGTTTTGTTTTATGTGGGGTTTGTTTTATCCCTTTGGTCGCCACATTACGAAAACATAGGTTGGTCGCGGTTGTGTGTGTTATGTAATGGTTTTGGCACATTTTATTTGGACTTGGGTTGTTTCCTTTAAAAATTTTGTTATCTAATAATGGTTGGATGTGACATCTATGTGGTTTGTGGATGGTTATGGTGGTTTTAGGCTTGTTTCGCTGGGTAACACGATGTAATTTGGTTATCTTTGGAGTTGCATTAAAGATGACACAACTCTTTAGTATCCAATTTTCTATCGGTGCTCCATTTGTGGTGTATTTTGCAAAACTCTTATGATTTTTTGGGGGGTTGTTATTTGTTGGTTTGTCATAGATAACAACCCTCCGTGGGTAATATTGTTTGTATTTATGTCTAGAATATTTGGGCAGATAGATAAACCATCTTTGGCCTTGATCTATATGTACTTTGATCATGAGTATTTTGTGTTCCAAGGTGTCAGCGAGAGCATGATGAGGTGTTTTTTATACTCTATGATCAAATTTGATATCTATATAAAATTGTTTTCTGAATAATATAAATTATTAATTCTCTCACACACATATATATATATTTTTAATATATTAAAATATAATGATATTATAAATATAATAAATGAAACCTATTATTATTATTATTGTTATTACTTTAAAAAATAATAATTTTTAATACTATTATTATTGTTATTATTTTAAAAAATAATATTTTTTAATTAATATGGGTTAATATTTTCTTGTAACGACAACGCCATTTATAATATATTTTGGGTATATGTTTTATAATTTTATTTTTTTAATATGTGAGATGTATTTTTCACTTATTTAAGTAATTTTCATTTTTAAATATTATAGATTCTTTAATCTCACAACATTTTGAGAATCGTGTTTAGTTTCACTATCAAGTTTGTGAGAAGTGGTTATTTTTTTAGAAATGTTAATTTTTTTTTTATTTTTTTTTTATTTTTTTATATTAGTCAAAACAACAGATACTTTTCATCGTTTAGATTATGATTTATCACCTCTTTATAATATTATAATTTTTTATTTATTTATCAAATTTATTTTGCACAATGACATTTTCCTTTATTCTTCAATAATTTAGACAAGAGTATATATATTTGTACCATATTTACTCCTATGCTGTTTTAGTTAGATTTTGAAGCAATTTGTGAAAGTGTTGAATTTCATGGCACTACTTAACCTATTTGTATATATTAGGTATGAATAAGGGAAATTATTTATTTTATAAGAAGCATAAGGTGGTGTGCATTGCTTTTATTTTTGGGATTATAATATATAAAATTATTTTAGATACACTTTATATTTTTCCATGATGTTTTTGTATAAAGTTATTACATCTTTAAATTACATTTGTATAGCATAATAAGAGTTTTTACACTTGAATATTCTTAATTAAAATCCATCGTAGACATTTTGATAGGTTTACTTTTTGAATCTATTAACCAAATTCATGATTGTTCCATAAGAGTCAAGGAGAAGAAGAAATTAAAGAAGGTTATAAATACAAGATAGAAAGAGAAATAAGAAGAGGAGGATAAGGGTTGGCCTGAGAAATTCAAAATAAAGGATATAAAAACCCAAAACCAAAAGGAAAAATCCCTAATTTTTTTAGATAAGATAAATTGAAAGAAGTATAATAATGTGATATCAATGATTAATATAATAGAATTCCATTAATATAATTGATAAGTTAATAAATAAATTCAAGGTTATAATAAGGAAGGGATCAAATATTAACATGGTTCGAGTAATAAATAATGTAATTAAACTAAGGGATATATAAATTAATAATACCAGCCTAGATCCATTTTAGCCCCAGATCTATCAAGTGAGAGTGATCAAATATGTCGAGGTGAAAACCTATTTTTTGAGTGAAAAATTTGAGGAAAGATTTACACCTCGAGATATTTGATCCATCTCGGTACTTAGATATGGGGTTAAGGTGGATCTAGGCCGGTTTCAGTCATGTGAGGTCATGCAAATTTTTTTGAACATCTAATTATTTTGATCATTTTAAATATGCTAAATATGTCTGAGATTAATTTGGTCAATTCATTTTTAACTTTTCTTAGTTACCTTAGTTCTTGAGATGAGAGAGACTGTTAGTAACTTGAAGGATGAAAGTTGATGAAATAAAAATGTCAAGTGCAAAGTGACAATGCAAAAATGTTGAATGATAGAAAATGTGAATAATAAGAATATAGTAAATTACAAAAAATATTCATTGTGATCAATCTGAAATTTTTTTCTTCTACTGATATTACTTATTAGTTATTTTCTATTACTGTGTTTGAATGCAAATTGATTAAAAATTTTGAATGATGGAAAATAGGAATAATAAGAATGCATCTAATTACAAATAGTTTACAATTTCAGGAAGATAATATTTCAGGTAAGTGACCATTTTATTTAGGATGAAAATTCAAGTATTGTATTTATGGTTGAATTATTGAAACATAGAAGTCAATTCATGTCATGAATCATTTTTATGTGGTTACACAGAGAGAGTGTGTATATTTTGGGGGTGAAATAGAGATATAGATGGAGGGAGGGAGGGGGGAGGGGGAATGGAAGAAGCGACAGGAAAATATAGGTAGAGAGGAAGAGATATAGATATGGAGAGAGAAGTGTCAGAGAGAGAGAGAAGAGGAGGAGAGACAGTGGGAGGATAAAAGGGAGAGAGGGAGAGAGAGAGAGAGAGAGAGAGAGAGAGAGAGAGAGAGAGATAGAAATGTAGGGAGTGTGTATGTTTGGGGGGTAAGATAGAGATATAAATAAGGAGAGACAATGGGAGATATAGATATAGATGGAGGGGGAAGAGATGTGCTTACACTGTAGAGCATTAATCTAATTACTTTGGAATTAATTTACATCATACATCGAGTTGCATCAAATCATAAATCAACATCTACATGAAATCAAAGCATCTAGTGAAACCAATCAAATAGGATTAGAAATCAACATCTACACTAAAACCAATGCATGTAGTGCAAACAATAAAATAGAATTAGAAATCAACATCTACACTAAAATCAATGCATCTACTACAAGAAATCAAATAGGATTAGAAATCAATATCTACACTAAAACCAATGCATCTAGTGCAAGAAATCAAATAGGAGTAGAAATAAACATCTACACTGAAATCAACGCATCTAGTGCAAGTGATGATATAGGATTATAAATCAATATCTAGACTAAAACCAATGCATCCAGTGCAATCAATCAAATAGGAGTAGAAAGTAGCATCTACACTGAAATAAATGCATCTAGTATAAGGTATTAAATAGGATTAGAAATCTACATCTACACTAAAATAAATGCATATATTGCAAGAGACCAAATACAATTAGAAATCAATATCTACATTGAAACCAATGCATCTAGTGCAAGCAATCAAATAGGAGTAGAGATAAAAAAATACACTAAAATCAATGCATCTAATATAAGGTATTAAATAGGATTAGAAATCTACACCTACACTAAAATCAATGAATCTAGTGCAAGTGATCAAGTAGGATTCGAAATAAAGAACTACACTAAAATCAATACATCTATTTTAGTGAAAAACAAAAATATTGATGACTTTCTCGATCTAACTTCTACGTCTCTTTATTCTTCCCTCTCTCTCCACTTTACATTCTCTCTCTATATTCCTCCCTCTCTTTCTTTGTCTCTCTCTCTCCTTACCTCATTCCCCCTCCATCTCTATCTCTATCTCCCTCTTCTCTCCTTCTTTATATCTCTATATCATCCTACATACACAATCTCTCTCCATATCTATTTAACTATATATCTCTCCCTCTGCCTCTCTCTCTCTCTCTCTCTCTCTCTCTCTCTCTCTCAATATCTCAACCCAAAAATATACACACTCTCCATCCATATCTATCTCTCTTCCTCCCTCCTTATCTTTTCCTCTCTCTTTTTCCCTCTCTCCCTCCTCCATATATATTTCTATCTCCCCTTGTCTCTCCTTCTTACCCCCAAAACATACACTGTCTCTCTCCATATCTATATATCTCTCCCTAGCTCCCTCTTGATCTCCCTCTCTCTATTCCCCTCCTCTCTCTCTCTCTCTCTCTCCCTAAAAATCTCTCCATATATCCCTTATCATTCCCTCTCCCTCTCAAATTTTCTGTCTTTATGTCTTGTTAGAATGTGTAATCAAACAAATACATAGGCAGAATGACACAGAAACATGAGACAAAACTCACACAACTCAATGAATTCAATTGCTCAATTACATCACACTTATATAGGAAACTCACTCACCTAATCTTCCTGAAGAAGAGGAAACAAACCTGAATAGATGGAACTGATTTCTAAATGCACACTCTCGTTCAACAAACCAAAACTAAATCTATTTCTAGATTATTCTCACATCCTCCCTTAATGGAGAAATGGATTTTCTACAATACCTAATTGACTTCTAAAAACTTCAAATTTGATTTTACCAAGGGGCTTAGTAAATATATCAGCCACATTATCCTTGGTATTACAAAATATCAATTCAATTTCATTCGACTCAATTTTCTCACGTACAAAGTGGTACTGTAACTCAACGTGTTTTGTTCTAGCATGGTAAACTGGATTATGTGCTAATTTGATAGCACTCTGATTATCACAATTGATACATATTGAACCACTTTGCGCTTCTTCAAGATCTGCAAGAATTCTCCGCAACCAAATAGCTTCACAGGTGGCATTGGTCAAAGCTTTGTACTCTGATTCTGTTGATGATAAAGAAACAGTTGGCTGTTTCTTACTACTCCAAGATACGACCCCTGATCCAATATGAAATGCATAGCTAGAGGTAGATCGTCTGTCATCTGGATTTCCTGCCCAATCTGAATCAGAAAAACCTGTCAGTGCAACATCAGATTCATCAGTATACATAATACCAAGATTCACTGTTCCCTTTAAATATCGGAGAACTTTCTTTGCAGCATTCCAGTGATTTCCTGAAGGCTTAGCCATGAATTGACTAAGAATACTGACTGAGTATGCAATGTCTGGTCTGGTAGTGGTGAGATAGTTCAAACTTCCCACTAACTGACGATATAATGTTCCATCTGCCTCTTTTGATCCATCTTCTTTGTACAACTTTGCATTCTGCTCTAAGGGAGTTGACATAGCTTTGCAATATGTCATATTGAACTTTTTAAGAATCTCCTTTGTATATTTGCTTTGAGTGATCAAAGTTTTACCAGGCTCTCTCCATACCTCAATTCCTAAACAGTAATGCAATTCACCCAAATCTTTCATTTCAAATTCATGTGACAACTGAACTTTAATTTCTTCAATTAACTTGTGAGCACTGCCTGTGATAATGAGATCATCCACATACAAAGATATTAAAGCAACATTTCCTTTTTCATCTTTCTTAACATACAAGTTAGGATCATTTTTTCTTTTCACAAATCCATTCTGAAGAAATAAAGTATCAATATTTACATACCATGATCTCGGCGCCTGTTTCAAACCATATAATGCCTTTCTTAACCTGCAGACTAGATGCTCCTATCCCTGTTTGACAAACCCTTCAGGTTGAACCAAATAAACTTCTTCCTTTAAATCACCATTTAGAAAAGCAGATTTGACATCCAATTGATGTATATTCCAATTATGTTTTGTGGCTAAGGCAATCAGTAATCTAATTGTATTCAACTTAGCTACCGGTGCAAAAGTGTCTTCATAATCAATTCCCTCCTTTTGAGCATATCCTTTTGCTACTAATCTTGCCTTAAATTTATCAATTGTACCATCTGCTTTAAATTTCGATTTGTACAACCATTTGCTCCCAATTGGAACTTTATTTTCAGGAAGTTCCACTAATGCTATTTGTTAGAACTGATCACTCTAATAATAGCGAATTGAAGATGGAAAGATTCAAGATGAAGGTGCCAAGCTTGGATATGTTTTTAGAAGAAATTGATTGAAGCAGTGGAATACAATTTCAAAGATGGAGTAAAGAAAAAGACACATTTAAAGGATAATGGACAACAAAAGGGAAAGTTTGTTTTGTGTGAGATTTTTATGAGTTTCTTCGAATAGACATAACATGTTGTATTATGAGTCACACATTTTAAATTGTAAGCAAGTCTAGGATGGTTTTGTAGTGGTCATTTTATGTACCTGGTAACTCCAAGAGATGGAGTATGTAAGCCTTATAAAGGCATGTGTATCCCTGTAAAAGTTCGTGGTAATCTCAAAACCACTTTGTAACTACAGGTTCATGGTCAGCCAGAAACCATTTTGCAGTGTCAGTTTGTGGTCAGCTAGAAACCACGTATAATAGTGAAGCAGACTGGAAACAGTTCTGTGTCAGTTTTTGCCACTGAAGGAAGAGCATGGTTACGGGTCATCCGATAAAACCCCGATGAAGGAAGAGCATGGTTACGGGTCATCCGATAAAACCCCGAGAAGGAAGAGCATGGTTATGGGTCATCCGATAAAACCCCGTGAAGGAAGAGCATGGTTACGGGTCATCCGATAAAACCCCGATGAAGGAAGAGCATGGTTACGGGTCATCCGATAAAACCCCGAGAAGGAAGAGCATGGTTATGGGTCATCCGATAAAACCCCGTGAAGGAAGAGCATGGTTACGGGTCATCCGATAAAACCCACGTTGGAGGGGGATATGTAGATACAGGTACATGTATGCATTGATAATGGTTGATAGAACCATGTATACGAAGGACATCCTACAAGACTAGCGGTTGCAGCGGTTGGTACCCATGCATTCCGGTGGATGGTTGCTCCTTTATATGGACGTCGACATATTCTTTGTTATGTTTGATCACAACTAGATTTTGCGAAGTGATATCGAGACAAGTAGTCATTAAGGGGGTGTGTTAGAATGTGTAATTCCTACTTGTCCAGTTGTGACTCTCTATGAATAGAGTCTGTTCCTATTTCCTAGGTTAGCTAAAACTAGCTTCCTTATTTGGTGTGAGGTTGAGATATTCCCTCAACCAACTTATTGTACGTCCAAGATAGATTTCCTATCTTGAGACTAATTCTTGTATAAATGTGTGTAATCTATTTTATCAATAATATAGTTTGCAGATTGAAATTTTAATTTGTCTTTATTTCCCTTCCAACTCCATCTCTCTCTCCTCTCTCTCAAGTCCTCCCTCTCTTTCTTCCTCTATCTCCGTTTCTCTCCCACCTCCCTCTGTCTCTCCTCCCATCACACAAACTCTCTCTCTCCACCCTCGAACATTATTACTATCTCCCTCTCTCTCTCCTTATCACTCTCCCCCTATCTCCCCCATACATATAAAATTATTCTCATTTCTAAGTTATTAAAACCTCAATTTTTTATTAAAACCTAATTTCATCTCTATGGGAATATATTTTGTAGTTGTGAGGATGGAGTGTTTAGATATACCTCAAAAATAATTATAGCCTTTTTTCTTTTAGATTTAATTAAAAAATGTTATAAAATTAAATTAAAATAAAGTATTTGTAATTTTTTTTTAAAACAAGTTATGGTTCTTGGACATGCGGTATTGCTAAGCCATGGTATTGGCCCATGGTATTGTAACTAAATAATTAAAATCCTATATACATAACATAATAATAAAAAACATAAATGTTCCATGGTATTGATAAACCATGGTATTATGATTTTCTTCCCTCCTCTTCCTCTCTCCCTCTCTCCCTCCCTATCTCTATCTTTCTCTTCTGGGTATTGGCCCATGGTATTCTAAAAAAACACATTTAGAAGTTAATAATATCCATGGTAAATATTCATGATTAAAACTCTTGTTATATTGTAAATATTATTTTTTTATCCGCTTATTAATTAAATTTAGAGATGATTGTACAATCATTATTTTAATTTATATGGTAAAATGGATGTTAATTTATAAGTACTATTTATATGTTATATATTTTAATGCCATATGTATATTATAATTTCTTTTATCTAAAAATTTGTTCCTAATTTTATTAATAAAAAAGAAAGTCACAATATAAAAAAATTAAATTTAAAAAACATCGCACATCTCACATATGACATCTAATGCTTACGCATTTAAGGCTCACCCTCATGCTCACCCTCATGCTTACGCTCACACTCACACTCACCCATCTAACCTAACACTCACCCATTGTAACATTCACATAAAGAAAAATTACCCATCTTACCATACATATAACAAAATAAAAAAAAAACTGATGGTAAAAACCACTATTAAGCTCATGACATTTAATTTCATCCGTAATTAGTGACCACCTGTCACGTGATACTGAAGTCCTGTGCATTATTCATGTTCCTATGTTTAATCTCAACAATGTACTAATATATGATTTGGATAATGTTTTTCGGAACTGAGTCTTACTCCGCACGATAGTTGATTGAAATCATTGATTCTGGTTTAACATGTGTACCCGGTCTTCGAATCCTCGGCCGCCACGTCTTTACATGTCAATGGGGTTTTGGGTTTTCCGCTCCTTGGATTGTGGTTTTTCCTGTGTGAGGGTTAATATGCTGACAGTAATTTATGACGAACGTTAAGGCTAGCAACTCTTGATCTGTGCTTCCGCCAGCTGGCATCCTCCTCGCCCTCGATCTGCCGTGATCCGACGGTGCGCAGAATTTCGAGGTTGGGGGTAATTACTTCCCTTCTCTTCTGTCCTTTCCAGCTCATTTTCACTGTTTCCCTCCTTCGGCGGAGTTCTGGAGCTCTCGGCCATGCTGAGACTTGGCTGAACATGTCGGCTCGTTCGTTCAGCAATAGTCAGGGTTCAAAACTGCTAAGGTACCGGGTTGCTCCTACTGCGGATAGGGTTTACCCCTTCGCAACGCTGCTGGTAATCAAACTTCGGTTCCTCCTTTTAATTTGTGTTTTCAATCAGCTTGAGGGTTACTGATGCTTAAGTCTCACAGAGTTGGGGTTTCACCATTTTTTCGTTTCAGGAGTTATACTGCATACTCATGGCATCCTCGAGAAGGTGGGAACTGTTCGGGTTTCATTCTCGCACGGGTACCCTCATCATCCTCACCAGGTAATGAACAGTGTTTGACAGTAACGCAGTGTTTTCTTTAGAATGTTTTGCCCTTTTTTTTATGAATTGAGTTTACTCTTCTTTTACTAAAATACGTCTCTCTGTTAACGCAGGTATACTATCTTTGCTCCATACCTGATGCTTGAACCCCATCTTTTGTTTTCTCTTGGGCATGCGAGAAGGATATAATTTGGCTCCTAATTTCAGGTACCCTCCGAGATGACGGAACAAACTCTTCAGGAAGAAAAGAGCTTACCCTTACCCATTTCGGGAGGGTTCCTATTCTAAAGTCTGTTGTCGCAGAGTTTAAGTTTGCTAGATATGATATTCTCTGGAATTTACTGTTAAAATTCTTCCATCGATTACAACCCGAGTTCCAGGGTTTAGAGTCTGCTTGGTTTTTATTTATTTATTTTGTAAACTATGGATAATGCCGTCTCAAGACTAAGGGTTTCCGAATTCCTGAGTTGATTCTCTGTTTCGATACTATTAACCCTTGGCAGCGGTAATGCCTGCTCTATATGAAAACATTTGTTTCAAATGCTCGTATTGTTTCTTTTCTAGTTCCGTGACAGTTGAAAGTGTAGAACATAATGCACTATGTGAATGGGCCGTTTAATGCCATACCCTTTTTTTTCAATCTGTTAAAAGGATTATGGATGGACTTACTTATTCCCTCTGTCACGGCTTAAATGCTTCATGGAATTCTGTTAAGGTTTGCTGTTTAAATATTTCTATGTATTGATGTTATTTTGTTGCATGTATACGATTCGGTTGAATCTTGTTGTTCCGCTATGACTTCTCTGGTTATTGAGATTGTTATCCGACAGTGTTCACATTTAATTTTCAGTTGCTACCATATATTACTCGTATAGTTTTCTGCTCCCGGGTCTTCCTCAGCACCGGGTAGCGGGGTGTCCGGACCACCTTCCCTGTCCGAATGATTCCATTAACAAGGGCGACATGTCCAGGGGCGGAAGGTCGAACCCTTCTGCCCTATGAGTTAACGCCGGTACCAGTTTCGTATTGCATACTCTTCTTGTTTGTCGGAAATTAACAGTATGGTGTATTAAGACTACATTCTTGTTTGCTGTGCGTAGAATGTAAATCTAAGACTACATTTCTGTTTACGGTGCGTAATATGTAAATCTAAGACTACATTCTTGTTTACTGTGCGTATAATGTAAATCTAAGACTACATTCCTGTTTACTGTGCGTAATATGTAAATCTAAGACTACATTCTTGTTTACTGTGCATAAAGAAATTCACTGTCTAACATTTAACTCTATTTCTGTTTCTCTATACATCGAAACCACTCTATTTACATTAATTTGACAATTCATTTAGTAATAAAATGCAGAATTAATTATTGCTGCCATCAACTTCTGTAATCGAAAACTCATCTGTTTTTCAAGATAGCTATAGATGCCCGTTTTCTCCCAACCATGAACTGGAAATTACATGCCCAGTTTCCCCCCGAGCTTCACGCCTGTAATTATTATCGCTGAGATAATTCTGGAGGAGGTATTTGGACAATCCGGTCCAGCCCTCCAACTCCAATGGAACAGAACTCTGGGGAGACTCGGGACAGTCCGGTCCAGTCTCCAACCCAGCTAACACTCTGATCTGGTAATTGTTCCCCAGAAACGCAGAGTTTTTCCTTCTCCTCCAGAACCCCAAAACTCTCTTGGAATGTTCTACTTATTCCAGAGTTTCTGTGGAGAAACTGTATAACTGTTTCTTTTCTGTTCCAACAACTACAGGTCCTGTTTTTACTTTACCATAAATTTTTACACAAGAAACTAATTTCTCAGTAACTTTTATTTCTCATCAAAATTAACTTTATTCAGAAATTCCAAATAACAGTAGTCACAATTAACTCATAATTAGTTAACAAAATTTAATCATTGTTAATGAATAAGAGGGTGGTTACAGTTTTCCCCCTCTGGAAGAGAACACCGTCCCTGGTGTTCTTATCTTAATTCAAGGAAAAAGCTCAGGATATGCTTCCCGAACAAAATTCTCGTCTTCCCAGGTAGCTTCCTCGGGTCCAAAGTGCTTCCATTGCACTTTAACCTGGGTGATGGCTCGTTTCCGGAGCATGATTTCCCTCCGGTCGATGATACTGTGAGGCTCGACCAGAAACTCCCCGTCTGGTTCTACCTGCACACAGTGAACTTAAGTTAATGAACAAGTTCTTGTCATCGCATTAGTATTTATCAATCAGGCTTAACCACTACCTGTATGTTCTGCCAGTGTATTATGTGTCTAGGATCATGAACATATCGTTTTAATAACGATACGTGAAAAACATTATGCACCCGAATGTGACTAGGAAGAGCCAAACGATATGCTACTGGTCCTACTCTCTCCAGTATCTGGAAAGGGCCGCATAACCGGGGTGCTAATTTAGCACAAGACACCCATCTCAATGTGATTTTCTTTGGTTTAATCCGAACATATACATGATCCCCAATCTCATATTCACGGTACGATCTCTTTTTATCTGCATACACTTTTTGCCTGTCTTGTGCCGCTTTCAAGTTCTGTCTAATCTTCCTCACCTCTACTTCCATCTCTGCTAGCATGTCTGGTCCCAGCATGATTCTATTCTCGGGACTGCTCCAATTAATGGGAGTTCTGCATTGCCGCCCATACAATGCCTCGAACGGGCTCATTCTTAAGGATTCTTGGTATCCATTGTTATAGGCAAATTCTATCAAATGAAGATACTCCTCCCACTTAACTGGTTGATGCATGACATACATTCGCAGCATGTCCTCCAGTATCTGATTTACTCGCTCAGTTTGACCGTCGGTTTGCGGGTGGTAAGCAGTACTAAAATGTACTTGCGTTCCCAACCCTGAAAACAGAGTCTTCCAGAATGCTGATGTAAATTTTACATCTCTATCCGAAATAAAAGTCTTAGGAATGCCGTGCAATATGAATATTTCACGCATGAATAGATCTGCTATTTGTACTGTCTTATAAGTGGATTGGACAGGTATAAAATGTGCCGACTTACTAAGTCGATCTACAACTACCATTATGGAATCATTACCTCGTTTTGTTTTTGGTAATCCGGTGATAAAATCCAACGAGATCACCTCCCATTTCCATTCAGGAATGGGTATAGGCTGTATCAATCCAGCCGGATGCCGATGCTCGACCTTCACCTGCTGGCACTCTAAACATCTGCTCAGATAACTCGCGATATCCTTCCTCATGCCTGGCCAACAGAAGTCCTTCCTTATTGATGTCAGCATTTTTTGATATCCCGGATGTCCTGCATAATTGCTTCTGTGGTATTCATCCAGTATCATGGTTTTTAATTCCATCCTGTTTGGAATAACTATCCTTTTTTTGAAAATCAGCAACCCGTCCTGGTTAATCCCATATTCCCTTGGTTCACCTTGTTCTCTAGATTCCTGTGTTTTCTGCCATAAATACTTATATTCAGGATCCTTGTCTGCTTCTTCTCTGATTTGTTCCAGGAACTTGTTTTCAATCTGATTAACATATAACTCATAGATGTTATGCAGCTTCCTACTTAATGCATCTGCAACCTTATTCTCCTTCCCTTTTACGTGCTGTAGATCAATATCGAACTCACTCAAGAAGGCATTCCATCTAGCCTACCGAGAGTTTAAGTCAGCTTGCTTAAAGTAGCTGGTTAGACTACTATGATCAGTTTTTAACACAAACCTTTTTCCAAGTAAGTAATGCCTCCATACACGGAGAGCGTGCACAACTGCAGTTAGCTCTAAATCATAAGCTGAGTATCGCTGCTCATGATCCTTCAGTTTGCGGGATTCGTATGCAATTACCTTTCCCTCTTGTGACAACACAGCCCCAACACCTTCCTTGCACGCATCCGTGCAAACCTCGAATTCCTTGTTCGGGTCTGCCACACTTAACACGGGTGCTGTTGTCAGTAATTGCTTCAGTCTTTCAAAACTGTCCTGACACTCCTTGGTCCATTTGAAAACTTTCCCTTTCCTTTGCAAGGAGGTAATGGGAAAAGCTATCTTGGAAAATTCTCTTATAAACCGCCGGTAATAACCAGCCAGACCCATAAAAGACCTTATATCTGCCACACTCTGTGGCACCTTCCATTCCATAATAGTTTTAATTTTCTCCGGGTCCACTGCTATTCCTTTTTCAGATATTACATGTCCAAGATACTGTATTTCTCTTTTGAAAAAGTCACATTTACTAAATTTTGCATACAGCTGGTGCTTCCTAAGCATTTCCAGCACCATACGCAAATGCTCCCTGTGCTCTTCCGCATTCTTAGAGTATATCAGTATATCATCGATAAAAATTAACACAAAGTTGTCCAGATAAGGGTGGAAAATACTATGCATCAGCCTCATAAAGGTGGCTGGTGCATTAGTTAGCCCAAAAGGCAATACCACAAACTCATAGTGGCCATACCTTGTGCGGAAAGCTGTTTTGTGAATGTCTTCATCCTTAATTCTAATCTGGTGATAGCCAGATCGCAAATCGATCTTTGAGAACATAGTAGCTCCTCTAACCTGGTCGAACAGGTCATCAATCCAGGGTAGGGGATACCTGTTCTTAACCGTCAACTTATTTAACTGACGATAATCCATACACATGCGCATGGTTCCATCCTTCTTTTTAACAAACAACACTGGTGCTCCCCAAGGGGATACACTGGGTCGTATATACCCCTTATCCAGTAATTCTTGGAGCTGCATTTTTAGTTCTGTCAACTCTGGTACACTCATTCGGTAAGGAGTCCGGGATACTGGTGAAGCTCCTGGTAGCAGCTCTATTGTAAAATCAACATCTCTTTTAGGTGGTAATCCGGGTACTTCTTCCGGAAACACATCTTGAAATTCCTGTATCACAGGTATGTCCTCCAGCAGAGCTGCCTTATCCTCTGATGGTTCCTACCAAATTGCTTATTAATTGAATTCCTGGCAGAGCTCCTAAATTTACTGGTTTTGCTGCGGTTAAGACCAGCACTGCTCCTATTTTCCTTCCTTGATTGCCACCCTTTTCCCTGGTCTACCTTGGTCTTCGCTTGCTGGTAACACAATCTTGCTTTCCTAATGGCCTCATCCATGGTTTTCGGATTTACAAATTCGATACGCTCCTTCATGTGGGAGGGTAAACTGCTCAAGAATCTTTGGACTTTGGCCTTCTCCTCCCTTAAGTATGGTACGTAGCGCAATAATGATGTAAACTTAGCAATAAACTCATCCATAGTCAACTGTCCCAGCCGCAGATCATGGAATTCTCGAGCCTTTTCATCGTAAAAACGCTCAGTCAAGTATTTGTCCTTGAAATACTGCTGGAACTTATCCCATGTCACGTCCTGATCTTCTATTCCCCGCACATTCTTCACTTCTTCCCACCATAAGGTGGCTTTATCTTTCAGCTGGTAAATGGCTAACCGAGCTTTAAGTCCACTGTCATAGTCATACACTTGGAAGTACTTGTTCATGTTAATCAACCAAGCTTCTGCCACTTCTTCCTTTTCTCCATCGAAAGTAGGTGGCTTTATCTTTCTGAATTCTCCATGTAATTCCACCCTCTGTCTTTTACCTGCCTTCCGTTCAGTTTCATTTTCAGATTCAGCTTCATGAAAATTCCTGTTCAGATTACTTCGCTGTGATGGACTTCTTTCCTTCCGATTCATCTCTTGTTCATCTGTCTGCTGTTCATTTCCTTCTTGGAATTCCCTACCAGCACTGGGGTTCTCATTCCTGTGATTTTGTTTACCAGAGAGGCTCTTCAAGATTCTCTCCTGCTCTTGCATCATTTTTGCATTCTCTCTTCGTACCCTCTCCATCTCTTCCTGCAATTGTTGCACTGTGTGTACTAAAATGCGAGTCTGCTGCTGTTGCTCTTCAATCAGCCTATTCGATCGCTGATGCTGTTCTATTCCCAGCTGCACCCACATTTCGGGGTTACCCTCTAGTGGTGGTGGTGGCAGTTCTCCGCCACTGCGAGGTGGCGGTTGAGACGGTGTTCGCCTCATTTGTCTCTCCACCTGATTTACTGAACTGTGCATGATTAACATACGGTTTAACGTCAGTTGACCCTAATAGGGCCCAGCGTTGTAACGCCGCTTTGATACCACTTGTAACATTCACATAAAGAAAAATTACCCATCTTACCATACATATAACAAAATAAAAAAAAAACTGATGGTAAAAACCACTATTAAGCTCATGACATTTAATTTCATCCGTAATTAGTGACCACCTGTCACGTGATACTGAAGTCCTGTGCATTATTCATGTTCCTATGTTTAATCTCAACAATGTACTAATATATGATTTGGATAATGTTTTTCGGAACTGAGTCTTACTCCGCACGATAGTTGATTGAAATCATTGATTCTGGTTTAACATGTGTACCCGGTCTTCGAATCCTCGGCCGCCACGTCTTTACATGTCAATGGGGTTTTGGGTTTTCCGCTCCTTGGATTGTAGTTTTTCCTGTGTGAGGGTTAATAGGCTGACAGTAATTTATGATGAACGTTAAGGCTGGCAACTCTTGATCTGTGCTTCCGCCAGCTGGCATCCTCCTCGCCCTCGATCTGCCGTGATCCGACGGTGCGCAGAATTTCGAGGTTGGGGGTAATTACTTCCCTTCTCTTCTGTCCTTTCCAACTCATTTTCACTGTTTCCCTCCTTCGGCGGAGTTCTGGAGCTCTCGGCCATGCTGAGACTTTGCCGAACATGTCGGCTCGTTCGTTCAGCAGTAGTCAGGGTTCAAAACTGCTAAGGTACCGGGTTGCTCCTACTGCGGATAGGGTTTACCCCTTCGCAACGCTGCTGGTAATCAAACTTCGGTTCCTCCTTTTAATTTGTGTTTTCAATCAGCTTGAGGGTTACTGATGCTTAAGTCTCACAGAGTTGGGGTTTCACCATTTTTTCGTTTCAGGAGTTATACTGCATACTCATGGCATCCTCGAGAAGGTGGGAACTGTTCGGGTTTCATTCTCGCACGGGTACCCTCATCATCCTCACCAGGTAATGAACAGTGTTTGACAGTAACGCAGTGTTTTCTTTAGAATGTTTTGCCCTTTTTTTTATGAATTGAGTTTACTCTTCTTTTACTAAAATACGTCTCTCTGTTAACGCAGGTATACTATCTTTGCTCCATACCTGATGCTTGAACCCCATCTTTTGTTTTCTCTTGGGCATGCGAGAAGGATATAATTTGGCTCCTAATTTCAGGTACCCTCCGAGATGACGGAACAAACTCTTCAGGAAGAAAAGAGCTTACCCTTACCCATTTCGGGAGGGTTCCTATTCTAAAGTCTGTTGTCGCAGAGTTTAAGTTTGCTAGATATGATATTCTCTGGAATTTACTGTTAAAATTCTTCCATCGATTACAACCCGAGTTCCAGGGTTTAGAGTCTGCTTGGTTTTTATTTATTTATTTTGTAAACTATGGATAATGCCGTCTCAAGACTAAGGGTTTCCGAATTCCTGAGTTGATTCTCTGTTTCGATACTATTAACCCTTGGCGGCGGTAATGCCTGCTCTATATGAAAACATTTGTTTCAAATGCTCGTATTGTTTCTTTTCTAGTTCCGTGACAGTTGAAAGTGTAGAACATAATGCACTATGTGAATGGGCCGTTTAATGCCATACCCTTTTTTTTCAATCTGTTAAAAGGATTATGGATGGACTTAATTATTCCCTCTGTCACGGCTTAAATGCTTCATGGAATTTTGTTAAGGTTCGCTGTTTAAATATTTCTATGTATTGATGTTATTTTGTTGCATGTATACGATTCGGTTGAATCTTGTTGTTCCGCTATGACTTCTCTGGTTATTGAGATTGTTATCTGACAGTGTTCACATTTAATTTTCGGTTGCTACCATATATTACTCGTATAGTTTTCTGCTCCCGGGTCTTCCTCAGCACCGGGTAGCGGGGTGTCCGGACCACCTTCCCTGTCCGAATGATTCCATTAACAAGGGCGACATGTCCAGGGGCGGAAGGTCGAACCCTTCTGCCCTATGGGTTAACGCCGGTACCAGTTTCGTATTGCATACTCTTCTTGTTTGTCGGAAATTAACAGTATGGTGTATTAAGACTACATTCTTGTTTGCTGTGCGTAGAATGTAAATCTAAGACTACATTTCTGTTTACGGTGCGTAATATGTAAATCTAAGACTACATTCTTGTTTACTGTGCGTACAATGTAAATCTAAGACTACATTCCTGTTTACTATGCGTAATATGTAAATCTAAGACTACATTCTTATTTACTGTGCATAAAGAAATTCACTGTCTAACATTTAACTCTATTTCTGTTTCTCTATACCTAGAAACCACTCTATTTACATTAATTTGACAATTCATTTAGTAATAAAATGCAGAATTAATTATTGCTGCCATCAACTTCTGTAATGGAAAACTCATCTGTTTTTCAAGATAGCTGTAGATGCCCGTTTCCTCCCAACCATGAACTGGCAATTACATGCCCAGTTTCCCCCCGAGCTTCACGCCTGTAATTATTATCGCTGAGATAATTCTGGAGGAGGTATTTGGACAATCCGGTCCAGCCCTCCAACTCCAATGGAACAGAACTCTGGGGAGACTCGGGACAGTCCGGTCCAGTCTCCAACCCAGCTAACACTCTGATCTGGTAATTGTTCCCCAGAAACGCAGAGTTTTTCCTTCTCCTCCAGAACCCCAAAACTCTCTTGGAATGTTCTACTTATTCCAGAGTTTCTGTGGAGAAACTGTATAACTGTTTCTTTTCTGTTCCAACAACTACAGGTCTTGTTTTTACTTTACCATAAATTTTTACACAAGAAACTAATTTCTCAGTAACTTTTATTTCTCATCAAAATTAACTTTATTCAGAAATTCCAAATAACAGTAGTCACAATTAACTCATAATTAGTTAACAAAATTTAATCATTGTTAATGACTAAGAGGGTGGTTACACCCATCCACCCTAAAAGGGATGTAGAGCGTCTATAAGCAAAATAATAAATATTTAATATAAAAGTTAATCATATAATAAAAATTTAAAAGGAAATCAATTAGTAATTTTGAAATTGAATGAAAGAGGTGAAAAATGGTTAAATAAATCAATTAATTAAGTAAATAAATTAATACATTATTAATTAATGAGAATATCATACAGGATATAGGGAAACGAGGACAAAGAAAAGAAGGCTAAAGAAGCCAAAAGCAAGAAAACTAGTGGAGAGGAGTGACATAAGGTAAAAATAGAGGTATAGGGTTAAGAAAAATGATGAAGAAGAAAAGTAAAAAAAAAAAATACAAGAGGAGAGAGATGTAGCACCCCTAGTTTATGTTTTCTTTCAAAACAAGACATTTGAACTTTAATCCTAAGGGGAGTGGATTCCAAATGGATAAGTATTTTATGGATGTAATTAATATTTAATTTGAGAAAATAAATAAAATAATTCTGTGCAGATTGACCAAAATGAGAATTATGAGATCACTTGCTAAATCCATGAGGATGGATAAAGGAAAATACTTTCCCCAAAAATCTTTCAAAAAAATCCTTGAAAGAATTTATTTCCAAAATTAGATTTTGAGGAAAATCTAGTTTCCCCAATGATGTGGAGAGTAGTTGGGAAGAGGTAAAAAGCTGGGAAAAGTAGAAAGCAGCTTTAAAAGTCCCTAAATAGGGAAGCCTAGGCAAACAGTAAGAAAAACATCCTGATATTCTGGACGTAGAATTAGAAACAGGCTTTGGGGAGCAAAAGCTTAAATAAGCTATTCCTAAACAGATCATAGGTTGGTCTGTTCTGGAGGTGGTCTCAGCTCGGGGGTGAGTTCTGGAGATAGAGGGACTCTACGGTTGGGAGGACTAGTCAATTACCCAAGTGGTATGCTCACCGTAATTATGAACAATTGAAAATTTAATTGTGATATTACAGACTGTAGTTACCTATGTATATTTTGTTTTCTGAATTATAGTAGTGTTCCATACATTTACAGAGTTAAGGAGGGATTTAACCCCCCATCAGTCTGCATGGTTGTAGGAACTAGAAAAAGATGAGGAAAAATCATCCAAAAGCTCTAAACCAGCCTTTGGTTTAAATCTGGAGATTTCTAGTACCTCATAATTCATAAATTTGTAACTGTAATCTACTTTGGTTAACAATAGGATTAAACCAGTGGACAATAGAGATAATTGAATTACGTGGGTAGTAAGAAATTTATGAAATTTACTGAGTAAAGTACAGACCTGTAGACTACCAAAATAACAATGCTTGGCTATCTATAAGCTGCCTGCTACGGTAAGGACAAAATTGAAAGAGCATATATTTTAGTGCTTATACAATTTCAGCTAATGAAGAGACCTAGGTAATTATGATTATCAAATCTGCAAACAATTGTAGTATTAGAAATATATATATATATATATATATATATATATATATATATATATATATATATATCGAATGTGTGACTAACATCTTTTGCAAAGGAATGGCCCAACAGAGCAATTATTATAAAATAAGATGAGCATGTGAAATTCTACATAATGCATGCAACTGTAACAACTGTGAAAGTTAACTCATACTTCACCCCTCAGATCCATACCAATTACTAGTCAAGAGTGTTGGCTTAAACAATATAGGTACTGAAACTATTGTACTAGGAAACAAAGGTACAAGGGTATAGTTACAGAAACCTTATGAAAAATATAAGTGACTATCATTATGGGACCTCAAACTCAGGAGTATACATAGAGTCCATTGCTGTGTATATAATGTACGTGAATTTATAGACTCTGTAGGCATGCAAATATCTCATGCACTGAAAGATTAGACTTGAAAATAAATAAATAAAATAAGACGGGCAAGCTTATAAATTCCTCCAGCCCAACTTATGCATATAGATGTTTGGGAGAAATAATTCCTATGAGTAATTATATGAAAATGAAGAACGGGGGCCCATAGATAATATCATTTATGGGCATGATTAATCGAGGAAAATTGTAAATAAACCAATAGATACATATCAGTTCCGAACCCCGTATGGGATCCGACCTTCCAGAGTTAATAGTAGGAACACAGAAATTAATAATTCTGATAATATTAGCATTAGTGCAAAATCATTAACAGTCCTATTGTCTGGCGTAAAGAAATTCTACAATAACAACTTCTGTGACAACAGAAGAACATTTGAATTTGTCTGAGCAAGACTTGGGACAATAATAATACAAGAGTCTGGTCATACGTCGAGTTAGGAGGCATCGATACCGACCTGGAAACCCAAAATTTAAAACCCAAGTCAAGTCGCAGAAATTTCAACTCCACCCATTAAGACTAAACAAAAACCCTCGACATTGTTCGAGCTTACCTGCAACCAAACAAGAGCAAGATGACGTATCGTTATAATAAAATGATAGGAGAACACTCTGCATATAATCTATGTGAAGGGAGCATAAAACAATTATGTTACCTTGGTAACGGAAGATGTTCTTATCTATGCAACCTGTGTGAAGAACACATGGTATAGTTAAAAATTTTCACCAAAACGAAGATAAAAACTCCAGAATAATATGGTTCCAATACCACGATGGCTTACCGAAGAGAAATTGGCCACTATGAAATCGGATAATTCGTTAGATAGAATAGATGACCCTCGCCAAGTCACCAATGACGAAAACGAGTAATTCCTAGCAAGAACGCGAGGATAATAATGTTAAATGTCATCATCTGGAAATGAAAATTCTATAATAGCATAGAAAAATGTTGTGAGAGATTTACGCAACCAGATAAAAGAAATAAAATCCAACGCCACGAGTCCTCATTAGTAAATGGGACTAGAGAAAGAAATGGCATAAACAAAAAATCAGGTCTAATAATGTAACTTGAAGGTATTAACATATGCATTAATCATAAAAGCTTCATAGGTTAACCTAGCGTAGGGCTCATATGATTATACCTGCCTTGTGAAATGATGAAAGATGAATACGACACTTGGAATAGATAATGCCTCGCTTCTCCAGCACGCAGAGGCTCGGCACCATGAGTAGCGCAAAAAAAATGAGGGACGAAAGAACAGTCTCAAATTTTAGTTCAAGATTTATACAAATGCCCCAAAAACCCCAACCATGAAACCCTAATGGGATAGAGATATATCAACCGTCCAAGTGGAAAAAATTCCAGGGTGAGTCCACGGATCGAATGGACGGAATTTGCATTTAAAACATTGTTGTTCAACATTAAATTGATAATCTATACAATCAATTTCATAGTACCGCTGCTCGTGTAGCGTGGATTGCATAGTTTCTAGAGTAGTCTAGCGTGGCAATAGAAAATGCAAACATGGATCCATACCATTAAACATGAATGAGGTGAAATCCAACACAAATCAACAGAGAGCCTTACGTAAGTTGACGTGGAGAGTCGATACAATGTTTCAATTCCCAAAACACATTAAATCATCTTCGCAAGGACGCAGTAAGTGTACTCTGAAGCTAAAGGCGTCCATATTTACATTTATTTCGACATAAATAACATGTACAAGAAACAGATTTGATGACACTGACACATGCATTGTGAATTTAAAAACCTTGGCTACAAATTCATAAACTAGCCATAAGATCAATATATGTATAGATATATCCCCATGTGAATAAAATCAAGCCAATGTATAAAATAACATGCATATGTATTGGGTATGGGATTATAGACTCATGGCATGGGCATTTTGTTGCTCATTAACATTCGAGAGATGCCATGGCCGACGTGAAAAAACAAAAAAATTAACAACACCATTATATACTTAATAATAAGGTTAATGCCAAACAATTGAATTGTATTAAATCGAACATGAGATGTATGTCTACTAGGGTGTATAATACGAAGACCCTTCATCCCAAATTGTTTGGTAATAAAAACAAATGGGCATTGATCTTAGACATATTGGTATATGTATACAAAATAATCATTGTGGGAAAAGAAATATGATAGAACAAGATAGTAATTATAAAAAAAATAAAAATGATACTATATTCTTTGGCGGAATTATTCTTGAAATTGAGGATGCATGGAAAAAAAGAAAATCACAGAGAGAGAGAGACAGAGAGAGAGAGAGAGAGAGAGAGAGAGAGAGAGAGTGGGAGATGTTACAAATGGTATCAGAGCCCATGTTATGCAAAACTGGGCTGTTGTTGTGTGTGCTCACTGTATAAATGATTTACTGTTGAAAATTTTTATTTTTTATTTATTTCTGATCTGTGTTGTTTAGTGTACAGTGGTGCTGGAATGGCAGAGGGTGAGGAAATTTATGTTGATCTGCGTGATGATGACAATACACCAGATCCCAACGCTCCAGTGATGGCTATGTTGCACAGTTTGCAATGAGAAATGGCTGAACTAAGAAGCCAGAATGACAGATTGTCATTAGCTAGTGAGGAGCAGGAAAAGCTCATCAGAGAACTAACTTCGCGGAACAGCCAAGAAGGTGAAGGTTTCGGAAAGAGGAATACTGATGAGTCTAAGGAAGATGATGCTGTTAGGCATTAGTATAAGCAGAAAAATGAATTACAGGGGGAATTCCGAAAGATCAAACCTCCCTCCTATGATGGGGAGAAGGAGGAAGATGCTGAAGCCTGGTTGTTGAACATGATTAAATATTTTCAAGTCTATGAATATGAAAGCAATCTGAAAGCCATATTAGCTGTCTACCAGCTACAAGGTAAGGCTACCTTGTGGTGGGAGGAAATGAAAATGGTTCATGCCATTGATGAAAAGACGGTTACTTGGGAAGATTTCCAAGTTAAGTTTAAAAACCGCTATTTAAATGAACGTTATTATGATGATAAAGCAAAATAATTTCATGAGCTTAGACTGGGACAACTTACTATTGATGATTTTGTCACCAAGTTTACTAATCTATTGATATATGTCCCTTACATTAGGGAAGAGAAGGCCAAGGTACAAAGGTTTTTGAACTGTTTACCTGCTGTGTACAAAGAGAAGATTGAGTTTGATAACCCAAAAATAATAGACGAAGCTATTAGAAAAGCTAGATTGTGTTACCAGTAGTTTAAAGGAAAAGGTGAGCATGGGAAAAACTGGGTAAATAAGGGTGAGTTTAAAGGGAAGAAATAGAAACCAGATTACTTGAAGAATTTTGGCAGGGATCACCAGAGGAAAAAGCTTAATAAAGCAAAATAAATCCAGACAGCTCAGTCTCAAATTGGGTCCAAATAACTAGATGAGGGAGATAAAAAGGAAGGCACATTAAAAATGAGGGAACCTTTGAAATGCTGGGGGTGTGGAGAACCCCATCTGTTGAGGGATTGTCCCCACCGAAACATTCAGATGATTATGAGAGATCGAGAAGCTACCACAGTAAATGACATAGCAAGAAATATACCCAGTATCAGTGTAGCCTTGGAGAATCGACAAGCAGAAAACCAAGCTACCATGGTTGAAATGGAGGGTAAGATTGTTGACCAATCTGTTACTGTTTTGATTGATCCAGGTGATTCTTTGAGTTACATTAGTCCAAAAATTGTAGAAAAATGCAATCTCAAAAATGAAAAATTTCAGCATTCATGGCTGGTCCAACTAGCCACTGGCACCAAGAGGAAAGTAACTCATAAGTTACCTCAAACAGCAATCAAATTAAATGATTTTCAAAGAGAATTAAATTTAAACATTCTGCCATTAGGTTCATATGACTTGCTGATAGGAATGGATTGGCTGTAAAAGAAAAAGGCCATGATGAATTGCTGGGATAAGACCCTACATTGTGTAGATGAAAAGGGGAAACCTTTTATTCTCAAGGAAAAACCAAAACCTATCACTGTAAGACAAATATCAGCACTACAATTAAAATGAACAGCTAGGAAAGGATACCAAGTCTATGCAGTACATGTAGAAGAGACAAAATAGAAAACTGAAGAAAATCTGCTGGATGCTTTGCTAGTAGTAAGAGAGTTTAAGGAAGTCTTTCCAGATGAGATTCCTCATCTTCCTCCTAGAAGAGAGATTGAATTTTCAATCGATTTGGTGCCGGGAGCAACACCTGTTTCCCGAGCCCCTTATCGAATGAGTCCCCCCAAACTCATGGAACCAAAAATGCAATTGCAAGAATTGTTGGATAAGGGCTATATCTGACCGAGTGTGTCTCCTTGGGGAGCACCGGTTCTATTTGTGAAAAAGAAGGATGGAACCTTTAGGATGTGCATCGATTATCGTCAACTGAATAAGTTGACAATTAAAAACAGATACCCATTGCCCAGAATTGATGATCTTTTTGACCAAGTGAGAGGGGCTTTAGTATTTTCGAAGATTGACTTAAGGACTGGTTATCACCAACTCAGAATTAAAGAAGAAGACATCAGCAAAACAGCCTTTTGAACCAAGTATGGTTACGACGAATTTGTAGTCCTACCTTTTGGTTTGACAAATGCCCCTGCCACCTTTATGTGCTTAATGAACAGTGTGTTAAATAAGTACTTGGATAAATTCATACTTGTGTTCATAGATGATATTTTAGTTTACTCAAAAAGTGAGGAAGAACACAAAGAGTACTTAAGGATAGTATTGCAAACTTTGAAAGAAAACCAGTTATATGCCAAATTCAATAAATGTGAATTCTATAAGGATACGATCCAATACTTAGGTCATATTATTTCTAAAAAAGGGTTGGCTGTTGATCCTGAAAAGATAAAGGATATTAAAGAATGGCCTGTGCCAACAGATGTTTCAGCAGTGAGATCATTCATGGGGATTGCAGGTTATTATCGCAGATATGTGGAGAGATTTTCTTCCATGGCATACCCCATAACCTCACTACAAAGGAAGGGTGTCAAATTTGAGTGGACTCAAAAATGCCAAAACAGTTTTGAACAATTGAAATTAAAACTCACCACAGCCCCTATATTGAAAATTGCAGATCCTGATAAAGAATTTGTTATATGCACAAATGCCTGTAGAGAGGGGTTGGGAGGAGTCCTTTTGCAGGAAAATTCAGTTATTGCATATGAGTCTAGGAAACTGAAGACACATGAACATAACTATAGTGCCTATGATTTGGAGTTAGCTGCTGTTATTCATGCCTTGAAGATGTGGCGACACTATCTTCTTGGAAAGAAATTTACGTTGATGACTGATCATATTAGTCTTAAGTATTTATTTTCCCAGACTGATTTGAATGCTCGAAAAGCCAGATGGCTGTATTTTTTGAGTGAATTTGATATGGACGCAAAACATATCAGAGGGAAAGAAAATAAAATTGCTGATGCCTTGAGCAGAAATGCTTGTAAAAATATAAATAGCATTGGAAGTAGTGCCCAGTTTGATTTAGAGGATTTAGTGAAAAAGGTAGCAGACCAGGATCCAAATTATGAGAACCTACAGGTGAAAATACTAAAGAAGGAGATGGCTCAATACACTCGAAACCAGAAAGGACTGGTCTGTTACAAAAACAGATTATATATTCCCAATGTAGAGTCCTTGAAAAGAAAGATTCTAGATGAATATCACAAACAGCCGTATGCAGGGCATCCTAGATATCAGAAAATGTTAACAGCTTTGAAAAAGAAGTTGTTTTGGTCAGGAATGAAAAGAGATGTAGCAGAATATTTAGCTAGATGCATGGAGTGTCAACTAGTTAAAGTTGAACATCAGGATCCTGCTAGTCTTCTAAATCCCTTGCTGATTGCAGAATGGAAATGGGACACAGTTTCTATAGATTTTTTAACAGGGCTACCCAAAACTAAATACCAACACGATTCAGTGATGGTAGTAGTAGACACTTTAACAAAAGCTGCACACTTCATACCGGTGAAATCTACTTTCGGGACAGCCCAAATAGCAGATGTGTTTCTAAAAGAGATGGTAAGGTTACATGGAGTCCCAAAGATGATTGTTTCAGATAGAGATGCTAAGTTCACAGCAAACTTTTGGAAAGGTCTATTTGGAGGTATGGGCACTAAGCTGAATTTTAGTACTGCTTATCACCCTCAGACTGACGGTCAGACAGAGAGAACTAATCAGATTTTGGAGGATATGTTGAGAATGTATGTGATGGATAGGCCATCAAAATGGGAAGACTACTTGTATTTAGCTGAATTTGCCTATAATAATAGCTATCAATCCTCCATCAAAATGAGTCCCTTTGAGGCACTCTATGGAAGGAAATGTCGTACTCCTTTGAGCTGGAGCCAGCCTAAGGATAAACTAATGTTGGGACCAGATGCCTTACAAGGAATGGAAATAATTGTTAAAAAAATACAAAGAAACATCAAGACAACACAAGATCGCCAGAAAAACTATGCTGATAAGAAGAGGGTACATCGAGAATTTAAAGTGGGGAACATGTGTATTTGCGTATTAAACGCAAAAAGATCACACTTTATGCTGGAAGTTGTGAAAAACTAGTTCCTAGATATTGTGGTCCTTTTGAAGTATTAGAAAGGGTGGGACCAGTGGCTTACAAGTTGGCCTTACCACCCCATGTTAGAGTTCATGATGTGTTTCATGTTTCATTATTAAAAAGATATGTACATGATGCTTCTCACATAGTTGATTGGAATGTGATACAGGTGGAACCAGAAGGGGAGTTCCTTCCAGAACCGCTTCAAATATTGGAGCGGGAAGAAATTGAATTGAGGAATCGAACGGTAGCAAGAGTAAAGGTGCAGTGGAAGCACTTTACTGCTGAAAAAGCTACCTGGGAAAGAGAAGCTAAAATGATGGGAAAATATCCATTTTTGTTTGAAAAATGAACTCGAGGAATTAGATATTAACAACGAGGACGATGTTTTCTTTCAGAGGGGGAATATGTAACACCCCTAGTTTATGTTTTCTTTCAAATCTAGACATTCAACTTAAATCCTAAGGGGAGTGGACCCCAAATGGATAAGTATCTTATGGATGTAATTAAATATTTAAATTTGAGAAAATGAATAAAATAATTCTGTGCAGATTGACCAAAATGAGAATTATGAGATCACTTGCTAAATCCATGAGGATGGATAAAGGCAAATACTTTCCCCAAAAATCTTTCAAAAATCCTTGAAAGAATTTATTTCCAAATTAGATTTTGAGGAAAATCTAGTTTCCCCAATGATGTGGAAAGTAGTTGGGAAGAGGTAAAAAGATGGGGAAAGTAGAAAGCAACTTTAAAATTCCCTAAATAGGGAAGCCTAGGCAAACAGGAAGAAAAGCATCCTGATATTTTGGACCCAGAATTAGAAATAGGCTTTGGGGAGAAAAAGCTTAAATAATCTATTCCTGAACAGATCAGAGGTTGGTCTGTTCTAGAGGTAGTCTCAGCTCGGGCGTGAGTTCTGGAGATAGAGGGACTCTACGATTGGGAGGACTGGTCAATTACCCAAGTGGTATGCTCACAGTAATTATGAACAATTGAAAATTTAATTGTGATGTTACAGACTGTAGTTACCTATGTATATTTTGTTTTCTGAATTATAGTAGTGTTCCATACATTTACAGAGTTAAGGAAGGATTTAACCCCCCTCAGTCTGCATGGTTGTAGGAACTAGAAAAACGAGGAAAAATCATCCAGAAGCTCTAAACCAGCCTTTGGTTTAAATCTGGAGATTTCTAGTACCTCATAATTCATAAATTTGTAACTGTAATCTGCTTCGATTAACAATAGGATTAAACCAGTGGACAATAGAGATAATTGAATTATGTGGGTAGTAAGAAATTTATGAAATTTACTGAGTAAAGTACAAACCTGTAGACTCCCAAAATAACAACACATGGCTATCTATAAGCTGCCTGCTACAGTAAGGACAGAATTGAAAGAGCATATATTTTAGTGCTTATACAAATTCAGCGAATGAAGAGACCTAGCGAATTATGATTACCAAATCTGCAAACAATTGTAGTATTAGAAATATATATATATATATCGAATGTGTGACTAACATCTTTTGCAAAGGAATGGCCCAACAGAGCAATTATTATAAAATAAGATGAGCATGTGAAATTCTACATAATGAATGCAACTATAACAACTGTGAAAGTTAACTCATACTTCACCCCTCAGATCCATACCAATTACTAGTCAAGAGTGTTGGCTTAAACAATATAGGTACTGAAACTATTGTACTAGGAAACAAAGGTACAAGGGTATAGTTACAGAAACCTTATGAACAATATAAGTGACTATCATTATGGGACCTCAAACTCAGGAGTATACATAGAGTCCATTGCTGTGTATATAATGTATGTGAATTTATAGACTCTGTAGGCATGCAAATATCTCATGCACTGAAAGATTTAGACTTGAAAATAAATAAATAAAATAAGACGAGCAAGCTTAGAAATTCCTCCTGCCCAAATTATGCATATAGATGTCTGGGAGAAATAATTCCTATGAGTAATTATACGAAAATGAAGAACGGAGGCCCATAGATAATATCATTAATGGACATGATTAATTGAGGAAAATTGTAAATAAACCAATAGATACATATCAGTTCCGAACCCCGTATGGGATCTGACCTTCCAGAGTTAATAGTAGGAACACAGAAATTAATAATTCCGATAATGTTAGCATTAGTGCAAAATTATTAACAGTCCTATTGTCTGGCATAAAGAAATTCTACAATAACAACTTCTGCGACAACAGAAGAACATTCGAATTTGTCTGAGCAATACTTGGGACAATAATAATACAAGAGTCTGGTCATACGTTGAGTTAGGAGGCGTCGATACCGACTTGGAAACCCAAAATTTAAAACCCAAGTCAAGTCGCAGAAATTTCAACTCCACCCATTAAGATTTAACAAAAACCCTCGACGTTGTTCGAGCTTACTTGCAACCAAACAAGAGCAAGATGACGTATCGTTATAACAAAACGATAGGAGAACACTCTGCATATAAACTATGCGAAGGGAACATAAAAAAATTCTATTACCTTGGGAACAGAAGATGTTCTTATCTATGCGACCTGTGCGAAGAACACAGGGTATTGTTAAAAATATTCACCAAACAAAAATAAAAACTCCAGAATAATATGGTTCCAATACCACGATGGCTTACCGAAGAGAAATTGGCCGCTACGAAACCGGATAATTCGTCGGATAGAATAGATGACCCTCGCCAAGTCACTAATGACGAAAACGAGTAATTCTTAACAAGAACGCGGGGATAATAATGTTAAATGTCATCATCTGGAAATGAAAATTCTATAATAGCACAGAAAAAAGTTGTGAGATATTTACACAATCAGATAAAAGCAAGAAAATCCAATGCCACGAGTCCTCATTAGTAAACTGGACTAGAGAAAGAAATGGCATAAACAAAAAATCAGATCTAATACTGTAACTTGAAGGTATTAACATACGCATTAATCATAAGAGCTTCACAGGTTAACCTAGCATAGGGCTCATATGATTATACATTCCTTGTGAAGCGATGAAAGATGAATACGATGCCTGGAATAGATAATGCCTCGCTTCTCCAGCACGCAGAGGCTCGGCACCATGAGTAGCGCAAAACAAATGAGGGACGAAAGAACAGTCTCAAATTTTAGTTCAAGATTTATACAAATGCCCCAAAAACCCCAACCACGAAACCCTAATGGGATAGAGAAATATCAACCGTCCAAGTGGAAAAAATTCCAGGGTGAGTCCATGGATCGAATGGACGGAATTTGCATTTAAAACATGGTTGTTCAACATTAAATTGACAATCCATACAATCAATTTCACAGTACCTTTGCTCGTGTAGCGTGGATTGCATAGTTTCGAGAGTAGTCTAGCGTGGCAATAGCAAATGCAAACGTGGATCCATACCATTGAACATGAACGAGGTGAAATCCAACACAACTCAACACAAATCAATAGAGAGCCTTACGTAAATTGACATGGAGAGTCAATACAATGTTTCAATTCCCAAAACACATTAAATCGTCTTCGCAAGGACGCAGTAAGTGTACTCTGAAGCTAAAGGCGTTCATATTTACATTTATTTCGACATAAATAACATGTACAAGAAACAGATTTGATGACACTGACACATGCATTGTGAATTTAAAAACCTTGGCTACAAATTCATAAACTAGCCATAAGATCGATATATGTATAGATATATCCCCATGTGAATAAAATCAAGCCAATGTATAAAATAACGTGCATATGTATTGGGTATGGGATGATAGACTCACGGCATGGGCATTTCGTTGCTCATTAACATTCGAGAGATGCCATGGCCGACGTGAAAAAACAAAAAAATTAACAACACCATTATATACTTAATAATAAGGTTAATGCCAAATGATTGAATTGTATTAAATTGAACATAAGATGTATGTCTACTAGGGTGTATAATACGAAGACCCTTCATCCCAAATTGTTTGGTAATAAAAACAAATGGGCATTGATCTTTGACATATTGGTATATGTATACAAAATAATCATTGTGGGAAAAGAAATATGATAGAACAAGATAGTAATTATATATAAAAAAAATGATACTATATTCTCTGGCGGAATTATTCTTGAAATTGAGGATGCATGGAAAAAAAAAAATCGCAGAGAGAGAGAGAGAGAGAGAGAGAGAGAGAGAGAGAGAGAGAGAGTGGGAGACGTTACAAGAGATAGGAGAGAAGAGAAAAGAGGGGGAAACAACACGAAATAAGGAAGGAATCAAGGGTTCAATGGAGGAGGAGGAGGTAGAAAAAGGAAGATCAAGAAAGAAAACATAGAGATCAAGTTTAACAACAGGGGGGGTTAGGAATGATTAATTAGTGGAAGACAATTCCTACTAATTTCCAATCCATCATCTATATTCAAGATGTCAGTATTTTTGGCAATTTGTAAAGGCTCTCTAAAGCATGTTTTAAAATAATGATTTTTTCTGGCAAGAATTTGAGTGTCTTCAATATAGACATGATGTTTTGTTTTGAATAACTTTTATGTAATGTCAAGGATCTAATATGTTCATATTTGACTTCTGCAAAGTGTTGTTTCATTGTAGTTTTGAATGATATTGAACTTTCACCAATGTAAACCTTGTAAACCTTGTTTTTGTTGGTAAATGTTAATTTTTTCCTTGAAGGACCTCATCCTTTATTTCAAAGTCACAAAATATTTAAAGGATGTGATGATATGATTCCTCTTTATAACTCTTGTAATCTTATTTGTAAATCCCTAAATGTAGGGAAGGTTCGCATGTGGTTTGGCTTGACTTTCTTCTTTAACGATGGTAAAGGTATAGTTAATGCCTCTTTCTTTATTTCAAATATTTTTTAATACCCTTTTGAAGTGATAAAATTCTTGCCAAAGATGTTATGAGTCATAAATCCTAGATGATCTAGTGGCTATGGTGTTTAAAATGCCTAATTTTTTAAGGGTGTGGTGATGGGAATCTTGGTTTGGAGATAAAAAATAGGCTAAAAAATGAAAGTGCTCAGAATCTCCTGAAAATAGTGTCAATTCATACTGTTCATTGATTTTATTCAAACGACGCTTGAATTTCCTCAATTTGATGTTGTATGAAGAAGTTATGGTGTTCTGAAGTTTTTGAACAACATCTAAAAAGTCAAATTAGGGTTGACTGGGTAGTCTGTACAGTTGATATCGTCAACTAACTATGTAGGGTACATTGTACTTAGTACAGAGCAATTAAGTCTTGACACGTGGCAAGTTCGTATAGGTGGTGATGACGCATTTTGATTGGTGGTAGTATTTGAGGTGCCCCAATCAGAGGGCACCATGTTGCACAATCAGTGGGTGCCACATGGCCCTCTGTGGTTTACCAATTTTTTTTTAAAGTGGTAGAAGTGCCTCAGTGTTGTTTGATCCCTTGACCTACCGCATAACACTTCAATGCTCTACTGCCAAGCCATCATATTGGTTCCTAATCATAATAGGTTTCTAGTTATATTTAAAGTAGTTTCATTTGTGGCTTAGGGGGAGTGATCAAGTGGTTAGCCCCAACCCTAAGTCAGATACCTTACCAAAGGACTGCGAAGAGGAGATATTTGGTAGGAGGGGTGGGGCACTTGTCCCTAGCCCTGGTTCCATCGGCGCCCATATGACCTATGACATAGTGGAGGGAATGGACCGAGTGAAACCTGGCCCACGCCAGCCCCCGGTCTGATGACCATTATATGACCAACGAAGAAAAGTTAGGAGACAAAGTTGATAGGGGAAGGAATTTGGCCCCGACCCTTATCCATATGCCATGATATGACCTTATTCCGAAGGAAGAAAGGCTAAAGTGGTGGGGGTGGGAATTTAGTCCTGACACTCGGCCACATGGGTGCCACGTGGCCTTGACCTGAAGCTTATGGGTTATGGTGCGTTTTAACGAAGTGACAAATTGCACCTTTTGCAGAGGGAATATCACCATTCCTAGAGAAAATTTCATTCAATGGAATGTTTAGAGGGAGAAATCATTGTGTAGTTAGTAGGTTTTTCCAAATTGTAGGACAGATATCGGTGTTTAGCTCCAAGAAGCACATCTTGCTTAGTTTTTGACCTTTTTAAGCTCAAGAAGAGCCTCGATAGGGGTTTTTAAGTGTCCTAAACTCAATGGCAGCCTCAAATTTATTATTTGAGAAATTTTTTATGCACATTTTGTAGAATCAACACAGAGGCAATTTTGAAGTAGTATGAAGGCATATTTGAGCATGGAAAGAGCCTAGTTAGAGTTTTCCAGCCTTCCAGTTTCAACTGCAACATTTGCCACTTCATTAGAGAAACTATTTTATGTCTTTTCTCAATATGTTTATGAGATAAGCCCTTTTCAACTCTTCATTATGAAGGAGTTGCATGTTTATACTCCTAATTTCAGATGGAGTATAAGGATCTATGGTGGGAGAGTCCTTTTAATGTTGACATTTTCTTGAATTTTTGTAGGAAGACAGTTTTTTTTAGTGATAATTATTTGTAGGAGAATGTTTATTTGTAGGAGAAACACACCACTCTAGAGTCAAAAATTTCTAATGTACTTATTTTCCATTGAAATCAATAGAGTGGTCTATCTATTGGAGTAGTCCCGGAGACATAGCCTTGGAGGGTTGAACTCTGTTACCAAATTGTTGGTTTCTTCTCTTCATTTTTACCATATTGAGTTGCATATGAATTTGTTTCTCTTTAAAGTTCATGTGAAAACTAAACTCATCATGTTTGAATAGGCTATGAAAACAATTTCACCTTTAAAGATCCATTTTGTTTTACTTGAAAAGTGTCAAAGGATGATCAGAGTTCTCTTGAATTTTAGATCACATGGTATCATATCCAGTTCTAACCATATTGCAATTATGGGAAAGAAACTGAAGTATGAAGGACTCTGAGAGTTGGAGGAGATAAATATATCTCTTTGAAAGGAGAATGTTGAACTAAGGAGATTTCTTGAAGCTGCAAAGGTGGATAAAAGAAAAATATGCCTACATTTGCAGCATATTGTGGAGGAATATATCGGTGAATGTTCTATCTCAAAAGTAGCAAAGAATTCCTCCAAGATGAAACCAATTTGTGGGCATGGTCAGTACAAAAGATAAGAAACTTATGTTGAGAATGATGTATGTGATTTTTGTCAGCATCTAAAGGATTCTCCCTTTGTGCCCATTGGTAAAAGTGGCTGGCTAGAGAAATCATCCACTTCTTCATTAGCATTTGAATCAAAAAATATGGGTGATAGGCCAAAGGAGGTAGTTATTGTTTCTATTTATACTCATTTAGGTAATGTTGATAACACATATTTTTCAGCCTTTGAAAAACATAACAAGGGTATTGACATGAAGTGTTTAACTCAGATGGGTTATGATGGAAGAGGCCTCGGAGTCAATGGCCAAGGTATCAAAAATCCTATTGAGGTGAAGGAACATCATGATATGAAGGATTGGGTTATGGCCATGAATAAATTGGAGGGTGCTCCAAAATTTTTGAGGTAAAGAAGTCATCAAGTGATGATATGCCACACCATGAAGGTAGTGATAATGATAAATTGTCTCCGAAGAGAGATGAATATTCCAAGGATGCAATGTCTACTTCTTCTCATCAAAGTCAAAACCCAAAGGATAGGTATATGTGTCATGGGAATTTTATAAATGTTGGTGATTTTGATCATTTATGGGAAATGTTTCTTTCTACATCTTGTGATTAATTTGACCATTGTGTGGTTGATTATGAGCAACGTAAGGAGATGGTCAAGAACATGGATCAAATCCTTGGGATAATATATGAGGAAACTCTACCAAGTATGAATACTTCCTTGTCACTGGGACCACGTAAGAATTTCCGTACGCATTGTAGCATGAATGGGAACTAGATTGAAAATCATTTGAAGCTCCATCAGGAACTTCATCCCAAGAAGGAAAAAGAGATCATGCGATCCCTTGCAAAGAATTAAGCAACGGGTTGCAAAGAAAAAAATGATATAGTTCCCAAAACAACCTTTGAAGTAGAGCGGGTGTAGAAAGAGGACCCATAGGCCTGGTTTGGCAAGAATGGGCAGACTATTATGTATAGTTAGCTTGCTTTGTAAAAGTATAATTACTTGTTGTATATTCCTCTTTGGGTACTTTATAAAGTGATGTCATGTACAAATCACTTATTTTCCATAAGTGAATGTTTTTGGACATGTTATGTTATTTTTTCTTTTTGATAAGTCAATTTGTATGGAAATTTTGAGATGAGCATTGGTATTTCATCCAACATGTCTACAATTGTGTCAAGCACTCACCAATACAAGTATTTCTATGTGAATCTTGTTTGTGAATTTAATATTTAGTAAACATTGTGTTGATGATGACCATAGTAATATGGAAAAAGTAAAGCATGTTATTGAAGAAAGGCAACGAATAGATCAAAGAGTACAAGTGAAACTTGAGGACGACAAAGAAAAGTGTAAATTAATGCAGGACAAGCATTGTGTTTCTTCTGATTTCTAGGTGGAAGATCAAGTTTTTCTTCAGCAAAGAGAGACTTCAAGGTGGAAATTCTTTGAGCCAAGAAAGATGGTTTTGGAGAGAATTTTCATATTCCATCCATGGAATATTTGGTTCCTGCGTATTTAAGAGAGTTCTAGCAACCCATAATTCTTGTCAAGGGGATAAGGACTTCACACAAAGGTGATGTGGAGTACCTTGAATGAGGATCAAAGGCACCAATTCAAATAGAACAAGAAGGATTGACATCAGGAATGTAAATGAGCTCATTCCTCACTTACTTTCTGAGTGAAGATATACTTTTGGAGGTCCAAAATTTGCTAGTGGGGAGGTATGATCCGAAGATAAAAAATAGGCTCACAAAATAAAGTTCTCAAAATCTCCTAAAACTAGCGTCAAGCTATATTTTTCTTCATTATTATTCCAATGACACTTGAATCACCTCAATATAATGATGTATGAAGACATTATGGCTTTATGAAGTTTTTTACAAACAACTAAAAAGTCAATAACAGGGTTGAATGGGCTGTTGACTCGGCTATTTGTACATATGGTGTCATCAACTGAATATTCAGGGTACAATGTTAGTACGCACCAATCCCATATCGCCACATGGAAGGTTCATATAGATGCAGAAGGAACATTTTGATTGGTGGTCAGTGTTTGCGGTGGCTCGAAAAGAGGGTGCCATGTGGCCCAATCGAAAGGCGCCACATGGCCCTATATGGTTCGCCAATTTTTTTGTAAAGCCTACTAAGGGCCTCAGTAGGGTTCAACCCCTTGACCTACCGCAACAAATTTCGATTCACGACCACCAAGACATCATATTGGTTCTTAAACATAATAGGTTGTCGGTTATATTTAAAGTAGTGTCCTCAGCAGTTTGGGGGGAGGGGATGTGGGGTTAGCCCCGACCCCAGGTCACGTACCTTACCATAGGACCACGTAGAGGAGATATTTGGTGGGAGGTGTGGGGCACTTTTCCCTAGCCCCAGTTCCATCAGTGCCCATACGACCTATCAAATATACCGGCTACCACCGGAAGGAAGCTACCACTCCCTAATCAAATTTACCAACCACCAGCAAAATGATGTTATAACTCCTTGAATGAAGGCCCCAACCTTCATACCATTTGTGGACCGTGCTTCAAAATATTTCACACTGGATTCACCTAACTTAAACACAACTCAAATCCTACAAGTCAATTTTCATCCAATTTTCAAATTGGACTTAAATAAAACATACTAAATACTAAAACATTTTTGCAATAAATATCTGATCAACAAACAAATTTTTTCAATATATCATCCAACCCTAGATCATAAAATGCCAAGCCATACCCTCTCCTCAATCTCATCTATCATTAATACATCCCTTCACAATCTACAAAAAATCTTAATAATACAAAACCCTCTCTGTAGCAAATACTTGATAAAACATCAAACCATAACTATGTCAAAATATCAAGCAGTGGAGAAAAACATGCATTCAATTACTCTGCTCACCTTTTCCTTTATTAGCATCTAACTCAGCAACTTAGCAATATCATACTTTCATCATGCTCAACAATATATACATACCCCAAAAATATACTCACATCGTGAGTAACCGTAGGAACATATAGCAATGATCTATAAATTCGCTTTCTCTATAATATACAAATATGCTAATAAACATATGAACACTTATATTCAACCATTACATTAGCTTATCATAATTAAAGTCTAAAAAAAAAACAACTAAAATTTCTGCCAAATTATTATTTGAATAATCATAAGTAGCAGCTAGCTTAAGGCAGTAAAGGCACCAATGCTACAAAAGATATAAATTAACCCAATATAATTAATGGTAGTCCTTGAACAAATGTGCATTCATGTCTTGCATCACTAATGATTCTCAAACACATGCAATAAATACTTTAGTTTACTAGCACTATAACATGTCATCAAAACTATCCCAATGGTGTAGCATAACCATAATTTATATGCAAGATAAAAATACAAGCATCCACATCATTTCATAAGAATGTGTATAAAATTTATCACATAAACCTTTCTCGTTGGTATCTACACACTTTAATCTTAGAAATGAATACCTTATCATATAAAACTCTTACCACACCAATCTCTCTTTGACCCCTACAATAAGTTAGTATAAGCCCTTTTCCAATACAACATTATTGGATCAAGTTACCAAACGTAAAAGTCAAGAATATATGAAGATATTTGCAAAACACTTCTGATAGTCACAATACAGGCCACATACTTTTGTCAAGTTAGACCCTTATTTAATACAACAATAGAAAATTAAACATCAACTCTTGCAACAAAGCTTTAATACATTCTTTCTAGAGAAAGATAAAGATCTACCATAAACCTATATAAGTTGCATAGTCTAAGGAGAAAAAATACTATAGTGAAAATATTTCAATAAATGTCCAATAATCGTTTTAGGATGCACAACAATTTCGATATGATCTATATAATAAAAAAGAGAGTCTTAAATGATTAAATTCTAATGCAAAGAAATCATCCAATAACATATGAACCTTCTTCGGCAATCACATCCGAACTAACTTAAGACTCTGATCTCTACAATGGAAACTACCAATCTGCTACAGACCACGAGATATATCTATGTATAAATTAGTCTATATAAAATCACTCTAGAGATTAATTAGTTCATTGCACACTTACAAAGTGGAGGAATAAGAGTTGATTATCTTCATTTTTTGAATAAGAGCTGATTATTTGATTATCCTTCAAATAAACATGAGAAAAACCATGTATTCCACTAATGGATTTGTTGACGCCATCAAATGAACATTAGTCATCATCACGCTTATGAATTTCTTCGGAATTTCGGTTTTTATGCCCTGGTTTTCTCAATCTTCACTTACAAGTTGTAACGCGCCCTTTGTTGTTGGGAACTACATTATAACGCACCTATAGCACCTTTAGCTCTTGTTCTTCTACTTGGACAGCCGTATTACCAGGATTTTTCCAAGAGTTTCATCTACAAGCATCGTCGCTTGGATAACACACTTTCCCAAAGAATATCATCACTTGGATGACATGTGATTCCAGTGAAAATGAAATATCTTCACTCTGTGCCATCTCTCTTCCTAGTGACAGTAGATAAACTTGAAGAAATTATGAGATCCTTTGACAAAAACTTTTCCATACTACTTCCTCATTTCATCCAGCAAGGTACATCAACTCTACTTTCAATCACCAAGATTCTGTTACGATCCAGGTTGGAATACTGTGTCAAGATCAGGATTTCGAGGTTGGAATAGTGTGACAAGATCATGATATAGGTTGACATCAAAGTCAACACACTAACCATCATTCCAACAGAAAAATCCATTCTCAAGTCTTGGTACAATGTTTCCCATATGGTGATTTAGGTAAGGGTGTCACTAACAACATATTCCACATATATTAACAAAAATTTGGTGATATTGTGACAAATATTCAGCTAAGCCCTTTAAATTTCCACTTTCAATAAGGTGGCAATAGTGCTTTGTATTCTTTGTGTATGTTTGGGTGTAGAAAAATATGATATAAATCTAGCAATTTTACCCATTTTTGTGCATCTTGCCACCCTATTTAATAATGAGATTTAGGTGTCCAACTAGAAAGTATATGTGGAAGTTATATTTTCATGTCTAATAATTGAATAAGAGAACTAGATAGTTCGAACATCATTTTTAATAGAATGGGCTTCTTATCATCAAATGAATGAGTATGTGAGGGTCCAATAAAAAATAGACACTACGTATTAACTAAACAAAAGTGGAGTGCAAACCATAATTAAGGATTTAGGGCTTTTGTTAATAATGATGTATTATATATAAATCAATGATATTGTTAAATATATGAATAAGAATTAAAGAGAGGGAATATGGTGTAAAAGGAATTACTAGGTTGTGTTAGTGGTCTCAAAAGTAAACCTAGAAAATGAGCATATATGGGTGGCATTGAGCTTAAGGAATTAGATGGAGAAGTTTATTGGTTAATATTTTGTTGGGTTGAAGTAATGGTCAAACAAAATAAATAAGAAAATTTAGCTTCAATGGATAATTAATTTTATGTTAACCGAAATTTTGATGATGCTTAGTGAGCATGAGGTTGAGAAACACAAAAATATGAAGATGGCATGTGGGGTGCAAAGGAAACACCTAGAGGAAAAAATGGGTAAGGGAAAAAGTATTGGGAAAATATATTATTACTTTCATATCAATTGATATTTCATATGTTTCCTCACAAACAAATGGGAGAAGAAAGACAAGAAATTATAGTCTTGGAGTTATTTTGAAGAAAATACAAGATAGACAATGAAAGCATACAAATTAAAGTTCACTGAAATTTATGGATTAGTTTCATTGATGATGAAAATTAACTCTTAATAGTTTTACGTAAGTCTAACTATATTTATTATTTAACTAGTTCAAATTATATTGTAAGAACATGTTGCACACATTTTGTCACAATTCCAAGGAAGCAATTGCAAAAAAAAATTCAAAATTCAAAATCATCATCCAACATATTATCATGTCATTACAAACACAATTTCTGCAAATTATAATGTAAATGATACTAGTATGACTATGTTGTGTAACCAGCTCCAAAAATAGAAGAAAAGAGATATAAACGCCTTAGAAATGAGCCACTTCGAGGGGGAAACCTCCAATACATTACATAAATGAACAATTCTTGGATGATACAATTTGAAAAACCTCCTTTCTATATATAGGAGTCCATGGGGCCATAATGTAATCCTAGTGGGCCACAATGTAATCCTAGCCGACCTAACAATAATAATTTAAGGGCACAATAATAACAAAATGGGAGTTACAAGGGTACAATAATAACAATAAGGGGGTTACACTAACAACAATAAGGGACTATACTAGTAATATAGGGACCTAACATGTCCCTCTCCTTCAAAAAAAGTGTTGTCCTCAACGCTTGAGTAGCTCTGGGTGCTTTTGTATAAAATTCTCATCCTCCCATGTAGAATCTTCAGTGGGTAAGTTCTTCCACTTGATGAGATACTCTGAAATTGATCGATTTCGTAGTTGTTGAGTTCTTGTTTCCGTGACCGCTTCCGGTTCCAATATGATTTTTCCTTCCTCATCAAATTCTGGCAATATTGTTTGAACTGGAAGATTTTCACCTATAACCTTCTTTAAGCATGAAACATGGAAAACTGGATGCACTCGTGAAGAAGCAGGAAGCTCCAATTTGTATGCCATAGTACCAATCTTTTGCAACACCTTGTAAGGACCATAGTACTTTAGCAATAATTTATTATCCTTCTTAGCTTGCTTGAGGGACATTTGTTTGTATGGTTGTAGCCGTAAAAATACCCAATCTCCTACATCAAAACTTCTCTCGCTACGATGTTGATATTCCTGTTGTTTCATTCGATTTTGTGCCAAATTCAGGTTATCCTTTAAGAGTTGGAGAACTTCTTGCTGATGCTCGATGTGATCTTCCACTGCTTGAACCTTCGAATTATCCCTTAAATATGATGTGATGGATGGTGGATGATATCCATAAAGTGCCATAAATGGGGTCATTTTTGCTGCAGTATGGAAGGAAGTGTTATACCACCATTCAACGAGAGGTAACCACTTTACCCATTGTGTTTGTTTATTAGATACAAAGCAACAAAGATATCCTTCCAAACATTTATTTACTATCTCAGTTTGAACATCAGATTGAGGATGATAAGATGAGCTATGAACTAATTGAGTACCCAAACAAGAAAATAACTCCGTCCAAAAATTTCTAGTAAAAATGGGATCTCTGTCGCTCACAATAACCCTTGGGCTTCCATGTAGCTTTTGAATTCTGTCCATAAATGTAGTAGCAACTGTACTTGCTTTAAATGGATGAGATAATGCACAAAGTGTGCATACTTGGTAAGTCTATCAACTACCACCATGATGACACTCTTTCCTTCGGACTTAGGTAAACCTGTGATAAAATCCATTGAAATCTCCTCCCAACGTTGACTTGGAATGGATAAAGGTTGTAGAAGTCTCGGGGTCTTAATTGTTTCCACTTTATTCTGCTGGCAAACCAAACATTCCGCCACGAACTTTTGAATATCAGATTTAAGGCCATCCCAAAAAAATTCTTTCTTCACCCTGTGGTAAGTTTTTAAAAATCCTGAGTGTCCTCCTAAAGGAGAAGTGTGCAATTCGAGAAGAATATTTTGTTTTAGTTGGGAATTCTTACAAAGATATAAGCGATCTTTGTACCATAAGGAATCATTTTTCCAACTAAATGTATCAGATGTACTAGGATCTTGCTTCAACTTTTGAATGAGTGTCCATACATCTTTGTCCTTCTTCCATTCATCTCTTGCTTCGGTTATCCAATCTAGTTGGATAATAGAAATGGCACAAAGCAATGCTTCCACCTCTTCATTCTTTCTTGTGAGTGCATCTGCAACAACATTAAGCTTTCCTTTTTTGTAGATTATTTCAAAGTCATAACCCAACATCTTTGTGACCCATTTTTGCTGCTCTTCTGACGATAGCCTTTGTTCCAAAAGTGTTTAAGAATATCATGATCGATTTTTACCTTGAAGTGTCTTCCCATTAGGTAAGTTCGCCATTTCTTTAGTGCATGCAGTATTGCTAACATTTCCTTCTCATAAATAGGTTTCTGTAAATACTTTCCTTTGATTGGACGACTTTCAAAAGCAATGGGTCTTCCTTCCTGCATTAAAACGGCACCAATTCCATTTCCTGAGGCATCACATTCCACAATAAAGGTTTTTGTGAAGTCTGGCGTAGCTAAGACCGGTGCTAGGCACATTGCCTCTTTAAGATGTTCAAAGGCCTTAGTTGCTTAAGGAGTCCATGAAAATGCATCTTTCTTCAATAATGTTGTTAGAGGTGCTGCTATTCTCCCATAATTCTTAACAAACTTGCGATAATACCCTGTTAACCCAAGAAATCCTCGCAACTGCTTTATGGTTGTTGGGACTTTCCATTCCTTAATGGCTTTAATTTTGTTAGGGTCTACTTTAACACCCTCGTGAGATACAATATGACCCAGATATTCCACCTCTTGTACTCCAAAGAAACATTTGGATATTTTTTCATATAATTTTTTCTCCTGCAATAGTTTGAGCACGCTGTCAACATGTTCAACATGATCCTTCCAAGACCTTCTATAGATTAGTATATCGTCAAAAAATACCAGCACAAATTTTCTAAGGAAGGGTTTGAAAATGGAATTCATCAACCCTTGAAATGTAGAAGGTGCATTGGTAAGGCCAAAAGGCATGACCAAAAATTCATAATGACACTCATGAGTTCGAAATGCTGTTTTTGGAATATCTTCAGTCTTCATTCTAATTTGATGATATCCTGAACGAAGATCCAACTTGGTAAAATAAGTTGCTCCATGTAATTCATCCAATAATTCATCAATCACAGGAATGGGAAATTTGTCTTTAATGGTGAGCTTATTGAGCTCCCTATAATCCGGACACATTCGCCATGATCCATCCTTCTTGTGTACCAACACTACAGGAGCAGAGAAAGAGCTTTGACTGGGTTGAATTATACCCGCCTCTAACATTTCTGCAATCATACGTTCAATTTCGCTCTTTTGGAAGTAAGGATATCTATAAGGCCTGATGTTTGGAGGAACACTTCCTGGAATCAAATGAATAGCATGATCATGATCACGAATAGGTGGGAGTCCTTTGGGAGTTTCAAACACCTTGGAATGATTGTCCAGGACTTGTTGGAGATCTGCAGAAATAGATGATTTTGATGTTGGAACTTCTAGTGAGCATAATTGTGCAATTACGCCTCGTTGTTCTTTCTTTAGAAGCTTTGTCATGCCATTAGAGCTTATTATCCTTCCTGGCTTCCCTTCAATAACCCGTAATTCGACTTCCTTTCCTTCTGAAAAAAATTTCAAGAAAAGTTCTTGAAAATTAAAAGCTACCGTCCCCAAAGATTGTAACCATTGTACTCCTAGTACAACATCAACACCTCCCATAGGAATGGAAAGCATTGGACTAGTCAATACATATTCCCCCATGGTTAGCTTTATATTATGGCATTTTCTAGAGCAATTTATAGTTCCTTCATTTTCAACCATCACTTGACATTCTGGTGCTGGGTATAAGAAACAATTTAATTCCTTGGCTACCTTACAATGAATAAAATTAAGGGTGCTACCTGAATCAATCAACACTATTACCTTTTTCTTCTTGATTTTTCCTTCTATCTTGAGAGTTTGAGGAGTGGTAATTCCTGCCAGTGCATTACACGATATGGTCAGATTCATTTCTTCCTCTTCTAGGGATGGTTCCTGGTGTATATCCTCTTCTTGTTCATTTTTTTCTTCCTCTTCACAATCTATGTAAAATAATTTCTTCTCAGCACACTTATGACCTTTAGTGTATTTGCTATCACAACTATAGCAAAGCCCTTTTGCTCTTTTTTCTTCCAATTGTTGTGGTGTCAACCTTGTAGGTTGTGGAAATATAGGCGTAGCCACACTTCCTTCTTTATAGAATTGAGTGGTAGGCTTCCTTCTTGCCATAATTTTACATTCAACTTTTCTTGCCAACCTGAATGCCTTCTCCAATGAATCAGGTTCCAGAACGCGAACTTCATGTTGAATGTTATCCTTTAAAGTGCCTATGAAGAGATCAATCCTGTGTTCCTCTGGAATATCAGTTACCCTTATATTCAATTTTTGGAAGTCCTCAATGTGCTGCCCCATTAAACCCTTTTGTTTGAGATTTATCAATTGGCTAAAGAAGGTGTTGCTCTTTGTATCCTCATAATGTACTATCATTTCCTCTGTAAAAATTGACCAAGTGACAATTTTTTTACGGGAGCAAAGCCATCGATACCATACAAATGTATTTTTTTCTAAATGTAAAGTTGCAATGCGTACCTTTTGTGTGTTTTTCATGTTATGGAGATCAAAATATTGCTCCATCTGTAGTATCCATGTTACAGGATCCTTTCCATCAAACTTCCTCATATCCATTTTTGGAATATGGTGGTTCTTCCCGTCAACATTAGAGTTTATGAAATCACGATTAACATTTATTTTGTTCTCATCATGAGGTTCTTCTACTATCTTTTCACCATTAGGAAACATTTCTTGTATCAACTTTGTCAAACCTTCGATGTCTTCTTTGAGATCATTCTTCATGTTTTCCATGTTGTCTTTCATGTCATCCATCTTAGCTTCCATGCCAGCTTCCATGCCATCCATCTTAGCTTCCACACCATCCATCTTAGCTTCCATGCCTTTCTTCAAACCGTCCATATTCACTTCCATGCCTTTCTTCAAAACTTCCATTTCATTTTTTGTTGCTCTTTGCGAGAGTGAAATTTGTTGCACTTGCTCTTGTAATTTTGATAGATCATGTTGCAGTTCTTCATCTTCATGAGTCATAGTAGAGCCTTCTGAAGGCTTAATGGGTGTTGAATTATTTTTACAGGGCATATTTTAGAACCCAATACTGCTATATATTCTACAATATGCCCTTGGAATCAATTCAAATTGATTCTTCAAAGAAGACTTATGCAATTTGGAAAGAAAAAAAATATACACACCTTTTTCTTGCTTTTGAGGAGCTCGATATTGAAATTGGATAATATCTATGATTGCAGCACTTCAATATTTTAATTTCAGTATCAACGTAGCCCTTTGAATTATCTTTCGAATGCCACAGGTCTGAACTGATTTGGATTCTCCAAGGCAAAGTTGTGTCCAATCTCCCATAATGACCTAATTCTGGACTGGTTCAGTAGAGTGAACTTGTACGACTTGCCACGTGTCACTGTTTTGTCCTTTGTCTCTGAAATTGATAGCCAAGAAACTAAAGTCCATGTGATTGTAACCACTTTTTACGGCACTCAATCCGATGCCCAGAGAGAGAGTTATTGAAATTTTCCCACGATCACCTCTTTGAGATGAAATTCACGAGCCTGAAAAAGCACTACATTCCACAGATCATATCTCAAAAAATGTTGCGAACCAAGATTTCAAATTTTTTGAAGAATTTCCTCAGGATTTCTACTTCGCACCATATGAATTTTAGATTCTGAACCTTCGTAGAAAACAATTTATAGCGCAAATGCCACGATGACCTATTTAGGAACCTAAAAAAAGGCCTAACTTCCACAAATGATATCTCTGCAAATGTTGCGAACCAAGCTCGGAAAATTTTAGGCAATATTCCTCAGGATTTCGGCTTCATACCCTAAAAAGTTCAGCTTCTGAAACTTCGTAGAAAAAAAGTTATAGCGAAAATTCCACAATGACCTGTTTGGAGCAGCGAAACCCTAGAATCGAAAGCTCTGATACCAAATGTTGTGTAACCAACTCCAAAAATAGAAGAAAAGAGATATCAACGCCTTAGAAATAAGCCACTTTGAGAGGTAAGCCTCCAATACATTACATAAATGAACAATTCTTGGATGATACAATTTACAAAACCTCATTTATATATATAGGAGTCCATGTGGCCATAATGTAATCCTAGTGGGCCACAATGTAATCCTAGCTGACCTAACAATAATAATTTAGGGGCACAATAATAAAAAAATGGGGGTTACAAGTGTACAATAATAACAATAAGGGGGTTACACTAATAACAATAAGGAATATAGGGACCTAATAGACTATTCAATTATGTAACAACCTAGGTAAGCCTATGATTTTGGTAACGAATTTCATCCTATTAGATTTTCCGTCTCATCGCACTATGCGTTTCTAAACACTCATAATCAACAGAGATTTTCCCTCCTTAAACACGAAAGCTAGGGTGGAATTTATTGACAAAGTCTTAGGTGATTCCTATAGTTTTAGTCAAGTCCATTGTAAAAGTGATTTGGGAATAATTTAAGCTAATTTGACAAATTATTTTACTACAGATCACTTGGTCTACTAGATCCTATTGAGTCGCAAAATTGGGTATAAATTATGAGCGTTTATAATGAACGAGTATTTACCCTTTGAGGGTTGAATTTGGAATTATCTAATGTAAAAATATTTTAGTGCATGGTCCCCAACAATTTGACACCATGGCTAAAGTATTACAGGGTGCAAAAATAATTGATCCCCTTAAGTGTCAATTAATTAATTTTTCTCACAAAACAAAAATTAAATCCTAAGCCACAAAATTAATTAATTTAGAGTTAAAAATTATTTTCTAGAAAAATTAATTTCTCCATGTGGAAAATGACCAAAAATTTGCGCGTCATAAATAAGTTAATTTTTGGAGGCCCCTCACTGTTATCATTGGAAATCATACAAGCAAAGGAGACATTAGTTAATGTCAGGCAGAAGGATTTACAGGGTTGAAAGACATTAGAGAATCTGGAAGTATTTAAAAATATCTAAGGTGTGAGGAAAAATCAAATTTTAACTTTTCATAAATGACTTTGTGACAAAAATCCTTCGAAAAGCGCGCCTTTGCATGCCTTTTGAACCAAAAATCACGCAATCTTGGGAGTGGCAGAAGTCACTTTCCGAGACCACAAAAAGCACACTCCAAGACATTGATTCCACACTTGAAGCCACCTAAGGACAACCACCCAAACCTCCTTAGAACATCAAGGGGGCACACAATGGAATAAATGTGACACATAATGGAATCACCCTCCTCTCTTGGGTCACCATCCATAATGTACCAAGAGAGGGAAGAAGGATTTGAATTCTCCTATAAAAGGCCACCAAGAGATGAGTAACTGGAGAGGACATTGTTATGATGGCCATAATTGCCCCAAGCAATACCAACTGTGTGTGATTGGAAGTAGAGATAGAGGGGACTCATTTGTTGGCCATCCAACAACTTCATTCCACCATAGTAGAGAGAGGGAGACTTTGTGCCAAGGCAACACGGAAGTAAAGACATCCTTGCATCGGGACTTAGGACCCAATGTTCTAAGGGCCCCTTGGTAAGTACGTTAAAGTTTCATCCTTATTTCCTACTAGCACTCAACAACAGGGAATGTAAGCGCCATTGTTTGGATTATTGAAGTTGTTTGACTCTATTCAGAGCTTTTGTGTTATTTGTTTTAGTTTTAGTTTAACTTTTATGTTTGAATATGCATGTTATTTCTCTATCTAGTATGTTTATGTTCTAGCATGTTCCACTAACTTGCTTGACTCCATATATTTTCTGCCTGTGACCAATAACTTAAGAGGGAAAACCACACCCCTTAAGTTGGTGTGATTTCGTACATGCATGCACCAAACACACTAACACAGGATTGGCGACTCCACTAACGTTTATTTCCAAGTTTATGTGGTTGTGCCTTCTTACAGAGACCTTCGTCTGTGCTGTGGAGTTGGGCTGAAATTGCCCCCTTTCTATCCTTCAGTCCCTAGTTCATCCCAAGTGATAGACCGAAGTAGAACAACTCCAATAATTTTTATTTAGGAATTTGCACTCATTTCCCACAGACATGTGCACCCAAGGTGCACGTTCAGAGTTGACCTATGTGCAGAAATCACGCCTGTTTCAACCTTTTGCGCGCAAAAGACAGAATGGGAAATTTCTCCCATATTTATATCTTTTCCTACTTGTAAAGTGTCTAGTAGACCATAGTACATCTGCCAACACTATTTGAGGTACCATGCAGCTTGCTAAAGCTCACTCTTAGCTGCTTTTGTTAAGCTTGGTGTTAGTTTTATTTCAAGTTGATTTTTGCAAAGTTCACACATAGTTTAAGTAGGGGGAGAATTAACTTGAATTCCGAGAAAAAATTATGTTTTGCAAATTTAGGTACTAAAACACCTAGATAATTAGCCAAAGTAAGTGGCCCAAGTTCATGCATGCTTAGCTAGTTCCTTTTTCTAGTGTAAAAGTCATTAGTTTAGTTCAATTTTTGCGCTATGATTTCGGGACTAGGATTGAATTTTCGATAGAAGAGAAAGTAATCTCTATTGCCTTTGCACCCTTCAGTGATCCAAGGCAAGAATATGAATGCTCTCTATTCACAACTCACCATCTCCTTGTAGTTGATTACATAGATTAACTAGAAAAAATAGAAAGCGGCCCATATCTGCACATGTTTTTCTTTTGAGCAAGGAACAATAGAACCTAGTTTAATAGGGGATTTTGAAAAGAATCATCGCATATCCACACATTCAAACTATGTGCTTTTTCACTTTTTTCTCACACACATCCACACACTAAGAAAAACAAAGACACCTAAAACTAACTGAACAAAACTCACTAAATTCTCCCCACAGGGGCCATAAAAGAATTTATAGTCTAAGTTAGGATCAAGGGGGTAGGCACCCAATAAGCTGCCTTGATTATTCTTCATCTTGAAACTTAGAAGTTGACTGTTTAGGGAGCTTTCAAATCCACCTATCAGCCCATGGAAAAGGAAACCTGAGTGCGGAAGAGACCCGATTCAAAGCGGGTTAGGCTTAGGTGCAGTTCATACGGTATCATTTGGGGCTACCTGACCTAGCTGATACTCAGTACTGTTAGTTGAACTACCAAGAAGCCCAAGACTCAAATGCTCACATGGGACGATGGTATTTAGTGTCCAAAATTAGTGCATCCTTTCCCTATAGGTGATGGTGCAAGCAAGCACTAGATCCTCTACCCTTACCTTGGTGGATTTTCTTCGGCTAGCTGGGGGCGTTGCGAGCTCTTATGGGACATTGTGCCAACACTCACAAGATGTCTTCTCAAGGGTGAGTTGCATTTGAGTGTGTGGGATGATTAGGTCTTCTAGGATTTGAGTATCATATGCAAACAAACAAAAACCATATTTTTTGATTCACTAATCACACAGGACTAATCTAAAGGGAAAATTTATTTTATTTTTTCTTTGTTTTATGTATGCGATCGGAATTTTTCTTTGATCATAATCTCTATCCTCTCAAATATTTCCAAAGCCATACCTAGTCGATGCCAGAACAGACCCAACGAGACCTCGTCGATCTAGACGTCTTTTGGACCTCCCCCAATTACTGGGAGGGGTCCCATGTCTTTAATGATTTAGGTGTAAACGCCAGAAAACTGATACAATTATTGGTTCATCATTTATTGGGGCATATTTAGTTGGGAACCCTGGTTAGTCTCCCAATGCCACACCACAGACCACTCCTCCCACAACCCCTAGAGGTCAAAGGAGTGCTACCCATCCAGGAAGCCAGGTGAATGCACATCAAGGTATGTCACAGATAAACCCTCTTCCTAACTAGAACATTGTGTTTTCACAAGTCACAATGGCTACAACCTCGCAGTCACCTTTTCTAGCTTCGTTGAATCTAACAGATTTAACCAAGTTGACGAATGACCCCATTGCACACAATCCCATATGGCCTCCCATGCCCACAAAGATCCCTTCAGATATTCCAAAGTTTGTAGGAAAGCAAGAAGAAGGCCCAGGAATTAATGTTATGACTTTCCACCTGTGGTGCTCGTCGAATAGTATAGTTGATGATACTATTCGACTGAGACTATTTCAATGCACTCTGACAGGAGTAGCAGTGAAATGGTATGTGCAGCAACCCTCTGCTACACATGGAACCTTTAGCACCCTCACCACTATGCTCTAGACCTATTTTCAGTTACCCATCCTCCATGATTCCGGGATGGAATTACTGACACTTTTAGGCAAACCCCTGTCGTCCACATCTCGGACCATCTCCACGACTGGCGGTGATGTTGTAGTTTGTATAAAGCCAAAATCGATGATCGATTATTGTTATAATTGTTCTTGAAAACTCTCACTGTAAATATTTCGAAGGATGTGGTGCAAAAAAGGCTCATATCCGAAGAGGATGCCATCAATAAGGCCCAACAACTCGAGTTGATCTATACGCAGACAGAGTATATTTACAATATCCTTCCAAACGCCCTACGCCTGCAAACTTATAAATAATTTTTAGGTGCATCAAAATCTACATATGGTAGAATTGGTTCATTGACCCAAAGTTACCCAGGAAGCTGTAATATTCCTAATTTAGCTTCAGCTAATAGGAATATTAATTTTTCTTCTGAAATCTAGATGCATGAATAATTGAGCAAGGAGGCTCCTAATTTTCTCAAGTATGAATAAAAATCCCTCCTAATGTGAAAGGGGATCATGTAATAACTAGTTCAAGCATCCACATGTGTGAACAATGTCTAAAATATGTGGACAAAGTCAAGTTTGACCAAGTCAACATGATTTATTCTCGAAGAAGTGGATTCTAAATAAAGCTAGCTCAATGTGAATAGAGATCAATCCAGCTAGATAAAATGAAGGCACCTTAAGTGTGAAAAGGGACAGGGCATGAAGAATTAGTTAAGGTTGACCAAGTCAACAAAGCTGTCTAGATACATTGCACCATCTTGATGGACAACACAGTTTTTGTGGAGGAGCCTTTGCATGGAAGCAACCTCATAGTGGGTGGGACCCTTGGTGAGGAAGCTCATCAATTATATAATTAAGGAGATGGAAAGCATATGGACATATTGGAGATTATATTTTCATAGACTTCCTGCATACTTGGCTATTTAGCTAAGTTGTTGCACTGCTTAGTGTGAGGGTTTTCCTAGGTGGGGATTCCCTACTCTTTCGTAGAGATCTTGCTTGAGAAATATAAGAGGAGGTTTCTAATCTAAATTTTCCACTACCTGGTGTTGGGCCAAGAGTCTACCTTCAGTAAAAACGAAGTCCCTTTAGAAGACTGCGTTATTTCTTAAATTGTGTAGTGGAAGGGGCTAAAACCCCATTTTGAGGAGCTAGTTTCCCAAGAGGAGGATCAACCTTTCTTTGGGAAAGATAGAGGGAGCATATACAACCATTCCTTTGCATTTTCAGCCATCTATTTTAGAGCTTCAGCCATATAGAATTATTCAGCCACAGATTTGCAACATCTTTCTCTTGTACATCTTTTTTGTCAAGGAACCTTTGTCGAGTCTTCTTGGATTTGTGTAAAACAGATTAGATCTCTGATTTTTTACCTCATTGATTATTCTAATAATATCATCAGACATATTTCTCTATTTTCTGAGCTAACCTCTCTTTAGACTGCATAGTCACTTGTGCAGCTACTCTGGAATTTTGCAGTCTTGGGGTTTTGCCCATTTTTAGTTGTCTTGAGCATGGGAGGCCTGTTTGACTAGGCTAAATGCATTTGTTTCTGAAAATATTTTTCATGAATATCCTATATTGTTCATTCTAAGGGAAACAATCATTATTTTCCACTATTTTAACTCCATATTTAGAAAATAACGTTTTTGAAGCAAAAATAACTACTTTTCCCCACTTGGTGTATTGTATAAAGGCATAGTTTGTTGTTTTGATTGTTATTATGATGGATATGTGTTCTAACACACTACATGAGTTGATTAATTGATTTTCTCCAACTTTGGAATACCTGAAGGTATTCTTATTGTTGTAGAAAATTTCAGTTTTGGGATATTACAGTGGTATCGAAGCAACAATCTTGGCTCAGCCTGTGAGCTCAAGAGTTATGGAGTCTTCTCATGGGGAGAAGGATATTTTTAGAAGAAATCAGAGCAAACCCTTTTTTTCTAGAGAAAGGAGGTTCTCAAAACTTCTTTTTCCAAATCTGCAGGGTGGAAGCAAGGGCACCAAAGAAATGAGGAGGTACAAATATGAAAATCCCTCAGTAAGATCTATACAAGAGGAATATTCTAAATCCTCATCTTATGGATATGAGCATTCAGCCACATCATCATATCTACCACGTTCTATCAGCAATTTCTTCATGAATAGGAAGAAATGAGATGTGCCAAAGAGAGATACTCTTGGTGATTATTTGCAGGAATATGAAGATCAATCCGAGGAGTTCAAATATCACTTGAAATTCCAATGGTTTTGCCAAATGAAGGAGGAAAAGAGCACAAGGAGAAAGGGGCAGGGTGAGGGTAGATTCTTTCTATCCACTTTTTATGGATCACCTCTATGTCCAGCTAAGGCTTGGGTGAAGGAGCTAGACACCTTTGTGCAGCAACATCAAATTTTAGAATTTGAGGCCGTCAAATTAGCAGCGCTGCATTTTGAGGGTAAGGCCTATGCTTGGTGGTTGTTTGAATAATTTTCCTTAAATAATGAAAATACATATACTTATTAAAAGTTCATTGAAAGATAAGTAAATAGTTTTGATGATATTTCATGTGGAACATCTTCTATTGCAACTATCAACCCACATCAAACAAAACTTTTGCATGAGTTGGGAGGGTCTATCTATCCAACTCCATTTTTGAAAACCAATGAAGAGGAGGTGAGATTTTTTGATGCTTTTCTAAGGGCAAGATCTCCTTTGGATGAAGGGCTTCCTTCTCAAAAGGAAGACATGAAGATTCTTTCTTCAAAAGAGGACCAAGATCTAAGGCCTCTTGTTGAAGGTAAGACAACTTCAACTAGTGAAGAAGAGAAAGGAGATGCAGGACAAGATAACGAAGTCATAACAAGGGCACCTCAAACACCATGTGAAGAAAAGGATGGAGCACTTTCTCCAAGGAAATAAACTCTTGCACTCTTGCAAGGAGTTCCAAAAGATCTCACACATAGAGCTCTTGGAAAAACACATGACCAGTATGTACCTTCATTGCCAAATGATGAGATATTGAAGATAGGAGGAGGAAGAGAGGAGGAATGACATCATGGGATGAAGAGCATGTACCCTTCTCTATCTCAAAGTTTGAAAGAGCAAAGAAGGCAAGAGGACCTATGCAACAAAGGTAGGGGCAAATTTTTCCACCTACATTCACATCATACTCTATGCCTTGATGCCTCTTTGCAAGGAGACATTTCAGAAAGAAGACCTCCTGATTGGAGGGAAACTAAAGTGTTCTCTCAACTATATGCAGCAGCAACATATTTGTTTAGAGAGGGAACCTTGGAAGGAGCCACTACAGCACTAAAAATCATTGATGGGAGGCTAGGAAAATTTCCGAAATTGACCTTGCTTTCTTCCATTCATCTATTTGCATCAGAGGGAATAGATTCAGAAATTTGTGCTGATATGAACATAATATCAAAAGGCTACTCCATAAATTTGGGGCAGAAAAGGATACTCCAATATATCATGAAGATTTCAAAACATAACAAAAAAATAATTTCATTTTTGTATGCAGGAGCAAAATTGTGGAAGTTTATGAGAAAGAGAACCTTTCAAGGGGAGGGTGACTTTCCGAAACTTCAATCTTGTCTTGAGAAATATCAGTTGCAAGAGGGGCCGCAGAAGAAAGTTGGGAATACTCCAATATGTGACTTTGACATCAAGCATGTCAAGGAGGAGAGCCATCCTATGACAAATGCATCATTTCATATTTCTACAGCGCTGTCAATGATGGGAAGCCTAGACCCTTATTGGGAGTCCCAACTGTTGATGGAGTATTTTAAGGACCTATTCACATGTAAGGTTCTTTATGGGAAAGCAATGGATGGAAAGTAAAAAGTAGTTAATGGAATCATTTATGTTCATGATCAGATCTACTTAACTAAATATTCCAAGCTCAAGAAAAAACTACTTAACACAATCTATGAGGTCTTGCTTTCAAATCCCACTAGTTTCATTAAAACATGTCATACTATATTAGATGGATTCATGTGGGAAAATTTCAGAGAGGATATGCACTCTCATATGAGTAATTGCATGGATCATTTTCTAGTTGAGGAAGAACATACCTCTTGGGAAGAGTTATCATTATCACCTCCTTATTTATTGAGTGTGAGAGGGAGCTCATCCATGAGCTAGCTTGCTGATTTTAGACAAGTGTATGAAAAAAATTGTATTTCTGAATCTCATGATGTATTCATTATATACTTGTATCTTCTTAACACTCATGTGCAGGTCTTGGCTCCAAGAAGGGGCCCTTTTTCTGATGGGCTTCATGAGCCACTTTGGGCCATGAACAATGGTGATGTTGGCCATTATTTGGGAGATCTTGGAGAGATGATGTACTCCTCATGGTGTGATTCATCAACACCAACCATCATACACCTTCTCCAAGCATGCAAGAAGGACGGGGCAACAAACAAGTGTTGGGGAGAATGCTTGTCATATCATATTCTATGGCAGTTAGGAGGAAAACTACACTAGTTGCACATGAGGGACCATTGTCCTTCTCCCTTATTGTATATGGCAGCTAGCAAGATGTTACTTATGATCCCACATGCTGAATATATTCTTATTTTTGTTGGGAAAATGGTTGGAGGAGAGACACATTTGTTGGGTGTGTCTTTGGGGGAAGTGAGTCCCTACTTTTTCTGCACTACATGTTCCAAGGGGAACATGAGAAACTATATGGCCACCATTGCATACCACTTATTTCTTTATGATGTGGACCATATGTTTGGTTGGAGCACTTGGGGCATGCCTGCTATAGGGTAAACTGCTTGGGTGGTTGGTTTTCGTATATCCCTCTCAGGGCTTTCCAGTGCCCGAGGCAGACAGTAAGATTAGCTATGCTATTCACAAAGATGGCATGAGTATGTTCATATTAGCTTGAAATAACTTGAAGGAATACAATAGAGAATTACCTCGCCAGTTGCTATAGGGTAAACTGCTTGGGTGGTTGGTTTTCGTATATCCCTATTAGGGCTTTCCGGTGCCCGAGGCAGACAGTAAGATTAGCTATGCTGTTCACAAAGATGGCATGAGTATGTTCATATTAGCTTGAAATAACTTGAAGGAATACAATAGAGAATTACCTCTTTGACGGTCTTGGAATCCCTTGGAGAGCGCTGTGCAGCAAAGTAAGAGTCCTTCTTCGCCGACTCCAAATCTGAGACCTGCAATCAGTCAAAGCACCCGTGTAATTTCTAATATAACAAGTATCCTATTAATTAAATCAATATACTACAAACATCTAGATTATACACATCTGAGCCATTCATATCACACTAAGTAAATATTGAAACAACAATGATAACATTAAGCATTGAATGGACAAAACGAACACAGTTCTATTGATTTTGAAAGAAGGAGGATTACAACCATCGGTTGTACCAAGCCCTCCTCAGTCTCCCAATCTCTCTTCTCTCTCTAGTGAAGAAGTCCAAGTCAACAAGCTCTATAGGAGCCTCTTTGACTCTTGGCATTCACAATGTCACACTATTCTCTATTCCACAAGTATACAAGAACCTTGAGCAATCCTTCGACCTTCAATTAAGAGCCTTCAGCTCCTTCTTATAGGAGAGGGAGAAAGCCATTGTTGCCCTTCTCTTTCCACTAGTTTGGAATGGAAAAGGCTTAGATGTTTCCTTGATCTCCATGCTTTTTCCTCTCTTGGAGTTCAGTCTTCTATGGAAATGACCAATAATGAACTGGTGCTTCTGCAGTTTCCTTTGTGCACTGACTCCTTTGTGAGGGAAAGTCGGAGATTCAAATCTTTCTCCGCGCTCTTTTCCCAATTCAAACTTAAAACACGAGTAACGCGTCCCTCCAGTGTAAACAGAGCGTTGCCCTAGCCACTAACGCGGCCAATGTATTGCTTGACTGCGTTATAACGCTCTTGTTCTGTTCTATATATGCGTTACCCTGGCAGAAATAGGTTTAATTTAGGTCTTTGTACTTCTTCCATATTTGTCTTCCCCTCTGAGCTGATGAGGAGGTATTTTGACTTGTAACAGATGCCCCCTAAAGTGTGAGGTCAGAGACGAAGACGATGGCCGAAATACTTTATAATTTGTAGAGATAGAGAGAGATTGAAAGACTAAGGAAAACCTGAAACAACAACATATGTCAGAAAATATAGTATTTGCCTAGAGTCGGGCATGTCCCATGCTCAGTAGCTTTAAACAACATGATTTCTCTAGAATAGAGATATGAATAATCTGTCCACCAATAGGCACAATGTGGAAGTGTCTGTCATAACAGGATCAGGCTGAAGAAGCTATCTCCATAAACAATATCACAGCTTGGGGAAGGGAACACAACTTTAATGATGTAGCCTTTGCCCCAAGGTCTTGACCGTCGATTCACTTAAACTGCATATTTCTCAACATGTGAATGAGGGAGTTGTCGTCGAACATGTGAGAAATCGTCTGATTACCAGTCAATAATGAAAACTGTTAACAGATGCGAAGGTGGCCACCGATAATGATGATGGTCCCTAAGATGCCCGGTACAATCTAGCGAGTGTGAATAAAAGGAGTTGAAGTCGAACACTCGTAGAATCATTCGACCAAGAGCCAATGATGAAGACCCTTGATCAAACACAAGACTACCTGCCACTGATGTCTGCAAGTATCTGGGTACTGATGTGTTTCTGGACCAACTTCCTAGATAAGGTGTTGAAGTCGATAGGAAGTGATATGTTGAAAGGTAGGCACTGAGGCGTCCTACATCAGTCAACACGAAACGGAAACCAACTGATTTTGTTTATGATTTGAGATAAGGAAGAGTAAATGGGAACGTCAGACGACAAATAATTTCTGGCATAATGAACGGTTTGCTTGATAACAGGAGCAGTAGATAACGAGATCTGCTTGAACAATAGAAGGCACTCTAGCAGGGTACTAGGCAGCTGAAGCGTGTTGAACACCAAAGAGTGTGTTAGGATTTTATCGGTGCAGGGACACTGGGAAATGAAGGCTAATACTCATAGATTGTATGGTTCGGCTAACTGTGAAAGATTTTTCTGGGAAGTTCCATGTTCAAGAATTTTGCTGCCAAATCGACCTTTTTTGAAAATGTAACAGAGATAGTATCCATTTTGTCCAAATTTTTCCCCGTCTGATTAAGTTTAACGAGTCCAGATGAGTAAACTCGGTGAATTTTTCATGTTTAGAGAGTCTGAAAAATGTCACGAAAGACAACTCTGTGCCCCATCTGATTAGATTTAACGAGTCCAGATGAGCAAACTCGGTGAATTTTTCATGTTTAGAGAGTCTGAAAAATGTCCTAAAAGACAACTCCATGTCCTGTCTGATTAGGTTTAACGAGTCCAGACGAGAAAACTCGGTGAATTTTTCATGTTTAGAGAGTCTGAAAAATGTCGTAAAAGACGACTCAATGTCCTGTCTGATTAGGTTTAACGAGTCCAGACGAGAAAACTCGGTGAATTTTTCATGTTTAGAGAGTCTGAAAAATGTTGTAAAAGGCGACTCCATTGGGGTACCTTTGTCATGTCTTGATAACCGGGCACGACAAAGGGGTAATAGTAAGCCTGAAACTGTTCATTTTCTGTAAGTTAGTCCATCGAATCCGGAAAAGTGAGAAATCTATGTTCAATGGACGTCTACCTCATTTTTTTATGAGTACGAGGAGACGAAGTAAACTCAATATTCTTTGTGAAATTTTAACGAGTCCAACAAAGAAAACTCGGTACCTCCGTGAAATTTTAACGAGTCACGTGGAGAAAACTCGATTTACTTTTTCTGTTTAAAGAGCTTTGAAAAAGAGGAAAAGAATGGCTCCTTGTTCTTTGTCTCAGTAGTTTAACGAGCCTGACAAAGGTGACTCGGGATTTTTTCGGTTTTATGAGCGAGAAAAAGATTCCTAAAAAGAATGCTCAGTACTTCTCCATAGTTTTAACGAGCCTGAAGAAGAAACTCTAGGTTTTTCGGATTAACAAGCAAGAAAAGACCAAAAAGAACGCTTGATGCCAACTTCGTATAAGTTTAACGAGCCCGAAGAATAGAACTCAAGGTTTTTCGGATTAACGAGCAAGAAAAATACCATAAAAAGAATGCTCGATAAAACATGAGTATGTCTGCTCATAAATCTTGATCCCTTATTAGAATCATCAGTACCAAATCTCGAGAGTTGCGACATGTGTACAGCGAGGAATCACGACTTTGCCGACTGACTTAAGAGAGTCATGCCCCAGAATTTGCTATAAGAAGGTCAGAAGACATTCATTTTCACTGTTTTGAGTGCTGTGAAGAAGCTCTGGAGTGGAAAAGGGGTGAAAATTTCAGCTAACGATTACGGTCAATCCGGGCAACAGACTTCTATTCCGTGAGATCTAGGTAAGAGCTAGAACCTCCTGTTATCATTTAATTGCCAATTTTTTTAGTTTTTGCTGGTTCAAAATTAGGAAAATTTGAGGCCCTAGAAAAAATATTTGCGCCTAACGCGGGTCAGGAGTACAACAGCCGCGTTGAATGCATAACCCGTGAGGGAAGTGCGCGTTAGAACACTTTATTTTGTATTAGTGCCCGCGTTAGGCGCAACATGCTTTCTAACAATTCAATTTTTCCATTTTTGAAGTGGTCCAGGCAAATTTTAATCGGTTGGAAATGTTGCATTTGCAGGTGTTCAGCTGTTAATCATGAGTATCTGGCGAGAGAGAGAGCATGAGAGGGAAGAACGAGAGATGGTGATGGATGCGGCAAGTTTAATGGCTCTCCGGAGGTGCAGATTGCTTAAGTATGCCTGTTTAGAACTGATGAGGGGTCAAGAGGACCTCCTGAGGTGGCTGATCCAACAGTGGGATGAACGGCATCATGTCTTTCGGATTGGTGGCAACGAGCTCGCCATCGAAAAAGATGATTTTTACTTTTTGATCGGCTTGTCATGTCGTGGGGCGAGACCCAATTTGACGGGGTCCAGAGCTGACCCTCGTTCCACTACTGATTTGATCCATGCGCATTGCATACGTGGCACCCAGGCTATGAGTAACCGGATACCTATTGCACAGGTGACTTTGAGACCCTTGCGGTCTATTCTATGGATGATTGTTCGCTTGGCAGGTGCCAAGAGTCAGCATGTGGCGACCAAGGCTCAGATGCTCCTAGCCTTGGATTGTATGCAGCCTCAGGTTTTCGACTGGTGTGACGGTGTGGTTCGTCGGGTCTGAGTAGAGCTTACTGCATGTAAGACCCGTACTCAAAGAGAGTTTGGGTACGGAACAATGATTGTTTCTTTCATACTGGAGCGGATACCATTGATGAGGCCCAGGATCCCTACAGCGCCATTGGGTCCACGCGAGCCGAGGCAGACTCGGTGGGCCACTTTGCTTCCACGGACTGGAGAGGGTCCCGTCCGTCATTGTTTTGATGAGGGATTTTTTGATTGGCTGGACTCTCAGATCATCATGATTGAGGATTATCCCTATGCAGGGATGAACTTCACAGGTGATCCCGAGTTAGTCTTGCCCGCTGGCACCCAGTGGGGGCCCGATGGTAAGAAAAAATGATCAGTGCTTTTCAAAGAAGTTTTTTGTTTTTAGCTTTTGAATGTTTATGTAAAAAAAAATTTTGTTTAGAAAGGGATGAAAATTTAGTTTTGACATGAAAATTTTGCTTGCTTGACACAGATGTGGCACCTGTTCGTCCAGCTGGGGCCCCTCGCTATGCACGGCAAGGATTGCAGCTACCTGGGGCTGGCGCACCTGTAGAGGATGCGGAAGCCGGCGACGACGATGATACCCAAATTTTTACATGAACTCTCCAGGAACCTGGAGGGTCTGAGTATGGGTATACCGCCGCTTCCTATGTGGGAGGTTCCAGTTCGTCTGCAGCGGCATACTGTGGGTGTGCCGGAGAGATACCTGGTTCCTCTGAGGAGGATAGCTAGAGCAGTTGTATGCTATTATGAGCATCAGGCTTAGCTGGTGGAGTAGATGTATTAGTGTCAGAGCATGGCTTAGTGTAGCCAAATTTTGTAAAACACCCCAAGTTTTGGGAGATTTTTTCTTTTTGATGTTTACTATGTACTAGAAATGACATATGTATATATATATATATATATATATATATATATATATATATATATATATTTGGTGATTTTGTGTTTTTAAATTTTTATGCATTTTTTGATGGGATAAAAATATACGTACTCATGAGTAAATCTTTTACAATAAATGCGACAAATGCCAATCTAACACATAATTTGCCAAAGAATCGGCTAATGCATTAAATTCTCTAGGAACGTGCTCAAATGTGATTATTTGAAATTGACGCTCTAGAAGTCGCACTCGTAAAAAATAACGTAACAACACAGGGTGGCGGACATGGTAATGATTGTTTAACTGCATAATGATGAGTTGGGAATCTAACCTGACCACTAAATCGGAGATGTCACGAGATGCCGCTTCTGTGAGGAGTTGGATCACTGACATGTACTCGGCGACATTGTTGGTGGCGTTACCCAGGAAGATCCCCCCGGAACCAAGAAGGTTCGACTCAGGAGTATAGAGAACCCAAGCAGCTGAAGTAATGTGTCTAGTGTGACGACTAGCACCGTCTGCATACCCGACGTATGATAACGAATGTGATGACATCTGTGGGAAAGAAAAAGATTACATGAGAAAAACACCTTAAACCAAACAAATAATCCAGAAGCATCAAAAATAAAAATAGGCAAAATTTATATACATAAAATTACAAAGCATATGCCTAGTGCGAAACTAGGAAAAATACTTCTTCAGATAGAGCCCGTTGTGGGGCTCCTCGAGTGGAAATCCATTACAGTCCTGTAGTTCGTAAGCTCCTTTTGAGAGGGCTTTAGTAACGATGTAAGGACCGAGCCACAATGGTTGGAGTGTTCCTGCCCCCAAGAGGTCATGTTTTTTATCATAAAGTAGAACAAGATCTCCCTCTTGGAAAGAACGAGGCTTGACAGATTTGTCGTATTGACCTTTAACTCGGCGCTGGTGAGCTTCGAGTGCTAATGTAGCATCTCGACGAGTTTCTTCCAAATGATCGAGCGAGAGCAAGCGCTCTTCTGTGGCGGTGGTACCAGGTAGGAGCTCAATGGCAAGTTTGAGTGATGGGATTTCGCACTCGATTGGAAGTACTGCTTCCAGGTCGAAAGCAAGTTGGAAAGGTGTGATATTTGAAAAGCAATACGGAATATTTTCCATGATACCTGTCTTGACCGAGATATCAATGAGCAGTGTCTTGGAAAGATTACCCATGTTCCCTTCTGAATCGATAGTGTGGACAGTCGTATAAGAGGAGGGAATTATCTCAGGTTGGTCAAAAGACGGGATTTCAGTTTTTATCGCCTCTGAATCAATCGTCGAAGCGCGATGGTGGAACTCTCCCCAAGGTCGTTGTTCTAATGACATGATCTCTCGAATAGCTTCGTCTGTAGGCCAGACTTCATTGAGGAGATCCTTAGAGAGAACTGTTATGGGAGAGAGGGTTGTACCTGTGGTCGAAACCATATCAGTGGAGGGTTCAAATGTGGTTTGGATGGCTTGGTAAGCCAACTCAACCGGCAAAAGCGGCATCTGATCTCCATAGGAATCAATATCTGAAGGTGTCGGGATGATCCATGGGTCGATAGAGCCATCCGAAGAGGTGGATATCATTGCAACCGTGTTTGGGATCTGTGGCGGCGGTAGAGGAAAACAACCCAGTAGGGAAGATGCCTTCAGAAGACCGGTACTGATACTGACGTAAGAGTCAGGGACACCTCCTATTAGGGGTACAGAGCTACTTGGTAAAGTGGAATAATCAGGGGTGCAGAAGGATAGCTGGTCGACCGTGACTATTTTCCCATCCAATGGAAATAGGATGAGTCGGAAGACCGAAGATACGATGGCGGTCATAGCATAAGACCAACTGCGACCGAGCAATAGATTATAGTCGAGATGACGCTCTACGACTTCAACGTCCACGTTTACCGTTTTCCCACTCAGAGTGATGGGAAAGCTAGCAAGGTATCCTTTTGGTAGGAAAGTGTGGCCATCGAAATATTTGAGGGAATTCGATGGCAGGGTTAGAGTAGGAGAACCTAAATTCAGCCAGCAAGCTTGTGACATAACGCAGGTTGAAGCACCTTCGTCTATGACAGTGCGATGGATGGGTCTCCCTTTCGACACAACCTACACCTGGAATGCGAGTTGATGTGAGAGGCGAGTTTTATCCTTTTCCATATCAAAGACTGCTAGCATGGAATCCTGGAGATCTATTCCACCAATGGCCGAAAGCAAGGCTTTCCTTTGTGCTGGACAGGTTTGTAATACTTCAAGTGTAGACATAGATGACGGTGCCTGCGCCAAATATTCTACAATATTGTAGTTTTGGGCTGCACGTGCAGAGGTATTATGAGTCGTGCGTCGAAGTGTCCCTTTGGGGGGATGAATTACAGGTTCAACAGTAGGCCTTTCGATATGTAAATTGTTGGGCAGCGGCGGATTGGAACTAGTTCCCGGTTCCTGAGCATCTATGGTAGGAGTTCCATAAAGCTTGGCGCGAGTCTGAAGGTCAATACTCTCGATGCCATAAATGGTAGATGGTCCTTCGCCGGAAGGATACGAACCACCATTGCCCCGTTGATGGGGTTGTGGCGGGTTGTCAACCATATGTTGATGTTGCTGCTGTTGATTGGGGAAAGGATTGTGAAGAACGGCAGGTGCTCTCCCAGAATCCTTGTTAGTAATAAAATCGGTGCATTCCTGCAACCGAGGACATTTGTATGTCAAGTGGTCCTCCGCACAGATTTTATAAGGAAATTTCATGGGTTTATCCTTTCCTTTTTCATTTCTAGCAGCATTTTTCTGATTAGCGTTATTCTGATTATCAAACTGCTCTTCCGAAGAAGATGTTTTATTCTTATTCTTCCTATTTTTTCCGCTAGGTTTTTGTGAGGTTTGCACTGAATTTACCTCAGCGGAAGGGAGAGGAGTCGTTTGGTGGGGGGCGGTGGCAACTGAGGATGGCTGGGAGGTTTGCCCCTAAGACTGATTGGTGGCTACACCAGAGATCGTGCCAACGAGACCATCGGCATGAGCTCCGGTTTTCTGAGTAGCCGGAGGATTTGGGTTACCAGGGGCATGGGGGAGCAGATCGTAAAGCGTGCCAGATTGTGAATAGACTAAATCCAAGTGTTGGGCACGACGAATACATTGATCTTCTGTCACTGCACCAGAAAGGCCAATGTCTTTAGAGATGTGGGTTAAAAGAGACTTGCAAAACCAATTGGCCAAGAGATGGTCCGGTATTGGCGCTTTGACGAGCCTCCTCCTACATCTCCATTCATGAATATGGTCGGAGATGTGGGTGGCGGTGTCTTGGCGCAGCGATGTTAACAATTATGTTCTGGTTTCCACTCTAATTGGTAGTTGGAAGTTCTTTAAGAACTCCGTCGCTAAAGCGCCAAACGTATTGATGGTGGCACGTGGTAATTCAATGTACCACTTGGCGGCATTGCCTGTAAGGGTGCGGGAAAACAGTCGAAGTCGGACACTATCATCTACCATGGAATTGGATATGGACCATAAATGGAAGGTAGTGATGTGTGCGGCCGGGTCGTCCCCATGCTTCCCGTCGAACTTCGAGATATCGGAAGGAATCTTATGTGGTATTGGAGGCCAAAGCGAGTTGTGGTTGATGGGGTCGTTCATCAGCTTATGGATGTCGGGTATGTCCAAAGCTGCCAAGAATGGAAATTGTGGATTTTCTCCCGAGTCTAACCAAGGTAGTATGGGCTGACTATTTGGACCATAGGGTCCCCCCATCCATGTGTTACCACAAGGGTAAGTGGGACTTTGATAAAAACCTCCCATAGGTGGAGGAGTAGGAACATACAGTTGCTGTCCATAGGGCATAGTGTATTGAGGGGAAAATGGTTGGTTGCCCCCAGCGTAAAAGTGCCCTCCCACTCCAGACGGAGGTTGGGGTTGGTTAGTCCAAATGGATGCAATAGATTTTCCCGGAGGTATACTAGTATTTGCATAATTTGGCAACGGTATAGATCCTACACCTATGTTTGAACCACTTAAGGGGATAGTATTTACAATGGGTTGTCCCATTTGTCCTAAGGATTGCATAGGAAGAGAAATATTCCCTGCTACCTGTGTACTGATAACACTGCCCCTTGGTGTAGTGGCCAGGGGGTTTGAACTCAACAGAGGGTTCCAACCGAAAGGGTTGCTAAAGGGCACCGAAGTAGTCGTGCTCGTGGGAGGAGCTACCGTGGTCCCCAACGTGATCACGGTAGGAGTAGATGCCGAAGGGTTCGGTAAACTACTGACAGTTGTGTTGACCATAGGGTTGGGGGTAGGCATATGTTGACTACTGGGGTTACCCAGTAATGGCATAGAACTGACCACTGGCGGGGAGGATGGTGGCGAACCAAGGATGGTTTCCATTGGCATCGTCCCTGTGGATGCCGGTGGTGAAATAGATGTTGGTGTGGCCGCAGACATATCTGGGCGTGGTGGAATCTGGACTATCACAGGTCCTAACGGATCAGTGAGTGGAGGATTGTAATTAGGTACAACGCCTTCAGTGAAAGGGTCCTCCGGGAGTTCCAGCTGATAAGGGTTTATGTGATAATCCAGATTAGTCAGAGGAGACTGCTCTTCCGTAGAAGGCCCGGGTTCACCAAGGTTCAATCTTTCCTCTAGGGTGAGAGGAGGTAGACCTTGCTGTCGTCGAGACAGATGGCGTGGGTCAGGGGACGCCACAGTGACCGGTTTAATTTTTAATCAAATTTTTAAAATGTTATGTATTATGAAGTCTCAAATGACAGTAACCACACACCTACTAAAAAAAAAAGACTCTCTAAAATCAATCAGCAAGTAGCTAGAATAGGGTGCCCTGTCTGAGTACTACCGCTCACTGGTGATGAAATCCAGTATCACAATAGCATACAGAGAGGGTTGGTCGAAAGTACAGTTACGGTCACTCTAGAGCTTCGCCCGAACCTCAGACGATAGGTGTAAGCACTCTCGTGAAGATGAGTACCCTCCTAAAGACCGAAGACAAAGTGGGTCCGTCTGTTTCAAGTACTAGGACAGCCTGTCCCAGTCACCTTGTGTAAGTCCCTAAAAGTATGGCCACTAAGGATACCTCAAATCATAGACATCATCAGGGGGGTCCACGGTCAAGGACAGTGTGCTATATGGGCAGAATACCTAGATCCCCGATCTAGTTTCAACATCCCCGAAGGGAACCCCAATATATAACACACCCACAGGATGCAGTCGAAGGCGGGCTACCTTCTAGTGCACCCAAGTGTTGTCTCGCGCTGAGCTCCGGTAAAGGAACGGTCCCGATAATGTGAGTGCAGCAGGATTTCACTCTTTAATGACTCTAGTTTTCAAGTTTTGAGATCTTGGGTAGTTTCTCACTGTCCTAACCCAAGATCCTAGCCTGAACTACTGTTTGTGTGAGCTCAAAAAAGAGTTATTAGATTGATTTTATTATCGCTTTGTTTTTAGTGTACTTTTTTATTAGTCTTGCGGAGGGGGAATGGACGTATGAAGTATAGTGAGACTCTGACTCAAGAAACCATGCAAAACATGCTCTAAATATTAACTTCAATGAAGAGTGTTTCTACAAGGAGAGGTTTCTTTTTCAATCATCCATGCACCAACATGTAAATAACACAGCTCGACTTTTAAGATTCAGACTTCTATCTACCTCTTTTAACAGTCTGTGAACTAAAATTTCAGAATAAACTCAGCTAAATGCAAAAAAAAAATAAAAAATTCTCTTTTAAAAAGTAAATGTTTTGCACACTAACTAAATAAGAGAAGCAAATAATCAATGCCAGCTTAGCAGACAAGCACAAGGATTCAGTCAGTGAAAGGTACTGGTGGCCAAAAACCTCTACAACTAAAACACAGTCACAGTAGTGAACAGCAGGGTTTTTGGCTGAGTAACGCTCTGTCTGTGAGAAAATACATCGTTATAACGCACTGTATTTAAGCCGAGACCGTGTTGTAACGCACTGGATAAATTGCATAGGTCGCGTTAACCAGGGAAAATCTCTTCAGTTGGCCAGACAGGAACAGGATTGAACTCTGCAAGCGTTTGGTATGTCTACTAGGCATCAAAAATGAAATTCGAAGGATACGTGGAGAAAAACGAAGGGAAAAATGCGTCAAAACTATGGAAACTCCCAGTAGGTATGGTCTACTATAGTCATTGCTTGGGTGGTTGGTTTTCGTAGATCCCTCTCAGGGCTTTCCGGTGCCCGAGGCAGACAGTAAGATTAGCTATGCTGTTCACAAAGATGGCATGAGCATGTTCATATTAGCTTGAAATAACTTGAAGGAACACAATAGAGAATTACCTCTTTGACGGTTTTGGAATCCCTTGGAGAACGCTGTGCAGCAAAGTAAGAGTCCTTCTTCGCTGGCTCCAAATCTGAGACCTGCAATCAGTCAAAGCACCCGCGTAATTTCTAATATAACAAGTATCCTATCAATTAAATCAATATACTACAAACATCTAGATTATACACATCTGAGCCATTCATATCATACTAAGTAAATATTGAAACAACAATGATAACATTAAGCATTGAATGGACAAAACGAACACAGTTCTATTGATTTTGAAAGAAGGAGGATTACAACCATCGGTTGTACCAAGCCCTCCTCAGTCTCCCAATCTCTCTTCTCTCTCTAGTGAAGAAGTCCAAGTCAACAAGCTCTGTAGGAGCCTCTTTGACTCTTGGCCTTCACAATGTCACACTATTCTCTATTCCACAAGTATACAAGAACCTTGAGCAATCCTTCGAATTAAGAGCCTTAAACTCCTTCTTATAGGAGAGGGAGAAAGCCATTGTTTCCCTTCTCTTTCCACTAGTTTGGAATGGAAAAAACTTAGATGTTTCTTTGATCTCCATGCTTTTGCCTCTTTTGGAGTTCAGTCTTCTATGGCAATGACCAATAATGAACTGGTGCTTCTGCAGTTTCCTTTGTGAACTGACTCCTTTGTGAGGGAAAGTCAAAGATTCAAATCATTCTCCGCGCTCTTTTCCCAATTCAAACTTAAAACACGGGTAACGCTTCCCTTCAGTGTAAACAGAGCGTTGCCCTAGTCACTAACGCGGCCAATGCACTGCTTGCCTGCGTTATAACGCTCTTGTTCTGTTCTACATGGGCGTTACCCTGGTAGAAATAGATTTAACTTAGGTCTTTGTACTTCTTCCATATTTGTCTTCCCCTTTGAGCTGATGAGGAGGTATTTTGACCTGTAACAATGCCTCTCATAAGCAATTGGGAGGAGATTCTCTATGAATTACCAAGTTGGAAGGTGATTCATTTTGTTTGGATGATAGCATGGAGGAGGGAGGCCTCCATTGATGATGAGATTCCCCATGATTGTCATCACTTCTATCTTGAGAAGGCCATGGATCAGCAAGAAAGTTTCGATAACAACCTTCCATTATTTCATGATGAGAGCCATTGGGTTTATTTACCAAAGGTCAACTTGCACACTTGGGAGGAGCCATTGGGAGATGGAATTTTTGCAGAAATTCTGAAGCAATGGAGGACACTGTGGGATGAGAGGGTCACAAGAGGAAGAGGGGAGATTTTGCAGCACCCTTGCAGTTGCTTGAGGACAAGAAAAATTTGGGAGGGGGAGACTGTAGTATTCCTCATTTAGCTTCAGTTAATAGGAATATTAATTTTGCTTCTGAAATCTAGATGCATGAATAAATGATCAAGGAGGCTCCTAAGTTGCTCAAGTATGAATAAAAATCCCTCCTAATGTGAAAGGGGATCATGTAATAAATAGTTCAAGCATCCACATGTGTGAACAAGGTCTAAACTATGTGGACAAGGTCAAGTTTGACCAAGTCAACATGATTTATTCTCAAAGAAGTGGATTCTAAATAAAGCTAGATCAATGTGAATAGAGATCAATCCAGCTAGATAAAATGAAGGCACCTTGAGTGTGAAAAGGGATAGGGCATGAAGAATCATTCAAGGTTGACCAAGTCAACAAAGCTGTCTAGATACATTGCACCATCTTGATGGACAACGCAGTTTTTGTGGAGGAGCCTTTGCATGGAAGCAACCTCATAGTGGGTGGGACCCTTGGTGAGGAAGCTCATCAATTATATAATGAAGGAGATGGAAAGCATATGGAAATATTGGAGATTATATTTTCATGGGGTTTTTTAGACTTCCTGCATACTTGGCTATTTAGCAAATTTGTTGCACTGCTTAGTGCAAGGGTTTGCTCGGGTGGGGATTTCCTACTCTTTCTTGGAGATCTTGCTTGAGAAATCTAAGAGGAGGTTTCTGATCTGAATTTTCCACTACCTAGTGTTGGGCCAAGCATATAAATTCAGCAAAAACATATTCCCTTTAGAAAACTGTGTTATTTCTTAAGGTGTGCAGTGGAAGGGGCTAAAACCCCATTTTGGGGAGCTAGTTTCCCAAGAGGAGGATCGGCCTTTCTTTGGGAAAGATAGAGGGAGGATCTACAGCCATTCCTTTGCATTTTCAGCCATCTATTGCAGAGCTTCATCCAGAAAACATTATTCAGCCACATATTTACAACAACTTTCTCTTATACATCTTTTCTGTCAAGAAACCCTTGACGAGTCTTCTTGGATCTGTGTAAAAGAGAGTAGATCTTTGTTTTTGTACCTCATTGATTATTATAATAATATTATGAGATATATTTATCTATTTTATGACTTAACGTCTCTTTAGACAGTGCAGTCACTTGTGCAGCTACTCTGGCATTTTGCAGTCTTGGGGTTTTGCCCATTTTCAGATGTCTTGAGCATGGGAGGCCTGTTTAACTAGGATAAAGGCATTTGTTTCTGAAAATATTTTGCATGCATGTCCTATATTGTTTATTCTAAGGGACACAACTATTATTTTCCACTTTTTTAACTCCATATTAAAAAAATAACGTTTTTGAGGCAAAAATAGCTGCTTTTCCCCACTTGGTGAATTGTATAAAGGCATAGTTTATTGATGTGATTGTTATTATGATGGATATTTGTTCTAAAAACTACATGAGTTGATTACTTACTCTTCTCCAACTTTGGAATACCTTAAGGTATTCTTATTGTTGTAGAAAATTCCAGTTTTTGGATATTATAGAAGCATTTTTCAAAACACCAATTATGCGTATGATTCTACCCAGAACATACCACAACCCAGATACAAAATTCATCACATGCCTCTAAAAAATTTGACTAATAAGGTGTCGTTGTATCACAATCAACAAGGAGGACCCTATCCTCCGGCTCAGGGGACCTAGTACGCAGATAGACATGGTGATGGAAGAGCACCTCCCCAATGACCATTTTCAGACCAGGGAATGCATTATATTCAGTCCCCAGAAAAAAGACCTGCCAATGCAAAATAATGCATAGGTGAAATTTGTGCAACCTTCCCAAAACCATCTGCGCCAACCTTATAACCAAGAGAACTATTCTCTTAGTGCGGTTAAGAAAAAAGGGGAAAAAAGCCTAAAGGAACTCATAGATAGGGGGGAAATAGCCAGCAGCGCCCTGCGCGATCTTAGGCTAGAGGCAACTCTAACCAAAATTATAACCAGGAGCCAAACAATGCCCAAAGGCAAAAAAAATGCCACCTCTTTGAAAAAACCACTCTCGCTCGATTTGTGGTGAGTACGGCCATTACACTCACCACTGTCTTGACCTCCCTGAGCTGAAAAAGCTAGAGAGTAACTGCGGACAAGGGGGATCATCCTAGCAGCCAGTAGTCATGTAGGAACCCTTCCCTCATCAAGGGGCAATTTTCACTCAGCAACAAACTACCGACGACTCCAGAAAAAACAACCACGGAATCTACATGACTTGCAAGGAAATGTATTTTCAAACACGAAATCAAAATTACGACACCCCACTAGACACCAACGTGTCAAGGGATAGTACCAGTTCACCAAACACACCTTTGACCATATCAAAGATGCCTATTGAACCTTTTCCAAAGATGGCTAAGGGACCAATTAGGTGAGCAGGAAAATATTCCAAAGCAGCCCATAATTATAGCATTGTGGATGATTTAGCTCAATCTCCTGCAACTATGTCAACTTTGTAAGTATTACAGTCCTTCCCAAAGCAACAGAAAGCCTTTCTTTCTACGTTAGGAACTACCGACCCTACCGATACATGCCTAATAGCTTTTGATTTAGACAAAGCCGCTCCTAGGATTCCTTCGATGGTTGCCTTTCAGATACCAGTATCGGTCCAAAATATTACCATTCACTGATGTGTCATCGACGAAGGTGCATCCACATGCATCATGTCAAAGAATGTTTGGAAGAATCTAGGGTCTCCTGAGCTAAAGCCATCAGAAATTACGCTTAGAGAATACGACAGTCACCCTTAAACTCTCATCAGCTTCTACCAAAATGTCCCAGTCTGCTTAGCTGGAAAGATGGTCCTTATAGACATTGAAGTCTTGGACGCCCACTTGGACTATAATATACTCCTTGTTTGGAGTTATATGTATTCCATGGTAGTCGTTTCCTCCTGAATCTTTCGAACTATGATGTTCCCCCATGAGGAACGCATCGTTACCATCGGGTAATTGACACATAGCGAAAAGAGGGCCCTAAAAAATATCGATGCTATTATACCCTACGTCGATACATCTGCAAACACACTTTTATGGTACCATGAATATGACACTGACCAGTTCAAACCGTCGTCCATCCTAGGATCATTCCCAGGAGATCCCCTCATCATACCTGAGTCATCACCTTATGTCACAGGAGCTCTGGTGTGCATCATGTCTACATCAAGCACCGAAGCTAGTTAGGACATGGACACAAGCAGTAATGACACCGAGTCCTTGGCCATGGCAGCCTCTCTAGCATATGCTGCTTCCCAAACCCCTTTCCTCTACTCCCCAGCTAGTTTCGTGTCTTAGAAGGTTTTTGAAACTATGGTGTCACCAAACATATCATTTTCAATATGAATTTGGTATCTCATTTTCCCTATAGGTACAGGAGCCACACACATCACTGCCACAGTGTTAAATCCCCTTAGCCCCGAGGAGGCCCCACCCATTCAGGAAACAGTCGAAAACATCCCTGCAAAGGAAATTCCCATTATAAAATTTATTATTACAGATAAGAAAACCGAGAGAAAAGGAAAGAAGTTGGAAACCCCTACCACACAATGGGAATCACCAGTTTGCGCCATATGCGATGTAATAGGACACCCTACCCATATCTTCCCAAAGCTAGGTGAATTAAAATTGCTCCTCGGCTCTGAGGTAGAAATTGAAATGCCACGTTCCCATAAAATGGAACCTTCCACCAAGGGTAAAGGAAAATAATTTTGTACCAATCATGCATGCACTATATGCAGTAATTATGGAAACTATACCCATCATTGCCTAGAAATACCATGATATAGGGATGCCTTGTATGTCATCAAGTGATCCTATTAAGAAGATCCCCCCATCCAGTCTTTGAGAGATGACCCTTGTATCATCCTGTACCTATAGGAGGAACGACGATCACCTAAAAGGCTCCCCGCTATGCTCCCTCCCCCAATCAAGAGTTGAATACATTGTGATGAGCTTGATTATTTCATCATTGATTGTACAGCTTCGGAAATGTTCCAGTTGTGGTATCTAGTTCATATAGTATATCCTGACAACATGGATATCCAGTATTCATGTCAGATATGTGGTGACAACCACCCAGTGCGTTGTTGTCACTACATACTTAGATTCCACGTAGCACTAGCCTATATGCGATCAACCAGAGTCCGCCTCTCCCAAGAAGATGGCACCGACTTGGAATCCATGAACATCTCGACAACCCAAGAAGATGTGACAAGCATAACTATCCTATTCTTTTCCGATGAAAAGTGACCACTTAGGGAACCCCTAGTTACCCCCAACTGCTCTCTGCAGAGAAGACCAACATGTGCATTATGTAAAATTCCCAATCACGTGGTCATCATTTTCCCTGATTTAGCAGCATTACGATGATGGTACCCAGCCAGATCGTAAACTGAGCACGACGAGACCCCCATATCTAGGCTAATATGCCTAGTATGTCAGGGAAATCACTGTGGAAAACGCTATACTGATATCCCATGAGTTTGTTCCCTCATTGATATGATTCATACAATAGAGAAGAAACGGGACGATGAACTCAAAAGATATAGAAATTACATCACCCTCATACCAGCAACCCGACACCCACACTGACATGATGAGAAAGCTAGGAAAGCACACCAACCAAGCATGACCTAGGCCCAACCTTAGATATCATGCATATTATGTAACTTGATTGGCCACCAGATCAATCAGTGCAAAGAGTTGAAGCACCTAGCAAATAGTTTTCACATAGTCTCTTCACTCCCTCAGAGACTTCTCTCTAACCAAGAGAAGATCATGCATACCTATTTCAGGATTTGTTCACACTTTCACCATATGATTAAATGTGAGCATCTCTAAAATCTCAGAGTGGCAAGAGCAGTGTTATGTCTACACTCCCCCAAAGAGCTAGACACACCCAAGCTAATGGCACAAAAATGGAATCAGAAGACCTCCTCTGCTACAACATATCCTTTCCCAGCATCCACACCATCTCCCTCTCTTACTTAGCTGAAACCATTTTTTCCCCATGTGACCCTATTCGCTAGCCTAATTTGGCCTTTGAAGCCCTAGCATGGCCCTTTCAAGGGCTATCGTCATCTTTTTTATGCCTTCCATTTCTGGTCGTATGAATGTGTGGCACCTCTCCTTCCTTGTCCCTCATCTTTCTCCCTTCTCCCTTAGTTGTCTCCCTCATTTTCCCTCCCAGCTCCATATTTTCTCCCCGCTCCCCTTCCATTTTCCCCTTTTATAATTGTCGCGACTCTTTTTGGGCCATACCTCCTTCTAGGCCCTTCCTTTCCTTAGGCCACAACCCTTTTAGGTCTTGCGGAAGGCCAAGAAGGACTCTAACGCCTAGGTCGCAACCTTTAAGAATATTGGTGTGGCCTCTAAGGCCTTATTTGGCCATAACGTCATCTTGATTAGGCATTAATCCCTAGTTTCTTCCTTTCCTTGGCTATTTGTTGGCCTTCTAGTGCTCCTTTCCCTCTTTCCATCTTTTTGGTAAGAATTTTATTTCTGGACAGATTCTTGGTGTGTTTTCTAGAGATATCAGAGTAAATTGTTTGGTTGCAGGTGTCCGAATATTTGAAGTATCTTAGCACAAGTGAATTATACCTCTTAAAGGCCTCAAGGCCTAATGGTTTGCATCATCTAACCCTCATTCTCTCACTGTTTTCCACATCAAGATAAAATCTTCATAACAGTGATATTAAACACATTAAATTGACATAAATTCAACTCATAAAAGTGCTCTAATATTTCATAAATTGCCTCAAATACTAAGAAATAAATTTCACATATTAGGCATTCTTTATTTGGACATATTTCATTGACTGTCATATATGTTTGGAATGTGTCATAAGGTATGAAAACATAACAAGGTCTAAAAACATAACAATGGAATAGGTTTCTTCTCACTTGTATGTATCTTATTTTAAGCACTCCCATCTAGGACAAGGAAAAATTGATAATTTTGGCACTGTTTTGGGTTTTTGGTATAAGTAATCTAATGTTGTCATAAAATATATTTGTTGATGTGGTTGGAACATTAGTGGTCTAAGGATTTCACTTTTTTTTGCTGATAATATCTCGATGTTGTAATAAGGGTTCATAAGTATCCTCTTGTTTATTTCTCATTGTGTAAATGATTGGCTTATGTTGTTCATTGATAAATGTAATGTTGTGTCTCTTTGTCGACCTCATAAGTATGAAATGTTCATAATATTTGTAAATCACTCCCTAAAGTACATAATATTTTTAAATACATTGTTGGGCAAAACTATCATCGTTAAATAATTTCCCTAACATAAATTATCAATCCGAGAGTTTCGTAGACATACGAAGCACATGCACTAGAAATGTAGGACTGAAGTTAAACTAGCCTAGTATAATTCTTTCATATTTGATTCAAGATGCTATAAATGATCAAAGGGGCTCCAAAGGTAGGAGAACCTGGTCATCCTTCCCAAGATTATTGTCCTTAAGAAGAGAGACTAAAGAGTAGTAGTTTGTGATGTGTAGAAAGTGAGAGAAAATGCTCCTAAATTAGGAGAACCTAAACATCCTTCCTCAACAATTCTACTCCAACAACATTACCATTGCATCATATCACAAATTGGAAATGTGAAATTGTATAATAGAAAAACAACATATGAAGAGTAACATGTCTCAACATATATTAATGATGATGAAAAACACAATCTTATTACATCATGAAAGATTACAAAACCAAAAATTTATTCTAGACTCTAATTTTCCTCTCTATAATATTTATCATCATATATATTCCATTCCTATCATATATTTCTTCTCTATCCATATAAAAATGAAGGGAGAGCACTCTCTTTTATACACGAGTGCTTTGAAAACAATATAAGCAACTCATAATTACATATCCACTTTCTCTCAACCAATATCCCTATAATTACAAAATATGATCCCTTCAAATCATCACTGATCTCTTGCAGATCTTGGATGAGATATGTTATCCAAATCTCCATGATATTCTCCTTGGAATCTCCATGATCTTCTCCTTAGAATAAGATTGAACAATTATCCTTTGAATTCTTGAAATGGTGGAGGAAATATTTGAGAATATTTTTGAATAATCCTTGCAAATAATCCTACACATTACAAATCTCATCCACATTTGAGATATTAATGAAATATGTTACTTTTCCAATAATCAATCATAATTAGAAATAAATAAATTGGAAAATAATGAGATGAACCCATGGAAATGGTATGATGAATGGTTAAACGAGGTGATGGAATGTGAGGAATGACGAGGATAAACATGATAAAAATGTGACAATTACGAGACCCAACATACCCCCCAACTGAACTTGTTGCATGTCCTCATGAAACCTTGCATGGATTAAAACTTTTGGCTTTGCATGATTATGGTTTCTAACAATGTATCATTCCAGGATGCAAATTCATGTACTGCAACTGTTATTTCTATGGTTGGTTCTTGTGTTAAAACCCATGAATATAAAAAATGTTGGTTCTTGTGTTAACAAGGTTAATTTTTTTTAAAATACATGTATTGAAAATGATAATTCATGTACTGGAAATGATAAGTCTTTAATAGACATAAGAAAACCTTTTCTCATATTTTTGAATCATGCCAAAATAGATATCAATGTATGTGAATCAAGTGCAATGAAGTATATTTTGGAAGAGTCATGTTAGTTGACGATATATGAGGTGATGAATGGAATCAAATGGTAATGAATACCACCCCCAATTAAAAAAAAATGAAGATGTGTTATGTTTACGAAAAGGAGAAAGATAATGTAATATGGTGAGGGAATTTTCCAAGTTCATTTATTTTCAACATGTAAGAAAATTGTTTGATTAAAAACTAGAAAATAACATATCTTCACTTACCCAAATAGTTTATGAACTATATAAATGTAGTTGTTGCTGCTTCTATATTAGGAAAATGTCATGCTGATTTTGTTGGATGAGAGAAAATGTCATGTTGCTCGATGAAGGGAAGGAATCTGAAGTGATGTTTGGTTGTATGAATCAGAAGATGATGTCTGGGAGTGGAACTATGGTACTCTCATATGGTTGAAGGAATGTTGTTGCAAATTCTGATGGAGTCATGAGAAAATATAGTCTAATTCTGTTACAAAACCTAATGGTACAATTCTAGTCATGTGAATGAATGTGTCAGTGTCGACCATGAAAATAAGTCATTGGATTATCGACCATTAATGGAAGTCATTAACCAACATGAGGAAAAATCACCATTGATGTCAATAAGTGGCAAGGTAGTCAAGTACATCTTGCGAAGTGCTAATAAATGATATGATGTTAAGCCACTTGCAAGATCCAACAATCAAGGGACATTGATGTATTCCCATGACTGTCAGTGAGAGAACTTGTCATTAGGGCATACAAGCCTCAAGGTGCTAATGCCTTTTCTAGTCTCTATCCCAGATAAGGTGTTGAGGTCGATGGGTCGAGACTTGTTGAAAGGTGGGCCTTAAGAAATCCCACATCAGTCAACGCGAGTTTGTACAAAATGATTGGTAGGACTATAGATGAAAATACTTGCAGTAGAAATAGGTTTTTAAAAAAAATGATAGTAGTGCAATGTAGTCATGGGAAAATGAGCTGTTTGGTTTTATTTATGAGGAACAAGATGAACTGGAAATGAAGAAGGAATGTATGCAACTCAGAAATATAGGCATGTGTGAAGTCATAATGAAAGTGGGCTTCGATCACAGGGGCTTCACTGTGGGAGCAATACCATAGCATGTGGGTTCATATTGGGGGATAGATAATGAGGAAAAAATGACATAATATATTGGGGGATATATAGTGTGTAAAGGGTTTTTATATTGGCAGGTATAAAAAATGGAGCTCAAAGTTAATGAAAAAATATAAAGGGGTATAAAAAATGTTAATGAAAAAATGGATACCTACAATCTGATTCACCCCCTCTCGCGCCACTAAAGATCAACAATACCTACAATATATAGTGAAAGTAGGGGCCTTTTAAATTGGGAAGGTGTATTGGGTTTATATTGGTAGGTGGTTAAATAATGTGATTTTTAGAGGTATTTTCCAATATATACTCAAATTAAGGGTATTGTTTAATATGCTATCATTGCACGTGATGTATTAGAGGTCCATTAAGTGAAGCCCCTGTGGCTTCGATATGGATGGCTGATAAGCATAGAAGGAGAAGAGTAATTGAACATGTCATGGCGCAATGGATTTTTTTCAAAAGTGTCTGTGTGACAGATATGTGCGATGAAAAGTTTAACTTCTCCCAGCTTTCACTTTTTCATGTTTTATTGCGATTTCTGAAAATCACTTATGCATGAAATCATATCGTCTTTGAACCTGTGAAAGTTTAGTACTAATCATGCATGAAAATTGTGAGAGATTCGAAAAACATATAATGCAGTAATTAGTGTGAATGCTTCAAATTCAAACTAAAATACATTTTTTTTTACCTGTCGGTCATTGCGCGTCTCTAGACAATCATTTTCATTTAAGATCTATGACTTTCATGAAGTGAAATGTTTATTTGCAAAATTTATTTATTTTTTATTATTTTAAATATATATATATATATATATCTTAACAAACCCTAATATTAATCTCGAAGTTACACCAATCATGGATGAAAGGGTGTCGCATCGCAATGTTGAGGTTTTTTGCATAAGCTTCTCTTTGACCTACACATAGCACCAATCTCATTCCACTTGTATGGTATTAGTATATGCATAATATATCCAAAATTTTGACCACCAATTGACTTAAAATCAGTAGAAACTAATAATTTTTATGGAAAACATATATGTGACCCAAATAATGATAAGGTTAATGTAGTGAATGGAGGTGGAGTGGAAGTGATATTATGGAAGGATGAATGTAAATGAAGTGAAAATGAATGATAATTATAAGGCCCAACATACTTTTACTACCCCCAACTAAAGGTATAGCATGTCCTCAAACAATCTATTACATTGAATTTTATTTATTTATATCATCGAGCTTGGCTAATATTTTAACTTTGCATGATAACATTTGATAACTTAATAATTTTACAAAGTGTTTTTATTGGATTGCAAGAAGGTTGGTCCTTGTATGACAACCATTTAATTATATTAAAAAAAAAAACCATTTGAATAGTCATTTGTATGAATCATAATGTAATAGTAAATAGCTTTGAGAACAAGCATGTTGGGTTTATGAATATATAAATGAATGTGGCATGGCATAAATATGAATATAATCCTCCCCCAACTGATGGTATTGGAAAAAAAATTATGAAGTGAGGAACGGAAGTGTTTTTCCAAAAATTATAACTCCAACTTTTCAAGGAATTATATGATAAAAAGCTAGAAAATGAAATACCTTAACTTATTCATGAACATGGATAAGCTGTGCATAAATGTCGGATGCAAAATTCTGATCATATGCTTTTCAAGTGGTTGGACAAGTTGTGGATGAAGTAGTCCAAAGGTGACATTTAATGATAGCCCAAAGGTTTGTGCAAGAGGCCACCGAGCTAATATCCAACCCATCTTCATTCCATTTATTAACATGTTGATGAGGCCACAGATCAGTAACATTATAGTGGTATCTCTATTTCATAAGCCGTCGAGCATTGTCAAATGATATATATTGAGTTGTTGTTCATATAGTGCAAATTTTGGTTGTAAGACAAATAAATGTGAATGCAAGGTAGTAGGTATGAAGTCGTCAAATATCACTGCCCCATCAACCGCGTCAATACAGATGAGCATACTGTGTGAAGGAAGATATTAATTGTGGCGTTTTTCGAAGGCTTTGAGGTTCATTTGTCTAGTACCCATGATAACCACGGTGACCAAGCACTTCTTCACGAGCAACTATTCATATGGTATCACGAGTTGTAGACTCTTCTTCACGAGCTGTACACACGTCATACGAGCATCTACATACGAGCTCAGGTCATCTGCTATAGAAAACCCTATTTTATTGATAAATATGATCATGGCATACACTAGACTATTACAGAGTTCAATTCTTAGGCAGTCACTATAATTTAAAATGAAAGCACATCGTCCGTCGAAAGGGTGAAGGGGATGCGGTAAATTCAAGCATCCAAAAGTTCAACAGAAATCTAAAGACTACAGAGAAAATCTGAAGAAACAGATGAAATGGATGTTGATACATTCTATTTTCGTAAAGAATATTTCAACAAAATGCAAATCTTGTACATAAATGAATAATGTTGGACATTTATAGAGATGAATAATGTCAGACATAAAGGAAGCCCCATGCACATTATGATAATAGCTACTATGAAAAACTAATACATATCTCATTCAAACCGCAAGTGCCAGAGTGAAAACATAGTGGAATTGCCATGTGGCTCAAATAAAATAACTGGTGCGAAATGAGCTTTATGCAATAGATTTGTCTAATCCTAAGATCATTGTGGCTATTCTGTATTCTCTAATCCATCTTCCTCCTCTGAATTAGGAATGGTCTGCAAAGTTCCTTCTCCCTTATCTAACTTGGAAATAGTTTGCAATGTTTCTTCTTCTTCATAAAATTCATCCCCCTCGGCATCCAGCGACGACAGACCGTACAATCGATCCAAATACTAGACGTGCTTTCCATAGGAAAGATATTTTGTCGTTGTCAAATAAATCCTCTCTCCAAGTTCAGAAATAACGTAACTCTCTCCACCACTAACGACTACACAAAACGAGACAAGTGTAAGTCTTTTTATGAAAGGCGTGAGACTATAAAGGAGGGCCGTTTGGTTGTTGCATCCAATTCGTGATTTTGTTGTATCAAGCATCAATCTATTGGAATCAGTGGCAGGAAAATCGGAGTCAAACCTGGTGAGAACCCCTGATTTAGTTAACAATGGAACTACCGCAAAATATAATGGATCCATTTCTCTCTTTCTGATTTACCATTTAACGATAATAATATCTCAATATCAAAGCTTTACCATTATTAACTAATGGGGTTGAAAGCAGTGCATTCTCAGAAGATGATGGGAGTGATGGTTCCTCTGATGATTTTGGAGAGCTTTTCTTGGAAGAGGCTGGTAGGTTGGTTGGGAAGAGGTCAAAGCACAAAGGTCGAGAACAACTTGAACTTGGTTTAACATCTGAAAGTAGAAAATTAGCAGTCTATGAAAACATGCACATGAATTTGAGCTTGAAATATAGGGCAATATTCTTTGACGAGTTGGCAGGACAGAACATGGTTGTGCAATCTCTTGTTAATGTTGTTTTGAAAGGTAAATTTGCCCCTGTCTATATCTTTCAATGTCCTCATGGTACAAGGAAGACATTGACAACCAAAATACTTGTTGTAGCTCTCAATTGTGTCTCACTCGAGGAAATTAAAACATGTGGATTTTGCATAGATTGTACTGCGTTCGCATTTGGTAAGAGTGTGGACGTGAGAGCAGTGGACACTGCTAATAGCAATGAATTAGAGAGGGGATCCCTCTCTCCTTATTTCTATCCCCCTTCCATCTTTGTGCCATTGTCTCCCTCTCTTACCCTTCTCTACCTCTCTCACTCCTCTCTCTCTCTCTCTCCCCCACCAACCCCTTAACCACTAACTCATTATTCCCCTAAACCCAATCCCTAGTCCGTTAAACACTAACTCATTATTCCCCTAACCCCTAAATGTGCCTAAATCCCATAACCCCTAAGCCACCAATCCCTAACCCCTTAACCAATAACTCATTATTCCCCTAACCCCTAACCCCTCAGCCCTAAGCCCCTAATCCGTAATATCTTAAACACTAACTCATTATTCCCCTAATCCTTATAACAGTCCTTAAAACTTGTTGAGATTAGTCATTCCAAATGAGAGAAAGTCTAGTTGGGACCTACGATCAGGTTAATTCCCCCTTGTTGGCAAGGTTAAAATGGTTAATATTCGATAGACAAAATGTAGATCAAATATTTCATTAAAAAGAGGGAACCATACCCTCTCTGCCAGGCTATGCCTGTCAGTCGCTTGGCCTCTTCTTGCTCCCATGTGAATGTAGTACTATTTGACTGGTATAGAAGAAGGTTCTACATTATCAACTGTTTGTTTGGGACAAATTTTTGTTGTTTCGGCACTATTACATTCTTCAAGCTTATCCTTTAAATCATTATAGTCTCTTGTACTCTCTCCAACTTTGTAGTGCTTTCCATTCCTCTCAGTCTCATCTATTTCCTTGGTTTTTTAAGGGACAAGGTCGACAACATTAGGATGTTTTTGCAATAAACAAGGGTATTTCCAAGACACAGTTAGGTGGAGTAATCATATAAGAGCCAACTTTGTCATGAATGTGGGACACTCGAACTTCAGCTTTTCTGTAGTAGTCATGAGGTGTAGTGTGGTTATTGAGACTTCATCAGATGGCCATTCTCCGGTTTAAATTGTGTGACAACAATGTGGTTGAGTTTGAAACTGGAGATTGAACATACATTTGGTTTAATTGCAATAGAAATTTTCATCAATAAATGTAAAGCAATGATTAACAAATACTATAAATTAATAAATAGAGAAGACATGGCAACAAGCAACAGTACCTACAAAATTGTTACATTGAGACACAAAGAATGTGAAACTATTGTGCAAAAACAGAGACCAACGAAACTATCATATTAGCCCCTAACCCATTTAACCCCCTAAACCTCTAAACCCCTAACCCATTTAACCCATAAACCCTTAACCATAACCCCTAAACCCTTAACCCCTAACCCACTTAACCCCCTAAACCCTAAACCTCTAAACCCTTAACCCCTAACCCCTTAAACCCTAATTTCTGACCCCTAACCCATTTAACCCCATAAAACCTTAAAACCCTAACCCATTTATACCCTTATATCCTAACCCAATTAACCCCTAAAATCATTAAATGCTAAATTCCCTAACCCCCTAAACCTCTAAATCCCTAACCCATTTAACCCCCTAAACCCTAAACCTCTAACCCCTTCAAACATAATTCCCAACCCCCAACCCCTAACCCATTTAACCCCGTATACCCCTAAACCCCTAACCCATTTAACCCCCCAAAGGATAAACCTCTAAACATCTAACCCATTTAACTCGTAAACCCTAAACCTCTAAAACCTTAACCCCTAAACTCTAAACCCCTAACCCATTTAACCCCCTAAACCATAAACCTCTAAACCCTTAACCCCTAACCCCTTAAACCTTAATTCTGGACCCCTAACCCATTTAACCCCCTAAAACCCTAACCCATTTAACCCCCTACCCTAACCCCATTAGCCCCTAACCCCTAACCCATAAAATCCTTAACTGCTAAATCCCTTAACCCCTAAACCTCTAAACCCCTAACCCATTTAACCCCCTAAATCTTGAACCTCTAACCCCTTAACCCCTAACACCTAACCCCTAAAATCCTTAACTGCTAAATCCCCTAACCCCCTAAACCTCTAAGCCCCTAACCCATTTAACACCCTAAACCCTAAACATCTAACCCTTAACCCCTAACCCCTTAAACCATAATTCCCAACCCCCAACCCTTTAACCATAATACACTAAGAAAAGCACTAACCCATTTAACCCCTTAAACCCTAACCCATTAACCCCTAAGGTCCCCTAACCACTAAAATCATTAACTGGTAAATCCCCTAACCCGCTAAACCTCTAAACCCCCTAAACCCTAAAATTCTAACCCCTTAACGCCTAATTCCCAACCCCCAATCCATTTAAATCCCTATACCCTTAAACCCCTAACCCATTTAACCCCCTAAACCCTAAACCTCTAAAACCTTAACCCTTAAACCTTAATTCCCAACCGCTAACCCATTTAATCCCATAAAACCCTAAAATCCTAACCCATTTAAACCCCTAAACCCTAAACCTATAAACCCTTAAACCCCTAAACCCCTAAACCATTAAAACTTAACCCATAACCCATTAACCCCTCACCCCTAACCCCTAAAATCCTTAACTTCTAAATCCCCTAACCCCTAAGCCCCTAATCCCTAATCCCTTAACCACTAACTCATTATTCACCTAACCCTTACTTGCGCCTAAATCCCCTAACCCCTCACCCCCAAATCCCTAATCCCTTAAACACTAACTCATTATTCCCCTAACCCTTGAATGCACAAAAATCTGCTAACCAACCCTAAACCCCTAATACCTAACCCCTTAACAACTAACTCATTATTCCCCTAACCCCAATCCCTAATCCCTTAACCACTAACTCATTATTCCCCTAACCCCTAAATGTGCCTTAATCCCCTAACCCCTAAGCCCCTAATCCCTAACCCCTTAACCCCTAAGCCCCCAATCCCTAATCCCTTAACCAATAACTCATTATTCCCCTAACCCTTAAACCTTAAACCTCTAACCCCTAAGCCCCTATTCCCCTAACCCCTAACCTCCTAATCCTTAATCCCTTAACCACTAACTCATTATTCCCCTAAACCTTATAACAATACTTAAAACCCATTGGGATTAGCCATTCCAAACGAGAGCAAGTATAGTTGGGACCTACAATCAGATTAATTTCCCCTTGTTGGCAAGGTAGAATACCATGAGAAAAACCATGGGTTGCAAAAACCTCTCCTAAATTTACTATTTTATCCCAATTTTATTTTAATAATTAATTTATTTATTTATTTAAAAAATCTTTTAGATAAATCACATAAATTTTTTACAGTCAATGCCTTTCGAACCACTCATTGTGTGCTTCATCATGGTTCATCAAAAATATTTAAAGAAAAAAATTATTACAATGAAATTGAATTGATTTTTGAAGCTTCCTTTTAAACAATTGCTGACATTACAAGGAATCACAGAACTTGCTCAACATCCATCAAAACAACAATGGGTATGATATTAAAAATGATATTTGGAGGGCATAATATTAAAAATTTTGTTTGGAAAAATGAAGGGAGGGAGTATTCATTTTTCGTTTAAATTTTAGCCCTTGAGTTAAAATAACATTCTCCCACCAACATGGAGCGAGAGCATGCAAGAAGCCGTCGGCAAGGAGTTTTGAGGGTTTGCAGGCGTGGGGAGCATAAAGCTATGGAGAAAATGCACAGAGGAGGACAGAGACACTGGCAGCTAGGCAGTTGAATGGATTATTGGATGAATTAGGAAAGCACATGAAGAGGGAGAGAGATGTAGACAAGTTTTGTAGGTGGAAAAATAAAGGGACGCGGAGGGGACTCGTAGGTCTAGTAGGAAGAAGGGTGATTGCGTGAGGAAAATCCACAACCTGGAAGAGTAAGAAGGATGGAATCGCAATGGGGAATGAACCTCAGGTGAGGAAATGATAGTGGATTGAGGGAAATGATGGAAGCGTTAAGCAAGAGAGAGCATGCAGATCTGAACGTGGGCCAAAGGAGAAAAAAGGGACACAATAACAACTACGAAATGAGGGAAATGATAGCTGGAAAGCCTGACAAGGAGATGGACGCAGAAGAATGGAGATGCAAGGGAAGATGAGACAACAATGAAGAGAGAAATTAAACAAATAAATGAGGTGCAACAAGGAAAGATGCAGCAGAAAAAAAAGTGGGCAGAGAGGCTTTGAAGTCCTTTTAAAAAAAAATGAAATTTATTTTTCTCGGAATTTGAAGAAATTTTCTGTCTAATTGATTCAAAAGTTTATCTCTGTTAAAACCCAATTATTTTTCCAGAAAATAACAAGGTTGGCCATGGGAGAATGTGGTGTGATAGCTGAAACCATGTTTTAAGTTCCTGCAAATGAAAATGCTATGGCATGTTTCATTTTTGCTCTGTTGGTTTAGAACATGATTGGTTGGAAGGAACAAATCAATATAAGTTTATTGAAGAATGCTTAGCTACTGTTGTTGGATCAGCATTGTAGTTTCTAGAATTTTTCTCAGCATTTGAATGAGTATGCAATTCTTATCCAAAAATGTGTTTTAAGTTGATATCTATGGTTCAAATTGAAAATTTTGCACCGCGGATATTTTCTTTTTTTACATTGTTGTACTTATACCTTCAGCAGTACCAATTTTTTGCTACAAACACACTAGTGTGACGGTATGAAGTGGAATTTTTTTAATAATGGTCAGTTTACACCATGATTTGGGCTAACATCACTTCCTACTTATTCAATTCTTAATTTCTGCATGTTAGATATAGCCCACAACACCTTTCCATTCTTTTTGAGCTATGCTTTTACACTAGTAAACAATAATTGTTATAGAAGTTCTTTGATTGTTAAAATAAAAGTAATCTTTCCAAGGAAGACTTTTGGAAGTATCTGTAAATGGGTCTTATAGATGTATCTTCCTGATAGATGACAATATATGCTATGCTTAGCGCAAGTGAAATACCAAAGCCTCTCTATTCATCAAGAAAATATGGTTTTGTAAGGTCTCTATATTATAATGAATTTCCACTGTGTTGTTGTCCACATGCTAATATTGAAACTATGAAAGTTTAGTCCCAATTGTCAGGCCTTGGCCTTGATTCTATCTGAAGCAACTCCTCTTATTATAGGGTTTTGACACATGCTTACCATTCAACATTGAAGTATATGATAAACTTTTTATTCATAAACAAATGAGTATTGATGACTCAGAAATGCCACTAAATGAATGAAAAAACCACTGTTCTATGGGGATGTGTCCCTTAGGGTGGGAGGGGGCCCCTCCATGTTTCCCATGTTCCCAAGGTATATTTTTCTTGTAGGATGCTCCAAGAAACATTTCTCCACATATCTCTTTTGGGAAATGCCGTGAAACATAGAGGGAAATGCATTTTCCCCAAAGGTTTTTTTTATTTTTCCCTTTTCTGGGACGATTGAAGAAACATTTCTCTACATATCTTTGTGGGAAAAGTAGATGGAAAATTTCCATAATGTGAAGGATGAATCTCCCAAAAGGAGGATTTTAAGCTTTTCCTTATTAAAAAATGAGCTTTTGGATATCTCTTAGAAAAAATGAGTTGCCAATTTTTATGGTGGCCCAAATGCTTCTACTTGGTTTTTTGACCATCCCTATACGTGAAACCAAGACTGTGATTACTTATATTCCTTGTCGAAGTGACTCTTTGAAATTCCATTGCAATCCTCACCTAGTCCACTACACCATCATTTCGACATGAGTCGTTGATCCACATTGTACTTTTGACTAATCAATGCTCATTAAATTGTACTTTTTCAATTTTGGATTCTTAGCCATGTTATTAGAATTCCATTGTCAAGGTTCCTATTGTAGTCAATGTTCTTTATCCACACTGTGTTCACTCTTTAAAATTCAAGTGCAACCCACACCTAATCCAATATACCATAATTTTGACATGAGTAGTTGATCCACATGGTAATTTTGACTAATCAATACTCATTAAATTGTTCTTTGTCAATTTTGGATCTTTGGAAATGCTATTAGAACCCCATTTTCAAGGTTCTTAGTGTGGTTGATGTTCAAGGTGATCACAGGTTATAGAGCTTTTGCCACTTTTACTGGTATGTAGAAGTAATTGATTGATTTATAGTAATAAAACTTTGTTCCAATTATATATTGTGCAAGATTTTAAAAGCCAAAAAAAATCTCTATCACTTTTCAGATAATATCATTGGCTTGTTTACATTTATAATCACAAAATATAGAAATAAGTGAGACAAAAAATTAGATATGGAAGGCAACAACCCCCACAAATTTATTATTCGTATACTCTTGGTATTCTAGCATTCTGGAATAAGTTGGATAGCTTCTCTGCTAGGGTAATTATTTCATGGTGAACCAATCCAACTTGTTGTATAATTTTTTGATACCTTGAAAATGTGAGCCAAATGAGGGACCACTATGCTGACTTTGTCGCAGACTCAATCCACAAAAATTTTTGAATCCCCCAAAATATTTAGTTTTTTGACATATTTTTGGTTGACCACATTGATAAGAGCCTAGAGAGTTGAAAATTCAAATCTCATGTGTGTGCTCATACTTGGAGCATATTTGATATGCAAAAAATGAGCAAGTTTTGCATATTTATTTCCACAATGATTTTATTTCATTTCTTTGATCTTTGATGTTGTGTCATCAATTAAAGATTCCATTCATCCATTAGCATCATTGCCTATATATAGACCTCAACTTTCATGTTTTGTTTCTTTAGGTGGTTCACACCCAATTAATTTCTACTCATAAATGATAGCTAGGTCATATGGTAACATTTCATTTACTTTTCATCAACCTTTAAAGACAAAAATTGGCATGCCAAATTATTCATGCCCATTAACATGACAAAATAAACTAGCTACAATCTATTCTGGTGAGATGCTAGATATATTGAAACCATCCCCATAGGCTTCAGAAACCACTCTGGCTCCAGTTCAAGTTCTGGATGGAAAGAAAAAATCCTTACCAAAATCTCTTGGAAATTAATCAATTTCTCTTATAGTTTCATTTGTCAACAATGAAGATAATTGTATTTTATAGTTTTCCATCAATCCTCCAGCTGAAGTATTGACTATAGATAAAGCAGATAGAGTTAAAATGTCACCAGTGAACATGCCTATTGTGACAACATGTGATATCTCTGATGGTACGGTTTCAAATTGTTCTGTAGTTTCTACACTTGAGTCTAGATTAGATCATCATAATGGTGAAAAGCATAAAAACATATCTAAAAAACAAGCAGATATTTCAACAATTGAATGTTCAAATAAGTTGAAAAAATTTGAGCACAAGCCTAAAAAGCAGCAAATGCAACAACATATGGCATTGGTAAGAAGCTCTTCAAATATGGAAAGGGAGTCAAAACGAGAGGTGGTCATAGAGGAGTCTAAACTTAGAAGTTCTCACAGGCAGGTGGAGGAGTTACTTTTGAGTTAGACTTCATCATCTACCTCAACAACTCCTTTAATGACAACCCTACATAGGACCATTAAAGCTCTTGATGGAGAGGCTAATTCCGACCTAGCTATAGAAACAATTCTACATTTTTCACTGCTAGAGCCTGTTTCTGCATCCCATCCTTGTGGTTCATTTAGCAATCCCAAAAAATGTGAGAAGATACTACTGCCAAAGAATTCATGAAGAAACATGGTTAATGTTGTGGACACTCCCTCATTTAGGAAATCAGGAGTTTCGTCATATGTAGATGAGATCACCGAAAGGGATATTTCCACGGGAACCTTGGAACCTTTACAAGATTCAGAATCTGTGAGTGAATTGATCACTACTAATATGTCTTCATCTTTGGGAAGCTCTGGTGAGGGATATGAAGGAAAAATAGAAACTTCTATGCCAGTTATAGAGTTTTCTACAAAGGATGTTGGAGTAGTAAAGAAAGCAACAGAAGTTATGAATTTTGATAACAATAATGTTCTTGTAGGAACATTGAAGAGCTCAACATGCAGTGAGGATGTCATTAAATTAGATTCAAAACTTAGAAATGTGAAGAATAAAAAATTTGAATCAACATGTTGTTAGTCATCAGTAATTTTTTCCTTTGTAGATGACTAACTGCTTATCCCAAGATTTATAGAAACAAAGTTCATAAAAATTGTGAGTTCTAGAAATCTCACTACCTTCATTATCCTTAAGATAATTTTTCACTATTTCATCATTCCATCATGTCAAGCTCTGCTTACCAGTCCCAGAAAACCCATTAGGATCTCATGTCATTCATTTTGTCTGTATTTTGTCACCTTTGGCCCAAATCCTCTGTTTTGTTTTGCCTAAAACCTCCCACAGCTACCTAAGGCAACCTATCAAACAACTCTATTGTGTCTCCCAAAAATACCCCAAACACTGATGTTTTCAAAATGGTCTTTGTAGGCTCTTTAGATAAGTCAAGTACATTGGATTTTGGATCTTCAATACATCAGTTTATCATAAAATCTGTTTTACACTTGAAAACCCTAAAATCTAAGTTTTTAGTCCAAAGCCAAGTCCAAGAAACCCTCCACTAGATCACCTAGGGTTTCACAGGTCATAGGGTGAATTTGGTGTCCTAAAAAGCTCTATTTTTCCAGTGTAAAGATACTGCTTTCAAAGAAGAGGAAGGACAAGTAAATTTGTCCAAAATTGATCAAAGGGTCATTAAAGAAAGGCCTCCTTAGCCTAGTGCACAATTCTACAAGGGACAGATGCCCTTGCTCACATTCCTGCAAGAGGATCAAGATGGCCATCAGCCTAGCAAGAGGTAAGGTAATAAGGTGAAATCATCTCAAGAAGACCATAAATAACAAAGAGAAAGCAGTAGGCATATGTTTTAGAGAATTAGGGTTTTTTGTGACTGATTTGGCCAAAGAAGTGAATTATTACAAGGACTACAAGGAAAGAAGGTCACCTCCACTCCATCAAGTGCACATTGAAGATTATTTAGAAATAATAAATGATTTCTAAAAGGTTTTAGAGAACTTAGAAGACAACACTATTTACTTTTTTCTAACAACCCTAAAACCTAGGAGTTTGGGAGGATTGACAAAACTAGTAAAAAAATGAAGATAAAGCCTCCTTCATAATCGCAGATGGAGTTTCAGGGGGTATTCAAGCCACCCTATGGGTTTGACAAAGAAGCACTGATTCCACCTCACCAAAAGGACAAATGACAAAGAGTATCAGTGCAAGGGCCTGAGTTTTCAAATACAGTCAAAAGATTTTCAAAGTGGTCGAAAGGGAGGCAAGCATGAGATGTAAAGACTAAGGAGGAACCATAGATATATCACTGTCAACATGGTCAAAGAAAAAAACATGTAATTAGTCCAAAAACAAAGCAGAGAATCCTCCAACAAGGGTTTCCTTATCAAAAATATATTATGCAAAAGATAGTTAGCCATGAGTGACACTTCTGCAGGACTGTCAAGATGGTTACCTACAGGAAGATTGATAAGGTCAAACAAACCTCATGTTTCTCACATTGGTGGCACATATGAAGACTAAAGGAAATATTGATGTCAACTGCTAAGGTTTTCACACCAATAAGTTTTCATTGTCTCAAAGAGAAAACATGACAGTATGTCAGTTGAAAGAAGGCCAAAATTCTTCTTTTCAGTCTATCGACCAAGCAATCAAAGGCATAAATATGTAGGACTGAAAATTCCAAGGTAAAGGTGCCAAAATGATCACAAGCTTACTGTTTACAGGTGTTGAAGTTCATGAAAGGGATATAGTGAACTTTTTTTTCAAAAAAGAGCACTAATGTCACTATCTGCTTTTTTTTCCTCAAAACTTTGTCAAATGACCCTTTTCTTTTCAAGGAAGGGTTCATGTTTCCAAATGTGGGTAAGAATCACAGTTTGAGCTTGTTAAAGAGTTTTTTAATCTGAGGAGAAATAGAAAATTTCTCCAGTCAAAGAAAAACACCATTTTTTTTATAGTTCTGCCACCTATAGGAAAAAAAGACCAAAAAAATAGTGAAAAAGTAAGAAGGGGAAACAAACATTAGAGAGTGGGTTTGACCATGAAATTATTTTTTTAAAGGAAGTATAAAGGTATTTTTCCCTCTTCCCAACTCATTTTTGTCTTTGAAGAAGAGAAGGAGAACCGTTGAAACATTTTTTAAGGGTTTTCTACAAAACTGGTTGAAGTTGTCAGACGCTACGCACAAAGCCATTAGCGCTGTGCATAGAGGAGGCCAATACAATGAAAAAAATCAATGTGATATGCATCGAATGGTCGGCGCTATGCACACGCCTAGTTCGGGCCTGACTTGCCCACCGTTCAACGACGCTGTGCATAGGGAGGCCCAACAGGCCCGATAACTCGCCCGAGGTGCCCACACCCAACCCGGCCTTTGCGCACGGTCGCTGCCAACCGCACGACCCAGCCTCGAGTTGGCACACAAGGAAGGCACATTAGGAAATACTGTTAGGTGGCGCTACGCACAGAGGAGATTTGGCTAAATTTGCCAAAAAATTGCTCAAACTCACTTTTTCTCCTCCTCAAGTTTTCCCTAGGCTCCTGTATGAGTTAGGCAAGGTTGGTAGTCATTTTATTTTCCCTCCAAATTGATATTTTTACATTCATAATCAAAGGAGAACATCAAAAACCTAAATTTTTCCAAACCCTAATCTTCATGGCAATCAAATATTTAAACTTCTAGGGCAAGAATTACCAATTGGAGAGTTGTCATTATCATAAACACACTCAATAAAATCTAAGCCTCCTCCTAAACTCTGAAATCATTCCTATACTTACTTCATTTTTCCCTCATTTTCTAAAATATGCCCTCACCATCACTCATTTGCCCTCGCTAGACCTAAATCTCTCACCAGGCTAAAAACCATTTTGTTCAAGGATATAATTAGCCACCATGTTCGGAGAAGAGATCAGTACCAGCAGTGATGAAGGCCAAAGGCCTATCAAGCCAAAACACAAGGGAGGAAGAACTAATAGGTTTGAGCCCTTGGATATAATTCAAATCACCTCTTCTCCCATGATCCTTGCATGTTTTGAAGATTTTGGATGCTATCAGTTCTATGAGAGGGTTAAAAATGTCCAAAATCACTCAGTTTTGACTAGGTTGTTCATTCTCATCCTACAAAACCACCAGGTCAACCTATCAGAAGTAAATTTTAAAATATCATCCGAATCCATTGCTAAAGCCACAAGAATACCAGATATTGGTGAGAAATGGTTCAAGAAGAAGAAATTGGCCTTAAGATACTATGTGCCCTTCCTCAAACCTAGTTATCAACAGGGCTACAAGATTGTTCCCCCCTTCTCCCACCTTCTAGAGAGATATGCCCTACTGATGAGGCAGATCATCAAGTACTTCACTTGTGAGGGGAGGTACTCCATGATTTATTCATATCACATAAGGCTGATAATGCACTTCACCAGGGTTAAATTGCTAAACCTACACCGTACTATCTCTACTGGAGCATTGACAAAATGGATTTAGTGGTCAAGAAAAGAAGTTATGCCCACCAAATGCAAAGCCTTTTTCACCACTCCTTGGTTAAGATGATTGTTTTGCACCAGCTAGAACAACAGGGAATTCCTTGGAAAGTTTTCATCTCATATGATATATTTGCAAATACCCAAGCCTTCATTCAGCAAAATTATCCCTCCACTTCACACTCACTTGCCTCCACTCCTCCATCACCTCTACCTATTCCTTCTCCACAAGGAAACCTACCTCTTTCCTCTTCTCCTGATGCATCAAATGAAGATGATGACGGTGGTAATGAGGAACAAGGAGGTGGCAAGAGCAATAATGAACAAGATGATGGTGGGAATGATGAAATAGTGAGGCGGATAAGAGTTTAATGAGGAAGAGCGGAGTATGATGATGAAAAGGAGGAGGGAGATGAGCATGGCGATGAGGAAAAAAAAGTGAGCACTTGGAGGAGACGTGATGGTAGTGATACCAATGATCACTCCCAAGGTGCAAAAAGGTGTTGATGATGAGCAAGATGAAGATCGAAGATAGTGAAAAATGATGTGGATGACAGACAACAAGAAAATAAACTTGACACTCAAGAGAAAAATGTGCATAAGCATGACAATCAACCTAGTCATAGTGCAAATAGTGAAAAAAATGGATGAAGACGGTGAACATGAAGCAACATAGGAAGATAATGAGTAAATATAAGATCAAGAAGAGAAGAAAAACGGTGAGGCCTGAGAATAATTTGATGAAGGGGACAATGAAAAATAAAATGACATGATAGGATAGTCGGTGATGAAATAGGCGACAAAGGGAAATTCATGACAATCATGGAAGTCATTACTATCATGACATAAATAAGTCTAGTCCTAATGATGATGGAAGTGAAGATAGCCCAGAGGATCATGAAGAAAAGACCTTTATGATGTAAAGACCTTTATGATGGATAGAACCAAAGTGAGGCAAGTGAAGAAGGTAATGATCAATTTGAAGGCCAATATGGCGATAGAAGCGAGTGAGGAAAATGAAGATGATAATGATGTTGAAGGTCGGGATAACGGTGATCAAAAAGAGCATGAGGTGATTGGTGGGGTCCACAATAAAGATAAGGAGTTGTTGACAACACCAAGGGTCATAGCGATAAGGACACTACCAAAACCATCATCACTCCTTTCACATGCACATACCACGGAGGAAGAGAGATGTGTTTGCCGCCTCAAAAAGGGAAAGGGCCACCTCTTCTCAAGCTATCAAGCCATTGGACAAGGGCAAGGGAAAGATGGAAATGGGTGAGCGGTAGGTAAAGGTAAGGAGAAGTAAGAGAATCAAGAAAACTACTCAAGAGCCTCAATTCATTGATCTAGACGGTGACAATGAGGACAAGGAGATGACCACCGGTTGCTACTCTTAACAAAAGATGCGCAACTTAGGGAATGGGAGAGAGATTTTGAGATGGCACAATGTGTCATTCAGTATTACAAATATGAGCAAAAACACTTCAAGAAGGTGAAAATGGGCCTTGCTCTCGAGAAGAAAATGACCAAGCACTATGCAAAGAAACATAAGCTTGCTTGTGCCAAACCGAAAGAGGCCCTCATAGAAATAAAAACTTTAAAAGAGGAAAAAAGCATGATAGACTTGGATTTTTGGCTAAGGCTTCTCAACAGTGTCCAATACCTCTTGAGGGACCCGTCCATAAATTTTGGGCCAAATTGAACAAAATTTTGTGTTTTTGAAATTTTGAGGCCTCTGTGTGTAGCACCCTTGCACTATGCACAAATTTGGTGCATCCTCATCTTTCAAAATTTACATTTTGGAGCTGTCACTCATCGGTATGATCACAAAAATTTCAGATCATTTGGAGCAGTTTTGACCCCCAAAAGGTCAAAAACGAAAATTTTGACCATTCCCTCATTTTGAAGCAAGGTCTTGCGCACGGAGCGGTGTTGGGAGAACTGGTTTTGAATAGGTAAATGGAAATAATTTAGAACAACTAAAGCATTTATGGAAATTAGACTCATCAGGTTTTCCAACAAGCCATCACGAAGCCCAATCCGACATTGGGAAGGGGTCCAAAACTTAGTCACAAAGACCCTATTTTCTACTAAAGTGGTGTGCACTTTCAAAGAGCATCCAAGTGTGTTTTGGACCAAAAGTCAACAAAACACACTCATTTATTGAAAAGATATTTTTGAGTTTTTAAGGCAAACAAACTAGAATTAGGTGCAAATAGTTATTTTGACATTTATTTCTTATGATATTATGTGCCTTGGGCCTTGCATGGTCTCTGGCCATAAATGACATTTATAGTTGAATTTGACATTTTCCTACCATATTTAGGGTTTTATACCTCCTTTGCTCCATAAATAGAGCATGAGTCCCTCATGTATTTTTTGGCATGTGATGAGCTTTGAGAGCAATACATGGTTTATATGTGCTTGGAAAAGAAATTGGTGTTGTGGAGTTGATGAATGGCCTTGTTGGCTTGATGATGGAGAGGCTTGTTTGAAGGATTCCTTAGCTTGGTGAATGGTGATGTGTTCTTAATTTGTTTATTTTTTCTTGTTATCATTATGTTTCATTCCTCTTGGTTTCTATAAATCACAAAAGTATAGGTTGGGACATGCTCTTTGAGGCACCTCAGTCCTCCTGTTTGTTATAGTTTTGATGTTTTCCTCTGTTTGGTCAGCTTAAGGAATTCTTGATTGCTCCTTAGGTCCACCTAAACTTGTTTTTTTCTTCATGTATGGTTAATATGCTAGTTTACAAGTATGATTCATGGTATGCACTGCTTATTTGAAGCTTTCAAAACTCTATCTTGAAACCTTTCTTTGGAATATTGTTTGCTAGGTTAATTCAAATAGGTCTCGTTCGATCTTGCCCTTTATCCATGCCTACCAACTTGTTTTAGATTTCTCTGTAGCTTGATTTATGATGTTTAGGAGTTCCCTCTTGATAGTTTAAGTTATTTGTGATATTGTATGTTTTCCCAAAGTCTGGAGGTGAATTTACTAAAGTTAGAAGCTCTTATGCTCTCTATGTTTCACTGACATGTTTATCTTGGATGTTTATTGGTTTAAAATATTATCATAGAGTAAATGGTTTTCCCTAGCTCTTTCCTAGTATCTTGTGCTAATCATATTTAAGACCTCCTTGTTCATAGGTATTTGAAAAAGGATTGTTGATTTCCCTTTGCCCTACCTTATTCATAAACTTGATGTCCATCCCACTTCACTCATAAAATTAAAGGATCCATTAACCTTGCTAGATTGGCCTTGCACTGCACTCTGATTCATTATTGAGACACCCTTGACTTTCATTGACTCCATGTCCCAATGGCTTTGACAGACTCTCACTCCACCTATCCTACTTGAACATCTTACCCACCAAAAAAATCAACAAACCCTACACTTAACAACTAGCCTAAAATGAAAACCCTAGAGAAAAAATAACACATCCTTTGAACCCAATAGAGAGAGGCCTCTCTAAGTCCAGGAAGGCTAGGTCCTAAGACTCAAAAGACTAGTTCCATGTTACCCTGTCATTTGGTTTACCAATCTGTCAAATCATGGGACACTAACACAAGAGATAATGCTAGACAAAGATGCAACAATAATTTTGTTAATTATTTAATTGGAGAGAATTAAGATCTTGGAAATGTTCTCCATCCTAAGCATGGGACTGTTGTGGCTTATGATTCCCCATATGAGTTGTCAATTTCAACTGATGTTGACATAAACAAAGAGCTGACTTATTTTTGCAATTATGTCATTGGAAAAGAAAAAGCTAGTTTTCATGTTGGGGAGAGAAAAATCAATGGAATGCATGAGAGTAGGTTGGCATCTCAACTAGCTACACATGACAATGGAACAGTAGCTATTGATCAAAATATTATCAAAGAGAAAAATGGTGAAGTGTTAGTTGTATCTCAGTAGTCAACAACAAATACATGCAAGGTGTATGAACGGGAATTACAATCAGAAGCTACATCATGCTTGTGGAAAAACCATAATGGCCAAGGTTATAATACCTAATTTTCAAGAAATACCTATGCAATACAAATGAGTATGAATGTTATCCTTCCTGGAGGGCCTTATGTGAAAGCACCACTTCCACAAGTTGGACTAGTGAGAAATAATTATAATGCTGATAGGTGGCAGTGTTTTTTTGGTTTGCATAAGGGTTTGATTCCTCCTCCACAACATTCTTTGCCCACAATTCATATATCATAGAATCGATATGAAGTGGGCAAGGTTCCTAATGAGGATTAGTTGGAACAAAGACAAATTAAATCCATCCTTAATAAATTAATGCCCAAATATTTTGAGAAATTCTTTGAACAGGTCAAAGAAGAGAACATTGACTCTGCATCATGTCTTCATGGTATAAGATTTAAATATTTTATAAAACCATGATGGAGCTGAATTTTTTTTAAATGTATGCAAAATATAGTTTTCAGCTTGTTGCATGAATACCAGAATTTTATGAAGATAATCAGAAGGTTGTTTTCAAGCGAGTTCTTTTGAACAAATGTTAGAAAGAATTTGAAAAAGATGAAAGAGAAGAGGTAGAGGCTGAGAAGGAAGAAGAGAATGGTGAAAAAATCCTTTCAGTAGAAGAAAGAAAGGAGGAGAAGGCTACAACATGACGATGAATTATAAGAAATATAAGGCTTATTGGTGAGCTTTATAAAAAAATTATTTTGACCGAAAGAATTATGCAAGCATGCATCAAGAATTAATTGGTGAATTTCAGCATCCAGAGGAGGAAAATGTTGAAGCTTTGTGTAAAATGATAAGCACTTTGGTCATATGATTGACCATCCAAAGGCCAAGAAACATATTGATTCTTACTTATATAGGATGACAAAAATGTCCAATAACCAAGGGCTTCCCTCTAGGCTGAGGTTCATGTTGAAGGATCTGATTGATCCGAGGAGGAATGGATGGAAACAAAGGAATAAATTTTAGGGGCCCAAGAAGATAAAGGAAGTGAATCAGGATGTTGTGCAAGAACTGCATGGATAGGGAGGCCCCTCTCGAGGTACCAATATGGGACATTCATGTCGAAGACTTGTGACACCACTTGATCATGGTGGGAGAGGACCTGCAATACCACCTTACATGGCAGGTGTACAGACGAGTTCAATTCCACATATGGGTGGGGTTTAAAGGGCCAAAACCCCATATGGGACCATGTGACTATAGATTCACCAATAAATATTCTCATATTGTGGATAGGGCTCAATTTGAAAATCAGTCTATGCCAAGCCCTTCAACACACAAAGCTTATGATGATGGCCACTTGACTCTTGGTCCTAAGGGAGGTCTTGGCAACGGAATAAGAGTGAGGGTTCAACCTCTGCCATATGCTAAGAGTGATCTAATATATATTCCACCATTCATATCCTGAGTAATGGACAAACAGGTGCAGGTCTAATTTCAGGTTGCAGTTCTGACTAGATGCTAGTTGGTATGAGAGATGAAATTTTGACAAGGACTTATGCTGCATAAAATCCTTTATTTTCAAAATCATGTGTCTAATAAAGAAACATTTTGGATAATTACATAATGGCCAAGGTTATAATACTGAATTTTCAAGAAATACATGTGCAATACAAATGAGTATGAATGTCATCCTTCCTGGAGGGCCTTATGTGCAAGCACCACTTCCACAAGTTGGAATAGTGAGAAATAATTCTAATGCTGATAGGTGGCAGTGTGATTTTGGTTTGCAGAATGGTTTGATTCCTCCTCCACAACCTTATCTTCCCACAATTCATATATAAGAGAATCGATATGAAGTGGGAAAGGTTTCTAATAAGGATCAGTTGGAACAAAGACAAATTATATCCATCCTTAATAAATTAACGCCCCAAAACTTTGAGAAACTATTTGAATAGGTCAAAGAAGTGAACATTGGCTCTGCATCATGTCTTCATGATACAATATTTAAATATTATAAAAAGCCATGGTGGAGTTTACTTTTTGTGAAATGTATGCAAAATCTAGTTTTCAGCTTGTTGCAGGAATACCTGAATTTTATGAAGATAATGAAAAGGTTTTTCTCAAGCGAGTTCTTTTGAACAAATGTTAGAAAGAATTTGAAAAATATGAAAGAGAAGAGGTAGAGGCTGAGAAGGAAGAAGATAATGGTGAAAAAATCCTTTTAGTAGAAGAAAGATAGGAGGAGAAGGCTGCAACATGATGACGAATGCTAAGAAATATAAGGTTTATTGGTGAGCTTTATAAAGAAAGTATTTTGACTGAAAGAATTATGCAAGCATGCATCAAGAATTAATTGGTGAATTTCAGCATCCAAAGGAGGAAAATTTTGAAGCTTTGTGTAAACTGATAAGCACTATTGGTCGTATGATTGACCATTCAAAGGCCAAGGAACATATTGATTCTTACTTAGATAGGATGACAAAAATGTCCAATAACCAAGGGCTTCCCTCTAGTCTGAGGCTCATGTTGAAGGATCTGATTGATCAAAGGAGGAATGGATGGCAACAAAGGAATAAAGTTGAGGGGCCCAAGAAGATAGAGCTAGTGCATCGGGATGTTGTGCAAGAACTACATGGATAGGGAGGCCCCTTTCAAGGTACCAATATAGGACATTCATGTCAAGGACTTGTGACACCACTTGATCATGGTGGGAGAGGACCTGCGATGCCACCTTACATGGCAGGTGTATAGATGGGTTTATTTCCACATATGGGTGGGATTGAAAGGGCCACAACCCCATATGGGACCACGTCACCATAAATTCACCAATAAAGATGCTCATATTGTGGATAGGGCTCACTTTGAAAATTAGTTTATGCCAAGCCCTTCAACACACAGAGCTTCTGTTGATGGCCACTTGACTCTTGGTCCTGAGGGAGGTCTTGGCAAGGGAATAAGAGTGAGGAATCAGCCTCTGCCATATGCTAAGAGTGATATAGTAGATATTCCACCATTCACATCCTAGGTAATAGACAAACAGGTGCAGATCTGATTTCAGGTTGTAGTTCTGACTGGATGCTAGTTGGTATGAGAGATGAAATTTTGACAAGGACTTATGCTACATAAAATCCTTTATTTTCAAAATCATGTGTCTAATAAAGAAATTTTTTGGATAATTACATAAGAGAGTTTAAGAATTCATACTCATCATGTGACAGAGATGGGAAGACTGCAAATGATGAATTTCAACTGTAAGAACATTCTTCTCAAAGAACTTTGAGTTCACAACTCATTTAGTTTCAACTTAGGAAAAAGGATAAAATGGAAATAAAAGAATATTATAGATGAATTCATTTACAATTCTTCCATTCATTTTCATTATGTCTTTTAGTGAAGTCGACAAGTTTCCTTAACTTTTTCTTAATTTTTCATTACATACCCATCAATGTGAGGGATTTGAAGGATGCAACTTTTTGTGTAGATGACCTTAAAGCACCATTTTTCCATTCAACTATGGTTTCGCTTTGGATATTATATTATTTTTCAGGAAAGAAGTTGAAATTGATCTTTTGGGGAATCTACTTACACATTTATGCAAGTATGAGTCTTTCTTGATAAAACAAGGACAACTTACAATTTGGGGACTGTTGTAGCTCATGGAATAGTATCTTGGTTTGGTACCTGACGTGGATCTCATGTTTTATTGTATGGATAGGCCCACGATTTGAATTAAAGGAAATCAATATTGAGTTGGAAGTTTTTTCTGAATCAGAAGACTAGTTGCAGTTCCCACAGTTCAATGAATATCTGTAATCTGCATGAGTGAACTTACCTAAAGTGAATTCACCTGAATCTCTTGTTGATGATGTAGAACCCGATGAGAGATATACATAGGTTGCAATGAAATTTATGGAGGAGAAATAGATAGAGCACATATGCACACACACACTGAAAGTGAGCAAAATAAATGTTGAAAAAGTTGGTGATATTCCATGTGATCTCTGTTTGTCTCAAGCACACTGAAAATAGAGTTAGTGGGGTATAGGACTACATTGATTCTTGAGGTATTTTAAGCTACTGTGGTATAAATTTAAACATGGGAGATAGGTAGGATTTACCTTGTCTTTAGAGTTGCCTTAAATTTGATATGTCAAATTGACCTTGTTTCTTGGTAAGGAAATTCTTTGGTTGCATTTTGTTGTATCTACAAACTAAGAAAACTTGATCAATCCTCATATTCAATGCAGGATATACTTACAAATTACTTAAGAGAGCATAAGAGGAAATAGTGCCATTTTGTTGAAATTATGAACAAATTGGTATAAAGTCAAACATAATTTAAGGCATTTGTGTCATGTAGGAAAATTGATAGTAGAAATAGTAATAAACTAATATCAATTAATGCACATTGAAATGTCCAAGAATAGTTTGTGAAGGTAAGATGAGTTGATTAATGTCGACAAATCAGAAAAGGATAGATCAATCAGACCATTAAATATATCCAATCAACATTGGATTATGGGGGTGCCATGATGATAAATTAATAAAACGACATAAGGAATGGTGAATAGGGAAGGTAATCCATAGAAACATAGGAAACACTATTCAACATCAATTTTCTAGAATTGAGATAGAGGTAGAGATAACTGAGGGAATACATGCATCCATGTCATCACTTATCATTATGGAGGGGCTGATGCAGAACCTCATAATGTATTTTGAGGAGTTCCTAAGGGTGAGAGGGCCTAGTTGGATGAGCATAGAAGGTTGGGATGGCATATCAAAACTCTCCTAACATTTGAATCAGAAGAGAAGAATCTATTGATGGATGTTTCACTACAAAATCTAGGTTGAGGGGTAGTTACTGGTGGCAGCAAGGAGCAGGAATGATCCTTTGACCTTGTGGATGTGATACATATATTGGTTGAGTAGGAAGATTTACATTGTCTCATAAATATGACGGCTCCGACTTACATGGCTAGTGCATATACATTGTTCTTAATGCCCCACTGATGAAGATATGTTAGAAAAAGGAAGTGGTGAACCTAGTGGTGCAAAGTCTCGAAAGGTTTTGTTATGTGAATCAATTGTGGGTGATTACCCTGTGTATGTATAAATCTTAGACATGTCTTAGTGGGATGAGAAATGGTGGTGGAAGTATACACTCTAGAATGAGAAGATAGGGAATGATATTTCCCATCAATCTCATAATATATAGTATTCTTCTTGGTCGACATTGAGAGTTTGATCTATTGAAAATTATGATGGTGTAATTATCACCTCTTTGTGCCAAATGTATTGAAGCATTTTTGTCTCACCATCAAACAAGGTTCTGTGTTATGTATGATGTACATACAACATTTACCAGATAATTTAGAAAGTAAGTGCAAAACTCCAAAGGGTTTTACCAGTAGGATGGAAGGAAACAAATTCTCCTTGAAAAGGTCTGGGATCCCATACTAGGGATAATGTCCCAACTACAATCAATCTACACTCCACAACCACTACTGGTCCACCACATTGCACTGCTACTTCTCTACTGCTGCCCTCACAGTCTACAACCACTACTTCTGTCCATGCTGTCTGTGCTACTACACGCTATCTACTTTTCACATTGCCTCTGTTGCACTATACTACTCTTATTTTTTGTTTCTACCTCTGTTGCTACTGATGCTACTGCGATCATTGCCGCGCTGTTATCCACTGCTTTGTCTATTGATGTCTCTTTGTTCCAGCTTCCATCCACTGCTGCCATCGCATGTACTATCACAACTTCCATAAATACTATCCTAGTTGTCATATAGGTTGTCTCATGGGATCATAAATATCAATGTTATCATAGTCACACTATTAAAGAAGTTGTCCTATGGATCTCTACATATGGATCATCTACATGCATAAGTAAATACTGTGTTCAACAGTCATCAAGCTAATGATCTCAACCATGTAAAATACGTTGACATCATGCTTATATTCCTCCCATTGTCATACAACTTTCTCACAAGAATAATACTGTTGTATTAGGAATTCAAGAACAATGTAAATTTATGACCTCAAGAAACAAATTTGTAGCACATCAATCACTTATATACTTCAAATTCTTGTTAAGAAATCATGCTCAAACAAAGGTATCAACCAAGTAATACATCAGTATGGAGAGGACTGTCAGTTACCCACTGTACTCTGTGTCCAAGTCACCATTTTAAATTAACACACAACCATATATGCAGATCACTGACATTTTATTGTCTCAAGGTAGTTTCCATCACAAGAGCATTGTCATAACAACAAGGTCATGCAAACATTCAACAACCTAATACTGCACATCCATGAGGTTATTGTAATGCTTAGGTCATTTTCTATTGTTACTAAGGTACTGTCATTACAACTTTCTTTCAAAAATATACATGTCTTCAGTACTATAAGTATTCCATGCTTTTTGAACTAGGAAAATTCCCTTACTGTACCTAATAATAAACCCTTATTTTGTTACAAGTAACAACAAGTAATTAATCTTCTCATTGCTAGACTACTCAACTACTATATAAATGATGATATTTTTCCATTGTTATCACAAGATATATGCCACTGGAATATATGTTGAGGATGAGGAATCAAATCACAGCCTCTTCACTATACATAAACCCTTATTATGTCAAATAGATACAATAATTCATCAATACCAACATTCCTCTGTGTATGATTCATAAATGGAAACTCATAGTTTGCTGTTAATTTCTTCCTCTATATTTCAAATTCTTCACTGTAATGCAAGCCTAGGGCTTATTGTTTCTATTTGGATTTAATTATCCTTGGCAGGCACATGGAACAGGAGTATATATATCATTTATAGTACATGATAAACAATTCATATATACTTCACTGTGAATTAGCAATCACAACCATTCATACTGAAGTAAACATGCCATTGCAGAAATGAGACTAGGCAATGATAATAATCATGTAGCATGACTAATGGATCAAGAGTTTTATGCTTTATAAGACATCAAAACATGAGATTCTATATGACATTTGAAGGAACAAAATTACTCCCTTCCAATATCCTAAAGATGGAAAAATTGGCAGATCCTCTCCATGTGGTATGTGTTTATTTTCTTGATGTGGAAGTGGTGGGAACAAACCTCGAGCCACTTGAGAAGAGTCTCGAGGCCATTTGAACAATGAGACTATTGCATAGCTACATAAAATTCTCATAACATGCCATCTTGGGACAAACAGTTTTAGGGGAGGATTCCAAGTGAGCCAAACTTAGATCATGTATATGTCATCCCTAACAAGCTTGTTGATCTCCTCATTCAGGTGTCAGAGGTGACCAAGGGCATCCAAAAGGTATTTGGAGGAAGGGAAATGCTCAATAAAAATATCGATGTATTGATGTAGTAATAATGCCTCCATAACCAACAATGTCTATGTCTATTCAAGCCTACAGAAGCAATATCCTTTGAGAATCAAAGAGCTATGATGTCAATTAATGCAGTTTTCTGGGGTGCAAATATTGTGAAGGAAAAAAGCCTACCTGGAAATGCTCTTAAAGGACAAGCACCAAACTTTTTTTGGAAATTGGTGTGTGGAATGACTTTTTTATAATGGTTCATATGTTGTAGCATGATAGACTAAAGTCTCTCCAAAAATTCTCAAGTACCTACAATTTGACTAGTACCCCATGCATTGATGCCAAAGACAAAGGTTTGTCCTTTATTTGAGTTTGTTTGGGGAATAAATTTTGCACACATTTCAATAATGAAGAATGAGGCTTTGATGATTTCTTGAGGATAAGTTTCTAAGAGAAATCCCTTCATATTAGAAAGAGACATATTTATGAGAGGCAGTGATCAAGTGAATCAAAGATATGGATACAAAATTTTTAATCAGCTTCAGTGATTGCATCATTTGTTTTCGAATAATTTTTTTTGTTTATTAGGAATCTGTTTTAGATGGAAATGCCCAAGAATAGTACATGAAGAAATAATTTTTGAGTTGTGTCACTTTTCTGAGTTTGTATGAAGAAATAATTGTCGCTACACATACAAATGGCCTAGATGTGAGCCTCATTATTTTCAGTTGTGCATTTTTGTTATTGCTTTGGCAACTTAGATTCTCCATCAGAGTAAAGTACACCACTTGAATAGAACAAGTTTGGAAATCAACAAGTTATGATTTGTCAAAATGTTCTATTTCAATTGACGGTCCTATTTGTGCCTCACATCATTCTTCTTCTGGGATGGGAAAACTTTCCATAATCATATTTTACAGATTCATTGGATGTTTGTTTGGCACCATCTGAATGCAATTGAATGTTGTTTTCAGTTATTTCCTTTCCACTAGCCAGTGATTTTTTTGCATCCTTAAGCCAGGAGGATATTGAGATTGCATCAAGCGTTCCACATACACATCTTCACTTCTTCTTTGATTCTACATCATCAGAATTAGACACAGATTTAGTGGGTGATCCTTCATAGTACTGCACCTTTCTTCTTGGTCTCTGCATTTGTCCAGTAGTACCATGTTTTTTTATACACCTTCCTTTCAGTAACTTTTTCCAGAAAATATTAATAGGTATCTTCTCTGCTGTCAATTGGCTGTCTGACTCACCAAGCAGTGGGACACCTTTTCCATACCTACCTTCCTATGGTACTTTTGCAATAATACCATTCTCTAGTGTATGATCAATCTTAGATATATCACATGCACAGATTAAAATGTCTTGAGATAAAAACTTCAAATTTTTATTTCTAGAAACATATGTCAATTTGAAATCAAGATCATTCACCTCATGAAGCTTCTCATAGTTCTCAAAAAGATGTGCAACACCCCACCTAAGGAAAAAATGCCAAATTGTTGCACTGAATTTTTCCAAACTGTTATCTAGTAAATATTCTTGATTGGTGTAAATCAGGACTCTCTCCTCCACTGTGCATGGGCAATATAACCGAAAAAATTTCAAGTACTCAACTTAGTTATCGATATGTATCTTCTGTAAGGCTCGTAAGTCATTGATTGGGTTCCAGTCGCTGTTAAATATTATTACAGTGTCAACTGAAAAAAAATTTATGTTTTTTCCACAATCATGTTTTTTTGAGTAAAAACACAAACCGCCCAGAATCCTTACTATTGAACTTTTTGTAGGTTGCACAATTTCTTGTACTTGGTAGAAACCATCAATATGCTCATAGGAGTCAATCCCAAAACGTTGCCTGATATGATCATCCAGAATACCACCAATGGAAATTTGCCCAGATCATCCAATCATCTAGAAAATAATAAACAACCTTTGGCCTTCTAGCCTTAGCTCTGATAGTATATTGTCCAACAGTTGCAACTTGCTGCTAGAATTTATATCAGCAGCAAGGAATTCAACTTCTGAAAGGCCCTTTTTATCCAAACTTTGCAAAGAACCATCCAGAGGTTAAGGATGATTGCAACACTTCCTTAATGAAAGAATGATGTCCCTGAGAGCTCCAGAATCATTTTTCTTCGCCACTGAACACAAAAAATCTATATTTTTCATAACAATGTTGCAGTACTGATCCACCTGTACATATGCCAGGTCTACAGGAACCCAATACTCTTCGAAATTGGCATTCATCAAAGGGTCTGATTTTCACTCATATACAATGTACTCTAACAACTTTCTCTTAAATAAACCAAGATGTTCACTACCATTATGTTGTTTCTCTTCAAACTCATCAACATGTTGACTCTCTTTTTCAGTATCAAGGAAGGAAAGAAGATGAGAAACATCAGGGGCATTGTCCTTCAACTGATCATGGAAAATCACAAGTTGAAAATCAACAGGTAATTGCTGCAGATGCTGGGAAAATTTTGAAATTTTAAGGCATTTCCCTTCATCTACAATTACTGCTTCCCAATCAAGGCATATTAAAGAGTCCAGATCCATAGTGACAACATTAGAGGTTGATAAGACAATCTAAACAAGAACACATCCACTTTCTTCTGAAAATTCAAGCTTCTGGATAATATCTCTTGACTTTCTATTACCACGATAAGCCACCATATTTTTAGAAGAAGCCCACCTCAAAAATTCTGACTCCCGGCTATATATTCCAGTAGTTGATGTGATAATGAGAATGGGTCTGTTTATGTGAAAATCCTTGATTAAGGATAGGATAAAGGCAATCATTATTTCAATGTGTTCCTGATTAACTTCATCAATGACAAGAGCATTATTTTGGTTATGCCATAACTCTCAAAGTTTATTGACAGATCTAAGAAGAGAAGAATCCAGTATCCCTTTCATCCAGTGTGGAGGTCTTTTCAACCTTGAAAAGTGATTGTTCTGTAGATCTTTTTCCTTAACTGTTTGAGTAGGACTAGCTCACTAGTGTGCCTCATCATAGCAAAGTTAGTATGCTTTCATTAGTTCCTTAGTTGAAGTTAGGTTAAGAAAACTTCTATCTTATAACTCCCATGCACATTGATGGTAGCCTAACCCTTTCCATTTGACGAACCATTCTTGCTAGCCCAATTCATTAACTGCATCTGTGCACTCTTTATCATGAGGAAATATCAGTGCTCTCTTCTGAATAAGCCGTTGCAGTTCAGCCCGTTTAGAGTTCCATTTAAGAGCCTTTCCTTGCTGCAGTTTTTTCTTGAAATTAGCTAGCTGCTTGGGAGCTTCCTTGACAAGAAGATTTTCATTGACCCAACAATTATGAATATTAGAGAGTCTTCTATACTTAACAAAATATATCTTTTGTTTTTTCTTGAGTCATCCTACTACTTTATATGATTTCACTTGGTATGTAGTCTTCACAGTAATTTCATGATCTCTGTCATTATTAGATTTAAAAAATGTTTTTTATTTTACCCCATCCTAATCTCTCTGAGTTGAATCTGACATTGAACAACCTATAGAAGGATGAACACCATATTTTCTCTAAAAAATGTTTTTCACTTTCTCTTTTTTTTTCCACAAAGACATCCAATTCAACAAATTATTTAGGTTCAACATGCTTGACGTCCCATATCGATTCGAATCCTTTGCAGACAGAGTGTACACCACATGATATTCTCATGTAATTAAAAGTTGGGCAGTGCCAGTCACCAAGAGGAACTTGAACCAAGGGTGGGTCAAGAAAACCTATATGGTAAGTTACGAGGCAGTCTTTTCCATCACAACACACCAACTCCTCGCCTTCTTTACAGACTTGGAACACATTATTATAAAAAATCTGTAGAAGAATTCACAACAGAACCACTTATATGCACAACAGATGGTTCCTCAATGTTAGCATCTTCTCTGCTTACCTTTGTTCCACCAACCATGCTCTTAATGTCCAAAGTGTCCTCATCTTCATAATCCTCTAAATAGATCTGACGAATGTCAAACCATGGAACATTCTTACTCAACCTTTTTGCCCCCTTTTGAGTTACAGGAGATTCATCTCCTCCATATTTATTTGAATAGAAAATAGCTTTGTCCTCCTACAGAGAACTAAATGGTTCCTCAACTTGTCTTGATGACTCCAAATGGCTTATTTGCAAGCCGACGGAATGAATAGGTGGGTCCTTTGGCAAAAAATTATGATACAACTAATGGGCTTTGGTAACAACATCTAAAAATTTCTTATCTTTACACATATTTTTAATTTCTTCATAACTCTCCCAAAACGGACGAAAATACCTTTCCTCATGTGTAGATGAAATTTTTTCTGCATACTATCAGAATTTAGCACAGTGAAAGCATGTTTCCGTCTACCCTTTTCTATCTTAGCCCCAAAAATCGTCTCTGGGTCAGAATTATTGCTTATGTTATTCTCATCTGACTCAGAATCTCCATTAGGAGATTCTTGCCCCACTCCTACATTTCCACATATATTAGCATAAGATTCCTTTCTTTGAAAACAAGCACGTGATTCCACATGGTCATCAACATTTGTATTTGGTTCAATCTGCCCACAAGAATCAGAAATACCCTGTTTAGTTTCCTCTTGTGAAGCAGCACAAGTAGCATTCAAAGCATGACATGCACTATCATCACAACACCAAGACTACCTACATACTTGAATATTCTCTATCCTCTTCTACTTTTTGTAGTTGATACATTGCACCCATTCCATGGTATGTTGATCCTCACGATCCCATGTCGAAATCTCCTTATGCATATGATCCTTTTTCTCTTCTTTTTATAACTCTTTTCTTCAGATTTTTCTTCAAGAAATTCATGTGAACCACCTTCTTGACTGCTAGTTATATATTGGATATATTCTTTAACCTAATTCTGTACAACATCATGTTGTCCTTTTCTTGAACAATTTAGACTTGTAATATTTATTTCATGGTCTCTAGCATCATCTGTGAAACCTGCAGTTTGAACATCATCATCTATACTATTTCCATTTGTGTCCTCCAGAACTTTAAACTTGTACATTTTCCTAGTTCTTATCTCAGACGTTGAGTAACTCTCTTTAACTAAATCTTGTTGCATATCTTTCTTGTTATGAATCCTACTACTTCTGCTAACATGCTCTTTTTATGTTGACTATTCTCAACCTCTTCCTAGTCCTCCAAACCTTGTAATTGAATGACGTTAAGCCCTGAAGTTTGATTGTGAGCACCAACAACGTTAGCTGTGGATTTGACTACTGTTGGAGTAGGCACATAATCCTGATGCAATTCAGCTTGATGCTTTCGATTTCTATTTATTTGAGTGAATTCCCTCTATTCGCTACATTTCTCAAACACAGTCAAACTATTATCTGCTCCATCTTGTCTTGAAACACCTATCCCACTTTCCGTGTTTCGTTCCAAATATTGCAATATTCCGTCATTGTCCAGCGACTCTAGCTGGAGTGTCACATGCTCCCCCATTTCCCTATTCTTATTTATTATCCAACTTCTATCAATGGCAGCAGAAGCATCACTTACCTGAGTCTTTGTGCTTTCTACTTCTTGTGGTTCCCTTATGATAACCTTAAAATTTGTTGACATAGATTGTCTATACCTACATGAATCTAATAATTTTGGGGAAGAGAAATTATTTTGGTCACCATCCACCACAGTGTCTGTCATTTTAGTAATATTTAATTTTGCAACATATTCTATTGGAAGAACCTTGGAGGTTTTTCAGAGATCCCTATCTTCCCCTTCCCTGCATATGTAATAATAGGAGAATGGTTCCTAGCCACATTCTCTCTTTTTTATCTCCTCATGGTTGGTATCAACATTATAACACAATCACCATATCAGTCCAACTCGGAAGATATTCCAAGAACCTTTTTATCATTCCATTCATTTAAATTCTACACAGATTTTCAACTCTCTCCTTCCAAGCCATTCCCAAAAGGAATGTTTGGGTGTTCTGAACAATGAAATTTTATAACAGTGCAACTTGAGGATCCAAGTTTCAAATTTATTTTCCTCAATAGACGATGCTGAAAGTAAATCTGCTTGAGTCAACCTCTCCATCCCCGAGCATTCAACGACACCAAACCCTTTGACACTATGCGACCCTACAACGTGACAATATCACATAAAAAATACCTGCTAGCTGTCTGAAATATCGACATTGACAAAAAAATCATAAAAAATAAAGCCAAAAATTCATAGCACTTATTTATGGGCCCGAGAATTGAACTCAACACTTTCAATTATTTTTGGATTTTGAGATCCCCCTCCCTCTTTTAGCGGAAACCATGGACATCTCAAGAATCGAACCTTGGACCTTCCAATTTCGGTGCTATCTTGGAGCCACCCGATCTTATTATTTTGAGCGTTTTAACAAAAAATCACTACGGTGAAAGAACAATCACTTTTATTTTTGGTTCGCAGGTGCCAAGAGAGGAAATACATAAACTTTGTCGACTTTGTTGGGGGTGCAGAAGGTCAGAAATAGTGAAGAGAATGGTGCCTAGGGTGCACTGTAGCCGATCGACAAAGGATGGGAGAACCTAATTTTATTTCTTAACGATGAAATTTGGGTGTTCTTAACGATGAAATTTTATAACAGTGCAACTTGAGGATCCAAGTTTCAAATTTATTTTCCTCAATAGATGGCGTTGAAAGTAAATGTTAGCCCGAGTCGATCTCTCGGGTCACACAGGCATTCAACGACACCAAACGATTTCGACACTATACGGCCCTACAATGTGGCCAGGTATCACATAAAAAATGCATATGAGTTTGTCCCAGAAAGATAGACATTGACAAAAACCTCATAAACAACAGAGCCACACATTCACAACACTTATTTATGGCCCCTGGAATCAAACTCAGCACTTTCAAAATTTTCTGGATTTCGAGATCCCCCTCCCTCTTTCAGCGGAATACCATGGACGTCTAAAGAATCGAACCTTGGACCTTCCCATTTCTGCGCTGGCTTGGAGCCACATAATCTTCTTATTTTTAGCTTTTTAACGGAAAATTACTGCGGTGAAAGAACAATCACTTTTCTTTTTGGTTCGCAAGCGCCAGGAGAGGAAATGCATAAACTTCGTCAACTTTGGCGGGGGTGCAGATGGTCAGCAATAGTGAAGAAAAATGGTGCCTAGGAGGCATTGTAGCCGATAGGTAAAGGATGGGAGAACCTAAGCTGGAATGGTCCACTATTCAGTTGTGGATGCCTAATCAGCAAAATATCATTCCACTAGGACGATTGTCGAAGGTTGCGGTGGACATTGTAGGAGTTAGAGTCTATGCGGATTTTGAAGTAATCCATATTGTGGATGACGCGGACCCTTACCTTGCGCTCTTAGGGTTGGATTGGGCTATTGAGATGGGAGGTATCATCAATTTGAAAAGGAGAAGTATGATCTTTGAAAACGAGGGTACACAGGTAATAGTCCCCCTGGATCCAGTAGAAGGTGAATGATATACCGGACCAGTGCCTGAGGAGGAGGATGTTGATGACATTTACAAATTGACTGCCTGGGACGATGATTGGATCAACCCCATGACTAATGGCATGATATGTTGGGAAAAAGACAACGAATGCCTCTCAGACTCAGATGGAGATATAGAAAATTAACAGAACTGGTTGCATGATGTATCTACCTTATGGTGCCTTAAGATCACAAATAGCTTCTGATGCATCTCCTTAGAGGTAAGAGAACTGCCCTAATTTTATGGTTCTGGTAGTATTAAGGACTTTCTTAAAGCATTTGAAGTGGGTGTCCCTAAAGAACGAAGGTTTTGGGCCCTTGACTTGGCTATGTGCGCAACCCCTGTGCATGGTGGGAAACTCATAAGGAAGCTTTTTTCAGGATTGGAGGAATGCCGAAAAATGATAATCCTACGATTCGATCCTCCAGTCAACCCACCCATGCAACACTTCTCGGGTTGAGGGGATCCGTGCAAGCACTTTCCTATCTGGATGGAAGTATGGAATGAAAAAACCTTGAATGAACGGATACATATGTTTATTCATACCTTAGGACCAATCCCCACCAACTGGAATTTGGATGCAGAGCTACACCAGCGCACTTGACACTGGGGTACAGTGGCCGATTATTTCATGATGACGTTTGGTTTGGTAGGAGGAACTGAGAAACTCGATGAATCCCTGCAAGATATAGATGCTCTGGTCTTTGATGAATCCTTATCTAGGCGATAATGTGTTGCGCTAGCCTGGGATGTGCAGATGCAATATATACCAAGGGTGATAGGACCAAGGAAGATGCAATTAAGCTGAAGGACCCTACCCTTGAAGAACCGAAATCCCTACCTTAAAAACTACCAACAACTGAGGAGCTACAAGAATCAAAACCATCTTTGATTTGAACCTAAACAGCCTTATTATATCCAAGTATTTCCCTAATCACAATGACCAATAGATTCTCCTCATGGATTATTTCTCTCATTCTATCTATTAGTAAAATCCACAAAATGTATCCCTACATTTGAATCTTGGGAAATAAACATATAATTGTTATCATTTAAAATATCCATATCTCTTGGAGCCCAAAAATCCATTTTCTTTGGATAAGATTTATCTATAACCTCAAAAGAAACCCTATTATAAGTTGAAGGACCATTATGTCCTCTTGAGTCTTGACAAATTATGATGAAATGAAATTGGGTGAAAACCAGATCCAAGTTTACCATGTCAGAACCTAGGTTCATTGAGATGAGGACCTTGGTTTGAATACATCCACCATACAAACTAGGACCACCCATACTTATCATTGCCATCTCTCTTTCATCATCAATACTAACATACTGAGGACCTATAACCCATGGAGGCCCATGGTCGTAATTGCAATGTAATTTATTAGAATACATGCCATGTCCACAAGTTTTTATATTTAATGTCTGCATCCAATGTAGCCATTTCTTATTATGAGATTTACAACATCCGAAAATGGCATCATTCACATAATTTTGAAGAAGTCTACAGATTAGGTCAACATAATTTTTTTCACATTTACAACTTCCCTCACATTTGTTGGTTCCTGAAGCTCGAGCACTTTCATAACAAAAATAGGAAAAGTCAAACAACAGAAATATCTACTCTCTTTTCATTTTCTAATATTATAATAAAGTTTTTGTTTTACGAAGAAAAAATGAAATTTTATATTAGTCATAAAGCTTACTACATACATGCAAATGCATTCTATCTATTTTTGTCTCTACGGGGTACGAAGAACGATCCGCCTGAGCGGTCTAGATAAAAAAAAATATCACGAAAATCACGAAGAGAGTAACCTCTCTGCCATAAGCTTGCTCTAAAAGAGCATTCAGTCTTTCTCGGTCCTACTCACTAGACGAGGCTCCTGCAGAAGGAAAAATACCCCAAAGTAGGTAAGGACAAAATACCACCGGCCCGGTGGGTCAAGGCTCCCTCTTGTGAGGAAACGATCTCAAACAGATCCCACATCCGGCCCGATAAACATAGATAGAGTCTGTCAAAGCTTAGAGTAGTGTATCATTAAAACAACATAAAGAAAAAGATACACATGGAGCCAAAAGATTCAAAAACAGTGGAGCATAATAAACTCTATAGTCTGACAAACCACAGCACCAAAATCAAATATAAGGAGTGCGGACCAACTCCACAAGTCCCTCAGCATCAGAATCACTTATTTTCCAGCTACCCAGAACTTGTTGTAGGCCCTCTTTAGAAAGGAGGTCTGCTGCCACGTTCCTTTCCCTGTAAATGTGAGAAACAGAGATATAATTAAAATGATTTTTAAGTAACTAAATCTCTTCAAGGATAGGCATTAATAGATAACTTTGGCAGATGTAGTCCTTATTAAACCATTTGACAACATTTAAAGAATCCCCAAAAATTTGGATAGAGTGAATGCCCAGCCAAACAAGCCAACACAAAAGCAGATGAAGCGCTTTGATTTCCACATAATTATTTGTTCCAACCCCTAAGCCCACCGAGGCCTCTTTGCGTCTGTCTGCACTAAAGTGGATCACAAAACCTACCCCACACCCATCCTCATTACTAGAGGCCCCGCCGAAGCATGCCCACGCCATATTTTCGTTTATAACTTCCTGAACTACCATCCTTCCAGGGGGATTTGGTTTTGGATCAGGCATATTAGCAAGAATAGCCATGCTTTCTGCCGCAGTGGACTGAAAACGAGGTTCTTGATCCTTAAAAATGACCCTATTCCTAGCCAACAAAATGCCCCATGAAATAATCAAGGGTAGAGCTTTCCAGTTTTCCCTAGTACTCTCCTGCCACCAGAGCTCCCAAGCAGCCCCAACACATCTTCCTTCACAACATTGGTGCTTCCTAGCAATGGCCATCACCTCCCCCACACTGCCCTGCAGAAGTGATAGTCGTTGAAGAAATGATAGACCGATTCTTATTCGTGTTTGCATAGAGGACAATGCCCAGGCTCGACTTTATTTCATTTTAGAATATTATCCGATATATCCACTTTATTATTTTAGCATGCACCAAAATAACATCTGACTTATAGCTGGGCATTTAAGCTCCCAAAGCTTTTTCACCCACCATGATGGTGCATCCCAGCCTTTTTTTTCCATCAGGTAAGCATATCTGCACTTTGGCATGTATTTCCCTAAAGGACTAGGGGCCCATCTTAAGTCATCCTCCCTGTCCTTGATCTGAACATGGGTGCATTCCAACTCCCCAATATAATTCTTCCATGCTTCATGCCATTGCTGGTAAAGATTCAGGTCCTCCCGATTGTTGGGTATGTGTTATATTATTTCCACGACTAATCACGTGCGGGGGCGATAGCACCCCTGTCTTGGAGCATAATGAGGGGTCCTGAGGGGGGCGATAGCCCCCTACGATAAATTCTGGTGGCACCCCAGACAAAATTTTTTGGTCCTTAATTTGCAGTGGGCGGTCTTTGCGCCCATGATTTTCCACATGGTTTTGGGGTACGATGGTTTTCGGCCCCTGGTATTTTTTAGATCTGTTCACGGGAACTACTGTTATGTTCTAATCCAGGGTTAATGGATTGGGGTTTATGTATGCTTCGGCATGTATATATATGTGTTGTAACACTAAAAGGAATATAATGAAAAATCAAGCTGGTCGTCCCGATTTGGGATCCGGGGGAAAATCTCTGTGTTTATCTATTTTATGTTTTATGCTCTCGCTATTGTTTATTTTCTGTTATAAGATTCGTGTGTAGATAATTTCTGTTAAGGGTTAAAACCTACATTTGGTATCATAGTTGTTTCGGCTTCAAGGGGACGCCTTTGTTGTTGAGGGTTTTTTGCTCGGGCCTGTGGTAGACCCTGTTCAGTGGGAGATCTGCAGGATCGATTCTTGCGGTGAAAGAAGATGGCGAGCGGCGGAAAGATAGAGATCGAGAAATTTAATGGTCAGAGTTTTGAGTTGTGGAAGCTAAAGATGGAGGATCTGCTGGTGGATAAAGATCAGTGGATCGCGGTAGATCCAGGTACTAAACCAACGGCAATGTCAGATGAAGACTGGAAGAAACTAGATCGGAAGGCTAAGAGCACAATACGGTTGTGTGTGTCAGATTCAGTATTGTTGAATGTATCTGGGGAAGCTACGACGAAGAATTTGTGGGAAAAACTTGGGAGTTTGTACCAATCTAAGTCTCTGGTGAATAATTTGTTCCTGCGGAAAAATCTGTATAACCTGAGGATGAAGGATGGAGACTCGGTGACAGAGCATACGAACACCTTCAATCTTGTTAGCACTCAGAATGAACCTCAAGGCTGAGAAGAGGCAACTCTAAGGTAACCACAGACCAAGCTTTTGATCTGGCATCTAGCCCTGCCAGACTAGAGAGGGCTCTCTCTTGGCCAACAAAACGTGGCTGCAATAACTGAATCTTAGGCTAGCTATGAAGAATAAGGATTTGATTGAAAATTGTGGGTTGAAAACAGCAAGAGAAGGGACTATTGGGCTATGAATTTGGGGCTAGTTTCTGCCGACAAACTTGGGGCAAAGTAAGCGCAATGTATAGCCAGATTAAAGATGTAATGAGAGAAGAAAAGAGAGAAAAGACCGCTGCTCTGTAGGCATCAATCAGGGGATGGATCTACAATGAAAACTTTATAAGAAAGACAAGCACTGGGTTACTCAACAGAGCATCTAACAGAGGATGGATTCTGAAAAGATAACCACTACATCAAACAACATAATCATTGTGAAAGGAGCATCGTGCATGGATGGATTCCTAACACTTCCTTTAGAGAATTTTGTAACCAAATTAGTAGAAAAAACAAAGCATGGAAATGAATTTACAAGAAAAACTTACTACACATTAAACACCGTGATGAATCCCAAATTTAAAGAGCAGAAAAAGCTTTATTAAAATAATATTCGAGGAAAAATTTACACAGTCCAATAGCAGCCTCACTCTGCTGCAAAAATCCAACCCTTACACTCTGAAATTCATAAAATATATACAATTTTCTCATCCCTATATTAAGGGAATTGAGCTCAACCATCTTCTTCAAAATAGAATCAGTTACATTAAATTTGGACCGAATTTCTGAAATTAGGTGTCAAGGATGAACTTGTATCTCTTGAACCATAGCACCTGTTACAAAAATGAAAGATTTTTTGTATATGAGGTCATTTTGGAGAAACACCTCTCTCAAATTTTGGAAATTTGTTTCCAGTTGCTCGAAATCTGTGCCACAAAATCATCTCTAAAACAGAAAATCATTAATGGACCGAATTTCTGAAATTAGGTGTCAAAGATGAACTTGTATCGCCTGAACCATAGCACCTATTACAAACCTGAAAGAGGTTTCTGTAGATAAGGTCATTTTTTAGAAAAACCTCTCTCAAATTTTGGAAATTCGTTTCCAGTTTCTCGGAATCTGTGCCACAAAATCATCTCGAAAACAGAAAATCATTAAAAATTTAAATCTGTAAAAGTGAGTTGTAAAGATCTAGTCAAATATTCCAATTCGCAACACCTGTGAATAAACTGAGAGAGGTTTTTTTTATATGGCTCGTTTTTAACAAAAACCTCTTTGGGTTTCTCAAAATTACTTTCCATAGATTGTAACATGGCACCGCACTAAAATGACTAAAACAGTAAAATAACTGCAAAATTTGTTTTGTTTTAATGTAGGCTTCAAATATCACTGCATATCTCCCACATAGTAACATTTATGCATAAAATGAAGGAGGTTTTTGTTATTTAGTATGTGGTGGACAAAAAAATCTTTTGTTTTTTTGAATTTTCTGTCCAAACTGATTTTGTAGTAAACTTGTCCCTGTGTGCAGCAACTGACCTCAAAACATGCATAACCAAGAATCAATCATTCATTTCGATCATATCTTCTGATCCAGAAACTGGTTATAGGAGTGTGATATACCGTTGGAAATATTTTTCTGAGCTCCTTCTGATGGAAACATTTAAAATATGTTTTGCACTATATATCATGTGAAAAACATCTAACAAAACCAGACATAGTAAGAGCCCATTTTGATCCCTGGTGATAGGCTGGCTAGGAACTAAAAAATACTGTGGTAAGTCAGTTGTCATTTGTTGATATTAAAATCTCAGATGAAGATAAGTGCATCATTTTGTTGTGTTCTCTACTAGACTCATGGGACAGTCTGGTTATTGCAATAGGTAGCAATACAACTACCTTGAATTTCGATGACATTGTCTCAGCCTTGCTGTCGGAGGAAATGAGACGGAGAAATATGGAGGGTCAGAATGGAGATGCCTTATCTGTACGAGGAAGGTCCCAGAACAGAAACAAGAATAAGGTTTCGAGTGGGAGATCTAAATCTAGAGGGAGATCTAAATCTCCTGGAAAGTTTGTAAAGGTGTGTTGGAAATGCGGAAAGGAAGGGCACTACAAAAAGGAATGCAGATCTAAAGCTCCTGAGAAAGGAAAGGGATCTGATGATGCTCCTTCTACAGAGGCAAAAACCACCTCGGATGAAGGTGGGGATGTGCATTTGGCTTCTTCTTCAAATACCCATGTAGATCATGAGTCATGGTTGATTGACTCAGGTGCATCCTTTCACTTCACTCCCCATAGGGAGTGGTTCTGCGAGTATGAGAAATATGATGGTGATGTCTTCCTAGGGGATGATAGGAAGGCCATAATCATCGGACGTGGAAAGGTCAAGTTGAAGCTACAAGGTGGAAGGATTAGAACACTTCCTGGTGTTCTGTATATTCCTGCATTGGCCAGAAATCTGATTTCTGTAAGCAAGATGGATGATGCAGGTGTAAAAACAGTGTTCGAGAAAGATGCCTGCAAGATGGTTCGGGGAGCACTGGTATTAATGCAGGGAGTTCGGACTGGAACTCTATACAAGCTACAAGGTAGCACTGTTATTGATGGGTGTAACAGTTCTGTGGTTCCTGAAAGTGGGACGGAAAGTCTAGCTGTCTCTGGAGAAAAGACCATGCTATGGCATCAAAGGCTTGGACATATTGGGGAGAAGGGCCTTCGGATACTACATAGAGATGGTATGGTAGAAGGTATGTCTAATTGTTCTCTAGATTTTGATTTCTATGAACATTGTGTATATGGGAAGCAGAATCAGGTGAGTTTTCCTTCTGGTGCTAAGAGGGCAAACAAGATATTAGAACTTGTGCACAATGATGTGTTTGGGCCTGTGTCAGTTCCATCACTGGGAAAGTCTGTGTACTATGTTTCATTCATAGATGACTTCTCAAGGAATACATGGATATATTTCTTGAGGAAGAAATGTGAAGTCTTTGACAAATTTAAAGAATTTAAGGCTCTGGTGGAAAACCAGACAGAGAAGAAGATAAAGGCATTGAGGACAGATAATGGTGGGGAGTTCTGCAAGAGGGAATTTGAAGAGTTCTGTAAGAAGTGTGGTATAGCACGGCAGAAGACTACTCCATACACACCTCATCAAAATGGAGTTGCAGAAAGAATGAACAGAACACTGATGGAAAAGGAAAGAAGCATGCTCAGTGGTACCGGGTTAGGACAAGAATTCTGGGCAGAGGCAGTGGAGACTGCATGTTACTTAGTTAACAGATCACCTTCATCAGCGTTGGAGGATAAGACTCCACATGAGGTATGGACTGTTAAGAAACCCTCTCTTTCACATCTAAGGGTATTTGGATGTGATGCATATGTACATGTTCCAAAGGAGAAAAGGACCAAGTTGGATAATAAATCTGAAATGTGCATCTTTATTGGGTATAAGGATGGTTTAAAAGGTTACAAGCTTTGGAACCCGGAAACAAGGAAGGTTGTGTACAGCCGAGATGTGGTGTTTAGAGAGGTGAAAGATGTTTTTAAACATGAATTCATACCAAAGGAACCTGAGAAGATAGAGTTTGAGCTAAAGGAGTATGAATCAGACTCTACAACAGAAGAAGATTCAGAAGAGGAAGAGCCACAAACCCCAGCTTTGAGAAGATTAGTTCGGGAAAGAAGGCAACCAGAAAGGTATAGTCCATCTACTTTCTGTTCAGGTTTTTCCTTAACTATAACTGATGATGATCCCAGAACTGTCAGGGAGGCAGTAGATTCAAAGGATGGAAAACTCTGGAAGGAGGCCATGGTTGATGAAATGGCATCCTTGCACAAAAATGAGGCATGGGATCTGGTGGAGTTGCCGACTGGAAGGAAGCCCATCGAGAGAAAATGGGTGTTTAAAAAGAAGATGAATGTAGAAGGCAAGGTGGAGAAATACAAAGCTTGGTTGGTAGCAAAAGGTTATTCCCAGGTGCCGGGAATTGATTTTGGTGATATTTTTTTCTCCTGTTGCCAAGGTTACTTCTATTAGATTACTTTTATCTGTTGCTGCTGCATTTGATTTTGAGATAGAATAGATGGATGTGAAGACAACATTTCTTCACGAGGATCTAGAAGAGGAGATCTACATGAAGAAACCTGAAGGCTTTATGGTGAAGGGTAAGAAAGAACTGGTATGCAGGTTGAAGAAGTCTCTGTATGGGTTAAAACAGTCACCAAGGATGTGGTATCAGAAATTTGATACCTATATACGGGGACTTGGCTTCACCACAAGCAAGGAGGATCACTGTGTTTATTTTAAATTAATTGGTGACCGTGTTATTTATTTGGTCTTGTATGTGGATGATATGTTGTTGATTGGAAATGACAAATAAATTATCCAATATTTGAAGACCCAACTGTTCTCCAAATTCGACATGAAGGATCTTGGTACTAAAAACTATATTTTGGGCATGCAAATTAAGAGAAATCGGGAAAAAAGGAAGCTCTGGTTAAACCAAAGGAAGTATGTCGAGACTATATTGTAGAGATTCAATATGCAGGATAGTAAACCAATGAATGTTCCGATTCTTGTAGGTACAAAGTTGTCTGCTGAACAGTGTCCCAAGACATAAGAAGAAGAGGAGGATATGTCATGTGTTCCATATGCAAGTGTAGTGGGTAGCCTGATGTATGCAATGGTCTGTACTAGACCAGACATTGCACATGCAATGGGAGTATTGAGCAGGTTTATGTCAAACCCAGGGAAGGAGCATTAGACAACAGTGAAACGGGTTTTCAGATATTTACGTGGCACTAGTGATTATGGCTTGTGCTACCAGGGAAGACCAGGATTGGAAAGAATGTTGGACATTCGTGGTTTTGTTGATGCAGACTGGGTTGGAGATCTGGACCAAAGAAGATCTACAAGTGGGTATGTGTTTAGCCTATTTGGAGGCGTAGTCAGTTGGATGAGTAAAAGACAGTCTGTAGTGGCTCTTTCAACTACAGAGGCAGAATACATAGCAGCCACTCATGCAAGCAAGGAAGCAGTTTGGTTGCAGAGATTGTGTTCAAGTATGGGGTTGGTACAACAAGCTATAAGGATAGAATGTGATAGCAAAAGTGCAATTTTCTTGGCTAAGAACCCTGCTTATCATTCAAAGACAAAGCACATTGATGTTTAATATCACTTTGTTAGAGATATGGTTGAGGCTAAAAGGGTGTTGCTGGTAAAGGTGGACACTTTGAAGAATGTTGCAGATGCATTGACGAAGTCTATGAGCACTCAAAAGTTCTCTTGGTGTAGAGAAACAATGGGTGTTGAAGAATTGGCCCAATGACTAAGCTCTCCTGTGGCCCCCTGTGGAAAGAAAACAACAAGTGGGAGAATGTTAGGTATGTGTTATATTCTTTCCACGACTAATCACGCGTGGGGGGTAAGCATAGATGATAGCCCCCCCGGCTTACGCCTGGCGCAATAGGGGGCCGCAAGGAGGCCCCCTGTCGTGTCCGTGCGCCGCCCCGACAAAATTCTTTGGTCCTTAATTTCTGGTGGGTAGTCCGCGTCCATGGTTTTGTGCATGGTTTTGCACATGGTATTGGGGCACAATGGTTTTCAGCCCCTGGTATTTTTGTAGATCCGGTCAAGGGAACTACGGTTATGTTCTAATCCAGGGTTTATGGATTGGGGTTTATGTATGCTTCGACATGTATATATATGTGTTGTATCACTAAAAGGAATATAATGAAAAATCAAGCTGGTCGTCTCGATTTGGGATCCAGGGAAAAATCTATGTGTTTATCTGTTTTATGTTGTATGCTCTTGCTATTGTTTACTTTCTGTTATAAGATTCATGTGTAGATAATTTCTGTTCAGGGTTAAAACCTACACCTATTCCCCGAATCTCGTACCCAACACTAAGAGGACTCTTCCTTAGTTATTTGATTTAGGAACTGGATCTCGTTTTCCCTTAGTATATCCCTCAGTTTTAAAGGTAGTATGAACAGATCCTTACTTCCAACCCAAGGGTCAATCCCGATCCTCACCTTTTCCCCATTCCCCACCTGACAGACAAGCCCCTCATCTATTATGTTAATGGATCCAAGGATCGCCTTCCACACCACAAAAGACTTATATGGTTTTTTCCCTGCCGCACGCAGCCAATCCTAAATCTCCATAGGATCGATATACTTTCTCTTCATAACCTGTGACCATAGAGATTCTTTATATAGGATCCTCCAACCCTTTTTGGCCGCCAGGGAGTTCACAAAAGCCGGGAGGTCTTTGATTCCCCACCCTCCCCAATCTTTTGGTCTAGCTATTTTATCCCATGCCACCCACGGCAAGACCTTTTCCTCCTTTGATCCATCCCACAAGAATTTGTTGCACAACTTTTTCACCCTTAATAAAATATTCTGAGGAACCCATGCCAACATAGCCCAATACATTGGTATAGCCATCAACACTGATTTGACCAAAACCAATCTTCCAACTCTCGACAACCAGTGAAAACTCTCAATGTGTTTTTCAATTTTTGTGATCAGCCAAAGCCAATCCACTATTTTGTAAGAGTTAGGCTTAATAAAAAACCCCAAGTGTTTCAGGTTTTCTTCGAGATTTTTTACTTGAAAAGGAAGCTCCTCATCAATATTCTTGGCCTCTTCTCCCGAGATGCCTTCAATAATAATAATAGATTTTGCGTAGTTGATACTCATCCCATTTTCTTTCAGAAAAAGATCAATAATTTGCTTGAGAATCCGGGTCTCGCTTCTACCACCACTGTTGAAAACAACAATATCATCAACGAACAGGAGGTGTGTAATCTGAAGATTGATGGCTACCTCTATTCCGTTGAAAACTCCCCTCCTTTTTGCATCCGTAATCAACTGACTCAAACCTTCAGCTACTAAGAGGAAAAGCAGAGGTGATAACAGACATCCTTGTCTTAGACCCCTTTGACTCTTAAAGAAAGGAGATACAACCCCATTAATGAGTACAACAAAACTAACATTGGTAATACAACTCATTACCCAATTGATGAAACAAATGTCAAAACCAAGATGAGTTAATAGTAATCTAAAATACGTCCAGTTGATCTTATCGTAGGCTTTAGCTAGGTCGATCTTACTGATCATACCTTTCCTTCTATCTTCTTTAATGATATGAAGGCCTCTGGCCACTCCTAGCTTCAGAATCTTCCTCCTATAAAACCAAATTCTCCTTTGATGCATTCTTAGAGAGGTGTAGATTGTAGAGCTATAAAAGGGTCTCTTTCACCTCGAATTACCTCACATTAATATGTCAACCCAAGAGCGTTTTGTCATTACAAAGAGTGACTCAATCCGAGGCTCATTTGTCAGAGTAATGCTAGTAGTACAGTGCTTAAGAAATACAAGAGTAAACGGATGCTTAACTGAAATCAAAT